>CAJNYU010003118.1:0-100814 GCA_905331475.1 Rotaria socialis | reverse complement strand
ATTAATTATGAAGAAAATGTTTCACAAGAAACAATTGAACAATCATTAAAAGACAATGTTTCAAAATTGCAAATGCATATGTATCTTGCGAATCTTCCGGATTATTATTGTGCATTAACTCCATATGATGGAAAATTACTTTTAAATAGTTCTGAAAGTGGTTTATTCAAAAGCACTGACAAAATGATTAGGTAAAACTTCCGCTTTCGTTCAAAAATAAGATAGAAAAATTGTTATTGTTTTTCAGGTGGGATTGGGAATTGGATTCAGCTGATGACAGTATGATTGAAGGATGGGCAGCACTTTTAATTGTTATAATTCATGAAATTGCACATGGTAAGTAGAACTTACGATTTGTCTAATACCAATATCCTCAATGTATCCCCTAAAACACTATATGTATTTTAGGTCTTCGAAGAACAATCATTCCAAAAGCACGCAACTTGATTTTAGCTCAAAGACCACCAAAAAGTATTGTTGATAGTCAACGTGAAGCTGGATTTGGTTTAGAAACATTGCTTTTTGGACGTAAAGTTGAATCAATTGGTTTACCTTATGGTGAATATCTATTGAATGCGGCCAATTGGACAGTTGCTAATGTTGAAAGTTTTCAAAAGAAATTGGTAGAAGTAGCAACAAAAGATGAAGAACAAAACGGAAAAACTCGACTCAAGCTACCATGTCGATGTGTCCAAGAACCCACCATTGGTGCTCGTATTCGAATTGGTGCTTGTGCAACATCACAGTACGCCATTCATCTCAATAACTGAAACTCATATAATTAGTCGTCATTAATTTGTATATATTGTTAGATGATTTTTTTTGTAAATTTCAACGTTTATTCATTCATATATGCACATATTTGGCTTATTATTATTTCAGATTCGAAATTAAAAGAAAAAACCTTTCAAAATTATATACAATATTAATTTAAACCACGAGAGGGTGTGGGTGTGGGTGTTGTTCCCTCTACTGAAAGGAGGGTATTACGAAAAACGAGTTATTTGCGTTCGTTCGTTCGTCCAATAGGAAAGCAGATGCATAAACTTAGCTAACCTCAAACAATATACTGTAGGGAAAGGGTTGACCGAAGGGAGTCGGGGTCGGGAAACACGATGGCGTTGTCAGATTTTTGAAATTGGGCTTTTTCCTTTTTTCAGCAGAGAGAGACTTTTTTAACAAAAAGAATAGCTTTTTGTAAGGGTTGACCGAATGTAACCGGGGTCGGGGAACACGATGGTGTTGTCAGTTTGTTGAAATTTTGTACTTCAAACAAGTTTATAATGGATTAGGAGCTGCTTAGGTCGTCGCATTTTCTTGATTGGAATGCTTTGTAGGGAAACTTTTTGAGGGTACCATTCGATGATGTTTTTAGTGTTAGATGTATCGTATGATTATGTGAGATATTATTACGAATAGGCTATGGCCATCGTTCGGTTGAATTGATTCTCAATTTGGGAGCGGCTAGCCGTGAGTTGCGCTCCGGAGGGGCGCCGCCGAACGACTAGCCGCTTACCTGCACTGAGAGTTTGAAAGGTTTTTTCAAAATCTTCAGTTTATTCTTGATATGTCAACTTTTATTGCAGCACGAAGAATTTATTCAAACTTAACTCCTAGGATTCAAGATTAGCGCATCTACGAACGGACACAAACTGATAAGTACTCGGGAACCATGTCTCATTCTTCTCTAAATTGTGATGAATTTATCGCATATGTAGATGTAACTGAATTGAATTAGCCCCACAACTGTTGTTTTCGGGGTTTTTTTTGAAAATTCTCTTCGTTTTTATCTAATAATTATAGAATGAGGCTAACCTTTTAATCAATATTGCAGTGTTTAAAAGGATCACGTTCACCGCATATATGAGACAAAATAAGTGGGAGCGGCTAGTCATTCGTCGGCGCCCCTCTGGGCCGCCACTCACGACTAGCCGCCCCCACTTGTTGAAACTCTGTTGTTATTATAGGACTACTTGCCTTGCAGACTTATAGAACAGTTATACGCTGTCTCGATCAGAAAAGTTGAAACAACTTTCGAAAATAAGACATATTTTGAATTTCTTCCGACGACGAGTCGTGAAGTAATTGCTCAACCCGTGTGAAACATTTGAAATTCATATTTGTCGTGATTATCTTCATAGGTTCAGTTTTTCCTGATTGCGAGTGGATTTGATTCAAAAGATGTAAATCTTAGGTTTATCTATGTGTGAACGTGCACTCAAGAATGAATATATCCATTCTAGACGGGGAACGCACCGAAACAAAATGAACCCACATGAGGTTGAGCAAAAATTAGAACAAATCTGACCGAAATCGAGTTAGAAAAAGACACTTTGATGTAATCTCTGATCTACTCGTGCAGATTCGTGTTAAATATCTAGTTCATAGACCAATTTGAGTTATAACTTTACTAAAATGGAGTATTTCGATCATAGTTCTCATGAATGGGTCTTTTTCTTCACTCCGCTATTAAGTTGATCGAAAGCTTTTGGAGGCGTAGTTTGAGCTGTAGCAGATCGGATGCACTTAACTTCAGTATCGCCATATAATATTAGTAAGTAGTAATTAAATGCCGTTTTCTTGGTGATACTTCCAAGCAAGTTTTCTATTTATGCTCGGTTATCAATCGTGTTTTCCATGAAAATCATTTCGAAGCTATAAAATGTGAAGTCTCTCAGCTAGATAGTTTTGGATAGCTACGTTCCACATGACTAAATCCTTTCAGTAGAGGCTTGGCGACGCAAACGTCGCGTTACCTTTTATCTTAATCCAAACCACACCCACACCCACACACCCCACACCTCAAGACTACGAGGAATACTCGTTAGGGCTGTGTGTAGAAAAAGTCGTTACGTGGTGTAACGGGATTATGCCATCACTCTTCAATTAATACGTTTCTTAACTTCGATAATTCATATACGTGCTCTACGAACAACTAGAATCTATTTGTCTCGAAAAAACCTACAAATGATTCGATTTTTCTTTATTTTTACAGATTTTCATTTCACCTACCAGTATAATTCTCACAATAGCGCACGAATAATGATCTTGAATGCTTTTTTGGCATGTTATTTTGTAGAACAAACATTTTTGTGTGGAAAAAACAAACGTTTTCTCATCTAATCACTATTATGCTTTCGGAATATTTAGTGAAACACAACAGGGGTGTTATAAAAGGGACTTTTGTCTCAATTTCGTTTTTTTAACATATTAATCTCGATCAGTAGCTGAAAAAGTCAAATCTCTTACTATGGTTAGATAAAGCAAAGAAAGATGAACAACTTTCGTCTCAGGCGTTTCAATTGATTTTGTATAGTTAAAGTGCTAGAGCTTTGATAACTAATGTCCAGCTAAAATAGCTTGCGTGATCTGAATTACCCCAGGCGAAATCGTTTAGCTGGTCCGAATTACCCCAGACAAGTTTTAAGGTAGTTGACAGAAGTGTTCTTGTTGCGCATATTATATTAAAACGGTCATGTCACTCGCCGAGATACTTTCAGCTCCCATAGAGGACTGTTTGCGCTGTCGAATGATATACAGTTTTATTTGATTTCCATGTATGTAAGCGAGTCAGGAGATGGATAAAATGAGTATAGCAATTTTCGCTGGAGTAATCCGAATTACTCCAGCAGACTCTAAATGTCTTACTCATGTATTTACTCCAAACTATTGTTTTAGTTGTTACTTTGTTAAAAGTAACTATGTAACTATAGTAGTTACCATTTACAAGTAACTACGTAACTATATTAGTTACTTTTACTAGTAACTACGTACATATAGTAGTTACTTTACTTTAGTTACGTAAATAAAAAGTAAAGTAAATGTGCCACCCCTAGATATAACACCATGAACAGTTACATCAAATGCTGAATTTCTATGAAAAACGCTTAATAATTTGTTTTATTATATAACATCATTTTTTCAAAATGTTTCTCGAACATCCGAACAAATTGTTCCATTAAGTATTATTCGAACATGGTATAAAAATTTTCAACGACATTTTACAGAAAATGCCAATTTTTTCAAACAAAATTAATTTTTCACTAGAGAAAAGCTTTTAAAAAAAGGAAAACATTGTTTTCGTTTTTTTTTCTTTTTTTGTTTTTTCCTTTTAATTGAATTAACATATGATGCGTTATAGAAATAGCCGGTAGATTGTATGTATTTTGCATACCAAATGAATTTCCGGAAATTGAAACTACTTATCCGACAAACTGAACAATTCAAGCAGTGATGATTGTATTATAAGGCATATAAGGCATATAGGGCATATCAGAGTTGGAACCGGTCGACCGGTCTGAACCAGAGCTGGGCAACTCAACTCAAAAAGGTGTTCAATTCGATTCAATTGATCGAAAGAAAAGTTCAATTCAATTCAACTCAATTCGTCGATCTCTAAGAACGTTTCCATCTCAACTCAATTCAATTCAGAGACATTTCCGAATTATGCTCCATTCAATTCAAGACAATTCATCAACTCAAAAACACACCCCCAATTCAATTCAAGACAATTCATCAACTCAAAAACATACCCCCAATTCAATTCATTTCAACTCAATTTCTGAGTTGAGTTGAGTTGAGTTGGGCATTTTTTGAATTGAGTTGCCTAGCTCTGGGACTGTAAGGGCCATCGAATGGCATAATTTCTTTTCCAAATAAGTCGTTTTCTATAGTAAGACGAAGTCTAATATAAGTAGGATATCTTGGAGCTGGATTCGAGTATTTCTTGTATGAATTCGCTCATACACCGCATCCAGAGCTGGATAACCCAACTCAAAAAGGTGTCCAATTCGATTCAATTCATTGAAAGAAAAGTTCAATTCAATTCAACTCAAATCGTCGATGTCTAAGAATTTTTCCAACTCAATTCAATTCAATTCAGAGACATTTCCGAATTATACTCCATTCAATTCAAGACAATTCATCAACTCAAAAACAAACCCCCAATTCAATTCAAGACAATTCATCAACTCAAAAACACACCCCCAATTCAATTCATTTCAACTCAGAAATTGAGTTGAGTTGAGTTGAGTTGAGTTGGGCATTTTTTGAATTGAGTTCCCCAGCTCTGGTCTGAACCGGTTCTCTTTCTTTTATCAGATACGGACGAGAAGAAAAATGATGAGATATACGTCCGTGCTCGATAAAAGAAAGAGAACCGGTCCAGACCGGTCGACCGGTTGCAACTCTGGGGCATATAGGGTATATAAGGCATATACATACACGTCGAACTTGAAACTTGAATTAAACTGAAACTTCAACGTTCAATTTCTCGAAATGCGGTTTTGGTTACGCAATATCTCAAAACGTATTCATTCAATCCAATCGAAATTTTCTACAGAATTACATCCCACTAAGGTCCATACTCCAAATCAATTTCAGCTTCAACAACTGAACTCCTGGCATTATGAGCATAGCACCAATGCAGGGAAAATTCACACTTTTCCCAACATTTCTTACTTCAGTTCTCCTCACTGCATAACACCAACCGTCTGAAACTTACTCCTAAAACACGTCTTGCCATCCTCATACTTTCGACGTAATTGATGAAAATTTAACGGAGACTAACTACGGAGAAGGGTGTGGGTGCCTAGAAAGGCTGAAAACAGCGTCTACACACATACATAACATCTTAAATGTGGGTGCCTCGGAAGGCTGAAAACAACGTCGTATTATTGTATATGTAGTGATTATTTTAAGCTGTGTTTTGGTGATTATTGTTTTTAGAAAGTGCGGTATTGGTGATCGGTTTAACGTAATTGCTTTTTTCAAGTTCGATTGTGGTGAAAGTTACTATGCGCATAAGATGATAGTGTAGAATTCTCATGAGTGTTTAGCGGAAGATGTCCATTAGAATCGATCGTTATCTTGAAGCCGACTGTTGCAGTCATATGTTTATTCCTTGACTGATCGACGTTTGTTTACTCATTCCCTGACACCTATTGCCTCTATATATATTCATCTTTTTTCAATAAAAAAGTTTGTTCCACCGTTATGGTACTCATTCGTTATTAACATCAAGAAGCATCGGGATCTCTAATACCGAGTATGAAATAGATGCAAGACTTATGAAAGTATCTTAGTCATGTCGCCATAGAGTCATAGTTGGCATGAAGTAGTGAAAGGAATATTTAAATATTTTAAATACTTATTTCTAGCAGATAGCATCTTTGAAATTAATGGAAATTACTAAAGTATTGGGCACATCCGTAGTTTCAGTTTATTCAGGTACTGTGGTTTACTAAACATTTCAGTACCAGAAGAAGAAGATCACATGTTTTTCGTGGTGGGATCTTAGAGAGGAGAACAGATAAAATCTTATAGGTTGATGTGGGTGTGGTTTAGTGCTATCAATACACACCCACATCCACACCCATATTCCATGAAAATATGCTACAACCAATAAAATAATAGCAGCAACAGATCATGCTGCTGTTCAATTGGATATAGCTGATGAACAAACAGGAAGAATTACAGGAAAAACTAGTACATATGATTTAATTGGTTCAGTTCCAATGATGGTTGTAGCTGATGATTCAATTGCACGATTAGCTACAAGTGATGAATTTATTAATAAAGGATATTTTATTAAAGATACCAAATAAAAATCAATTTTAATAAGCATCCATTAAAAAAGCTTTTTCTCAGTTTTGAATTTTTTTTGTGATCTTTAATTTTTTTCATTATACAACAATATGAGAGAGAGAATATCAACAAAGCAATAACAATTGAAAAATTTCTATTGTTAAAACTAATGCAATGATCTTAAAAAGGTTTTTTTTCTCTATTTCACTCGTCCGATGCAATCGACGGATGAAACCAACTCCATTTCTTTCTCTAAATGAAAAAGAAGAGAAGAAGAATACAACTGTTTGTTTTCGAACGAGTGCATGTAGCTATGTGTTTACTTCTCTTTTGTGTGTTATCCGTACTAGAAGCATCATCACATGTACGGGAAGCAGAAGAAATAAGAGAGAGAGAGAGAGAAAGTGAACACACATATTCGTCCACCTCCATTCTCTTCTTCTCTCTCTGGTATCTGTCTCTTCATTCAGTTAGTTAAATAGACAGTGATAGTAAGAAAGAATTTTGCCTGACATCATTATCACAACACGTGGGCAACAAATCATCTATCTAAACTAGTAAGTACGATTTATTTATTTATAAAAAAAACGAAAACAACTATTTTGTTTATTTATTTATTTTTTGATATTGAATAGAAATGGCTCAATCAATTGAATCGTATTATATGGAGTTTTTACGTTGTGCTAGATGTTCACATGATTTTGAATATGAAAATCCATTGTATCGTCCAATAACATTACCTATATGTGGTCATACAATGTGTCGACAATGTATTGATATAATACGTAATCAAACAAAATGTCCACAGGATCAAGTTTCATTTGGAATAAATCATATACCAATTGATCAATTACCAACAAATTATCCATTATTAATTGTTCTTTATGATCCATCAAAAGTAAATATTTAAATTAATTATTAAACATTAAAAAAAATTTTCCTTTTTGTTTTTCTTTTTATTTAAACATAGTTACCTAAAGGTGGTGATAAACGTTATGGTCAATGCCCATTTTATATGAAATTTGATGAGAACACAAAACTAACTTTTAAAGCTGTAGAATCACTTTTGGGCAAGATATCACTTGCAATTAAACCAATAAGTAAGAAGAAAAAACACAAAGTTAATTTCATTTTTTTTATTTAACTATTTTTTAGTTAATGATAAACAATGGCAATCAATATTCAGTGATTCAATGACACGGAAAATATTTAGCTTATTAAATAGTCAATATATTGATCGTGCAAGTCGTTTAAAAGTTGTGGAAGCAATACGTAGTCTTGGTGAACATATGTGTATTGATTTTATTCTTTGTTGTCAAAATTCTGAACAATTAACAGATAATCTTCGGTCAGTTATTGGTGTACAACATGGTCAATTTCTTGAACCAGGTTTGATTTTTTTCCAAATTATATTTTTTATCTTAATCATTGTTTATTAATTTAGCTATGCAAGAAATAGTATTACAATCAATTGTATCATTTCTTAAAGACCATTCCGCATTATCCAATAAACATCTTGTCCATTCTGTGGTACTACAAGTAGGAGTAAACGATCCAAATGTCATTCAACCAAGTGTTAACCGTATTGTTAATTTACTTTCTGGTGCATCTTGTTTTCAAGTAAATATACAACAATAAAAACAAAAAGAAAGCAGTGGTTTTATCAGAAGTTTTTGTTTTTATATTAGGTACAACGAAATGGCGACTCTTTGTCAATGAAACTTAAATCAGAATTTCAAAATTATGAAACTCTTCATCGTGCATATGATTCGCACATTATTCAAATGGTTATGAAAGATGGCAAATAATTTTTTTCTGCTCAAGTTATATTTAATAAATACTTTTATATGTTAAAGGTTTTTATATATCATCTGAACAATGGTCATCACTATTATATGGTGATACAAAACATGAATTATCAATGCAATCAATTATTGATAAATTATCAACACCAGATTCATTTTCTCAAGCAATTCAACGATTTACAAATGCTTTAAAAAGTGCTCGATATGCATCAGACACTATATCATATTTAGAACCATGTTTTAAAATTTTATCAAAATTTGGTGTACCGAATAATGTTGAACAACATCTTTCAAATAATAATCAACAAGATGACTCGAATTGGGTAACAATCACGCAACAATTAGGCTGTGCTGATATAGTTTTGACATATTTAATTGATTTTAAACATCACCTTCATCACTAATCACAGTTTCATCATTAACATCATCAACAATAATATCTTTGTCGAATGCACAACAACATCAATATTAAATATACAAGATATTATTTGTTACTAGCATTTTTTCTTTTCTCGGCAGCGACATTGTGTTACCTGGGAATAAGTGTAACCTTATTCTTTTTCATTTTTTCTTTTGTTTATTTTTTTCTTCTTTGATAACGATGCCCATACCAATGTTTGCTGGTCGACTGTTTTTTTTTCATTTATGTTGAGTATAATATGTGCCCATAATAATAAAAGAACTTGAATATGAAGCTGACATATTCGATGAACAGGAAACATCTATCTTTCAATAAAAAAATTTTATTCTATTTTTTAAAGATCTAATATATATATATATTTAAATAGAATAATTCAAGCATTGAATGGACAAAATAAAAAAATGTAAAATAATTCATTAGAAATTGAGAATTTTATTTTAGAAAAGAAAACGAAAGAATTTTTTCGTCTGTTTAAAAAATTTTACTCATTCAGAATGATTGTCAAAAAAAATTTAGTTCAATCAATATTAGCTAAACAAGGAGAAACTGAATTCCAAAATAAGAATATGAGGTAAACAATTTTCATTCCACATATATACTTATGACAATTCAAAAGTCTTGAGCCAGATATCTAGGCGAGGGTTGGGGAAACGTCACCTTGTCTTTGAAAATTTTCAGACGGACTATCTCGCAATTCCAGAAAATTAAGAATAATTTTCTCGTTTCTGGAAAATTAACGACATCTAAAATTCAAATAGTTAAGCAATTGTGAACATCTGTTGTATGCAAGCTTATTTCTCAATTGTACAATCAAATTTGGATGGAACTATATGTCGTTTGATTTCTCTTTGAAATTATTTTCTTTATTCATTCTCTTTTGTCCCTTTCAATGATTTCATTCCGTATGAATAGATCTATTTTTGACATATTTTATTTAGATATTACAAAATCAACGGCACGGTGGATACATGTAAGAGGAAAATAGTTTTGGACACGTTCATCGATTCGATCCACTGGATAACAATATAGAGCAGCAAGTTTTTCACAATTATTTCGTGATATATATCTTGTAAAATAGTATGTCACTCTTTCCAATATTTGATAATCGACACAAAGATGAAGATTATTTGGCAAAGACATTTTCGTATCAAATAAAAATAGTTCAACATAATCATCATGAGTGTTAGTAAGATCAAGTCGAGTAAGTTTGTGATATTCAATAATTGACAATACTTGATTATCGTTATTTGATTTTATATATTGTTTATTATTTTGTGCTTTTCGATTTTTTATTGTTAATTCTTTCAAAAATGGAAACGATTTTTGAATTTGAAGAAAAAATTCATGTTCAAATGGACGTTCATCATATAATGATACTTGAGTAACACTGGTAAATAATCCACCTCGAAAATTATTTGTTATATTCTTGTAAACTTTCAATTTATATGGATATGAATAAATATGACATTGACTATATCCTTCTTCTTGAAAATGATCAATACAAGTTATGATTTGATTATTAGAAAAATATTTAAATGTTTTCTCAATATGTTTATTTAACTGGAAATTAGTTTGATTACGATGATCAATGGTTGAACAGATATTAAATGTGAATTTATATAATCGTGGCATATAAATAATAATATCTTTCTTCAATGTATCACCATCAATAAATTTTTCATTAGATTTAACTATAATATTTAAATCAAGTTCTTCTAAATTTAACATTCGACGTAGAAGTGGCACAATTGATTCATCAAAATTATTTATCTTCTCCTTGCAGCAAAAAGAAAAAATCCGTAAGTTTGGTAATAGCTTTTGCTGAAAATGAAAACAAATACGAGCTCATTTAAACAAATGAAATATTAATAAAAATAACCTACCTCATGTTCAAAGTTGAGAGACCTCGGCAGACTACTATAAACAGTAATATAAAATACACGAAGTTGATCAAAACGGCCATCGAGCATACACATACAGTCTGTCATATCTGCCACACTGACATGTAATTCTAATAAAGTTGAAGAGATAGTAGTTTCATCTGGCACATGAAAAGTTGTAGTGTCATTAAAAGATAAAGATGAATTGAATTTTAAGCATCGTAAATTAGTAAAGTTGGCCAAAATTAATGAAAATATAAGTGAATAGATACTTTCCAATGGAAACGAATTGTTTCCAGTACCAAAACTGATAAAGAGCGATGAAATTTGATTCTTGAATATATGAGCTAAAGGATTTTGATCTAAATCAGAACCAAAGTCAGAGAAAAGATTGACCAGAACGGAGGCCGAAGAAAGGTCATTTTGCAGATTCCTAGGTCCAGTACCAACGCGGAGCATCATAATTTTTTCACCAGTGAAAATACTTTTCTAGGTAAATCATTTTTGAACTTCACCTTCAGGGAGAACGCAATGATTTTTCCACGAAAAAACCAATGAAAAGATTTAAAAGTCACTTAAGTCTACTCAATGTTAAATACTGATCCATAGGATTTATTTAAATTTCATTCAAATTCTACTTCTGATCTAAATCTGCGAAACGTCAGTCAAAAACACTAAAAATTATGGCTGAGAACAATAACTCTAGGGGAAATTTCACTGTTCAGTGTGTTATCTGCTTCGTTCTTTTAGCACTTGGAAACGCTTAAAAATTTCAATCAAAGTATAGAAAAGCCAGATTTATTGAATACTTGATTGATTGTTAAATAAGCCTAGTTTCCATCTACGGCTGGATTTAATATACTTGGTGACTATATCGGACGATCCGAGTATAGCGTAAACAGGTGCGACAGAGAAAGTTTTACGGAATTGAAAAACCCTTTTCTGATGAAGACTTAGTAGTTGTTGCAAGTGCTTCTTCTCGATATTGTAAAAATATGAGTGATGTTCTTGTCTCTCAGATTCATTCGATACATTGCTTGACAAAGGTCGAATTGTTCTTTGAATACCAATGCATGTCTTTCGATTTCTTTATTTCCACAGATATGAATATTTTTCAATTCATATAAAATATCGAAAGAAATATTGCACTGTCAACGCCTCCGAAATGTAAATACCCTATTATATTGAACAATCTAGATTCACACTAATAAACTTCTTCTTGAATTCAACTGCTTTCAAGTGGAAGCCGCCTGGTAATGAGATATGAATAACTTTCCACGACTAGAATTAACTGGAAAAACGTTGTGGTCAAGACTTTTTGTCCTACTCGCATTATTACACAGTGGGATACCCATATGACAAGCGAACGTCACCACATAGTGAACAATTTATATATATTTTCTCGAATGTTTAATTCAGAAAATTCTTACATATGTCATCTACTTTGGTTCCATTGACCTTATGAACTTGCAACACAATTCAATTTTAGATTATATGATATTATTATTATTATATTGACTGTTAAAAAAGTCGACAGGTCAAGCCTACAAAAAGTTAGTCTGGTGGACCTCTGGTAGGAAATAAAAGTGAAATCAAAACTGATTTTCTATTAATTGTATGTTCAAAATAAATCATTTCGTTTTCCAGTAACTACTTAATTCTAGAATGAAATCAATCAAAGAAAATCTCTTACCAAAAAACAGAGACATAGCGTCTTCGAAGTGAAAATTACATAAACCAAGATCAACTAAATGAGGATAATTTGTAGCATGAAGAACACGTTTTATCGATGTTCGTTCAAGAAAAAGACTTTCAATTTGGTGTCCAATTGCAGGTAAAATTTTTGAACACAATCGATCAAGTATTGGATCTGGTAATGGATAGGTAGAATTGTCGTCTGCACAATATTCTAGTAAACATAAATAACGAGTAAATATTGTATCATGTACAATTCTATTGAGTCGTTGATTAACATCCGTTAAAGAATAAAGCACTTCATCATTGGACAATTTTTTAAATATATACATAAGAATTTCATCAGGTAAATCCTCGAGCTGAACCAATAAATCTTTCATGTTTGTTTCTCTACACATATCTAATTTTCTAAGACTATATATATGTACTCTATTCATTAATTTTCATTGACCGATATCGTCAATGAAAACAATGGTATCCTTTTCCATTATCTTATTCGACGATGAACAAATATAGTGAAGAATAGCATGACTTTTTTCTCTCTCTTTTTCTTTTTGTTACTAATAGCCTTGAAAACGAGATAGTATAGAAAATTTAATTTGTTTGCAAAGAAAAAAAAACATATTTATGAGATTTATTTCTTATCTTTTGCTAAGTGATTATAATAAACATTGTTTCGATTGTTTTTGTTTTCAAATTTTGTTCATGATCGTTTGAATGAAAATCTATTTGAAATAATATTGAAAAATAGTTCAATTGACCAAAACTTTAATTTTAAATATACGGATTTATTTGGAACTCATTTTAAATTATATTGAATAGATAAATTTCAATAGAAGATTGTTTTTTCAAAGTCATTTGAAGAAATTGATTTAATTGAATAGAACTGATTTTTGATAGATATTTTTTCGGTGTTTACTAGAAAATTTTCTAAATGATTTATTTCAAATGATATTAAATCAAATTTAAGAATTCAATCGAATAGAAACAATCAATGAGTTTTATTTTCTTGTTTATAGATAAAATAAATTCAATCTTTAAGTAATTTTTCAATTATTCTTTATTATTTGATTGAGTTTATAGGAAAGTTCGATTTTATACGAAAGAATGGGCGTGATGATCACAGATAAATATAGAATTTTTATGATGAGACCATTCGACGAAAAAATGCAATGACATTGTCAAAAGCGTGTTCTGCAGTTCACAAGCATCAGTATTAGATCATTTTTCAGCTTTTTTTGCTAGAAAGAAATCGAGAGAAACATTGTCGAATAAATACGAGTCTTCATACGACCTCATTCTAAATGGATATGGTTGTGGAGATGATCCAGATTGAAACACCTACGCCCACACCCTGAATAATGGTGCAAACTGCTTTAGTAGTAGAGTAGAGTATACTATTCAGCGAGACCTTTCTCCGATACTGCGTAGCGTATTTCATGGAACATGAAGAGCGAAACCCTTTTTTTTATAGGGGATAAAATTATTGTCTTTTACGAAACCTAAAAGGGTTTCGATTTCGTTTCAAAAATCGGAACCTTTTTGGGTTTTGTATGAGACCTTTTTTGTTTTCAGTGTAGAGACGGAATTCATCGTTCTCCGAATTTTCGGCTGGTAAGGAATTCTTATTGTTTACAACAATATGATCAAGTGTGTCGATGTTGATTTTCACTATATTCTCAACTGCGATCAGATCCACACCTGTCGAGAACTTTTGATCCCTGAACAAACATTATTAATGACTTCCGTTAGTGTTGTAATATTTGACTGTGCTACATCGACTTTGGAATTAATCCCAAGATCAACATCACCTGTACATTTTGTTTTGTAGAATCAAATCTAATTCTGATATCAATACCTTCGATTTGCTATCATATTGAAGTTTTAACAGGTGCTGTCATTTTTCGTTTAATTAACTTGTTC
Source organism: Rotaria socialis (assembly GCA_905331475.1). Taxonomy (NCBI): domain Eukaryota; kingdom Metazoa; phylum Rotifera; class Eurotatoria; order Philodinida; family Philodinidae; genus Rotaria; species Rotaria socialis. The sequence goes on along the minus strand of CAJNYU010003118.1, from coordinate 86,505 downwards.
TTGATGGTGTCTAATGTGCAAAAGATTTATTAAAAACTTGTTTATTTTAGTGAGACTCAGGTGAAAATAATAGCGCAATAATTCCGTGAATAAAAAATGTCAGTAGTCTAGTTCCCTCTAAAAACAAATACTTAATAGAACAGATTCGATTAGATTCCATGTTATAACGGTTTTATAACTCACCAGGGAATCATGAACATAGTTCTATTTAATATATAATTATATATGTTAAAAAGAATTTAATTTCTTGAAATCATAATGATTACCTCAATTTAGGCTTGGAGTTAATGAGACAGAACTGAATTACAACTAACATCTGTGCAACACAACATTTGTATCACAGTATAATACCATATTGGTAAAAACTTCGATACTTGTTGAAAAATTTATATAACGGTCGTATTGTTTCAGCATCCGACATACGGCAATACAGTTTTCCGCCGATAATTTTACCCTAGATTTTTGACTCAGTTGGCCTCTACCCAGATATTGTATTTCGAATACCTAATATGCCGCCATCATTTGTATTGAGTCGCTGAAAATCATCTGAATGTAGCATTTTTTCATTTGTTCTAGATATTTTGAATTCCTGTATTGTTTAGTTTTTACTTTATATTCTTACATAAAATTTCTAAGATAATTGAATACTAGTCTTCCAATTATTGGTTCATCTAAAAGTTAATCAAATTTCGTTTAAATACAAAAAGTTCTGCAGTAGACGAAATCGTTTCGTAAATAATAGTAAGAAAAACTATATAGTTTCTAGAAGTGTAGACAATAACGGACTATATAATCATGTAAAAACCTCTAGATCGAGGTAGATGATGAAAATCGTGGTCGACAACCTGTCACTTTTTCATTTATCCTTTATTTAAAGAATATGTCACATTGTAGCCCAAAAATCGGGAACACTAAGCATATGTAATACTAGCGTATTATTTCAGTTATTTCTTCTCCGTTCTCTCTTTGATGAAAAAATCCAATTACCCTTCGGCAAGGCAAGAAGCTGGCAGAATCCTGAGAGTTAATAATACGTTATAATATAAGGCACACTTGAAGAAACTAAGATATTGATGAAATTGCGAAAGCTAATAATACATAATGATAAAAAAAAGAAAACCTTCAAGGAATAACACGCTGAAATAATTTGAAAGCTAAAAAAAGGCGTATAATATCAAAATTGATAGAGAAACCAATAAAATTAGATGAATTGAATATATCTTCTCAAAAATACGTTCTACTCTTCCTGTTGAAGAACACAACCCTAGTGAAACATCTTGTAAGTAAGATCTTGAAATCTTGGGATTGGTAGGTAAGATCTTATCAAGATCTTTAGAAGATAATTCGCTTGTTCAGATCTTGTCCTATCTGATAAATCTGTACCTAAGATCTCAGCAAGATCATGGCAACGATTTCTTTTCTATTATCATCTCACAAGATCTTGAGTAAAACAGAAAGCGACATCATTAGTTTATTTAGATAGGCTATCTAGTCATTCACCGTTTTTTTTATGCATACAGAACAGAATATAAGCAACATGATTGAACATGCAAAAATATAACTTTACAAAATAAGTTTTTTTCTAAACTATTTCTCGACTATTGATTAATTGAGAGGATGCTGATCTCGATCGATGGTCGAGAGAGGACTACGATAAATTGGTCTGGCGAATATCGGACCAACTTAAAGCCGGTCAGATCTCAACATCTGATTTGCTTGAGCTATTCGGGTCAGGAATAGTTAATATTAAAATATGTTGAAAAAATACCAAACATACTTTCAGAATGCATCATTCAAGATGTTATGAATTCTTACTTAAGATCTGTAATAAGATCTTGGGTACATGATAATACAGTTATCTTGTACCTAAACTTTCAAGATCTGTTCACTTATCTGTACCCAAGATCTTGGCCAAGATCTTACTTACAAGATGTTTCACTAGGGAAGATGTTTCACTAGGAAAGATGTTTCACTAGGGAATGGTCAGAGTTCGAAATAAAATATTTGAAGATTCAAATGAGTGTAAAAATTGGACAGACTCACTGGAATATGATGGCCACTGTATGGACAAATAGAACACATTGATCCTATTCAGAGGGGTGTACCGTAGAAAGACAGAAAAATTTTTAAAAATGAATTGTAAAATGCCACTTTTTTCATTTAACAAATGTAAGTGAAAATTCATTTAAATAATTCATGAGAGTAATAACACGACGTGCGCTTTTGGCAGCACTATCTTAAGATTAAAAACAAATGACTGCAACTGTGAAGATCATAAATACCATGATTATCTACTGATTTCATGCTCACTCGGTAATACAACTATTGCTACTGTTGATAGCATGGCTTTGGTATATTCTTCATCATAAATACGAAGAATAGAAGTTGTTTCTTGTATTACTCACTTTTTAATCTATTCACATAATTTACAAGCATGCATGATTTCTTTCCCCAGAATATGAGAATCAGTATGTGAACCTAGCCGATATCTAGTAGTAGTATTTGTTGTTGTTGTTGTTGTTGTTGTTGTGTTCAATTTAAAAGCATAGTCATCTGATACTAACAAAGTTTTCGCCTTCAGGGATTCAATAAACTATATAGCTAGAGATTATGAATGAGTCTCATCAAAATAAGATGAAGAAGATGTACTAACTTTGAAAAAAAAATATTTTGTTTCTATCAGATATTATTTGTATTTTGAAAATTTCTTTGCGAAAGCTCGATCGAAAATGTTTTTGAAGCTAATCTTCATCTTTTCAGAGAATAGTCACGAACTAGTGGTTGATTATTTTTTGAAAAGATTCAAGGCTACACAAATTTTTTTGGTTTATGCTCTTTTTATTGCCACACTCGGAAGTGCTTACAGAACAGAGAAACATAGAGAAGCGGGAGGGATAGGAAGTAGCAACAAAAAAGAAAGAACAAAAAAGAAAAGAAAACAAAAAGGGAAAAACAAGGATAAAGATACATGGAGCACATGAAAGCAGTAACGAGATGAACAGAGAATACAAGTAGCGGCAGTTGTAAATGTCGAGGTAGAATGTTAAGGGGGCTGTTAATAAACTACCATTTCGTGTTCCCTCTTTCCTAGACTTCTAATTATCACTTTGCTCATTAAAATCAAGCCAGCCTATGAGAAGGGAGCGGTGTTTTAATTTTAAATGTTTAACCCGTTTCAACATAAACAGATGACCAACAGCATCTTTCGCTTGCTTATAGAAATTATTCCATAGGTATACATCTTCAAGAAATAAGAAAGAACATAAATCTGAAGAGCTCATATTTTTTAATCTTTTCACGATATAGCGTTTGACATAAGTATCAAGCGGTTCTTCTGAGGTAAGACTCAAAAGATTCTTAGCGCGAACAAACGGAGCACGGTGGACTAAGCGTATTGCTACTCTATACTTTCTTCTAAGTGCCTCTTGGTGTGTTGTGGGGAGAAACGGGAAAAAAGAAAAGACTCAAGCGAAATGGGGAAATATATACTCGAAGAAGCATCTTCTCAACGTGTCTTTGGACAAAATTGTGCCGCTACGTAGCCAGTTCAGCTTATCCAACGATCTTTGGATATACTCCACGCTTTTGTTTACAGTGGGTCTCAATGATAATTTACTCGTTCAAGTAAAACCAAGATACTTGCACGTGCCTACAATGACAATTTTCTGTCCTAGCACATATATACCTACCGTGGGCTTTCGTAATCTCCTGCTCGTCTGATATGATACTGGTTCCTACTGATAATTTGGAGAAGGGTAACGTTTTTGGTTTATAAATTTTTGAAAGATGCGTCCAAAATGAACTCTCCTGCTTATCATGAGCACCTTGTATGGTGGACAGAAAGCTAGGCCAATCTATACTTCTAAATCTCATTGCGAACCTCTCTTGACATCTTTCTTAGCAACACCTATACCAGCTATTTTCCTTTTTCTGCAATATCTATTTCGAACCTGACGAACTTCACGGAGCCTTTTGACTATGTAAGCAGGGAGAGATGGACGGTATTTTTTTCTTTCTTTCCATCGAGTCAAACTGTATTTTAGTGCTGCAAGGAAACGTACATAAAATTGATACCAATGATCAATTGTTTCCTTTTTTGTTCATTTATCCAGAAATCTTCTAAAAGCACTAGAATAATTTGGTAAATGGTCCAATCGATGTTCGGAAAGAAGCCGTTGGAAATAAATTCTATACGTTGACAACTTAAAACAGTCGGCCAGTGGTCGCTTGAACCGTAAAATATTGTTTCATTCTCGACTCTGTTCAAATTTGTAAATGTTAAATCAATGTGTCTGTCTGATCTTTTAGAAGAAAGAGAGTTGGTGGGAATAAAGGTCAACTCATTTTCTTCGATCCATTTCTTCAGAGAGTTACCGCATCTATCAGTAGATTGGCTACCCCGTTCATTTGAAGTTGCATTAAAATCACCTGTCAAAATAGTACCTTTTACTAAGAAGGGATATAGATCTTTTAGATTACGCACTTGACCATGTGGCCAGTATATACCTATTATTCTAATTTGTTCAGAAAGTCCGTAGATATCCACAATAACTGTATTTTCTATATCAGTATCAATTCTCGTTGCTCGGAGATGTTTTCCTATTGTTATCATAACCCCTCCGTTATGATTTGAATCTTTTTGATAAAACTATGTAAAATTCGGAACTTTGAAACTATTTCAAAGTTCTCCTACTTTGGTAAATACGGATACTGGACTATGAACTTTAAAAATTAGATCCATTATTTTCAAGACACGAGTACCCCAGTCTTGAACATTATATGTGAGAACGTTTAAAGAGATCAATTGGTTAGATAAAGGGCAAGGGTTGTTCTCCCATTTTGTTAGAACAATGTCTAGAGTAGAATTAGAATATCATTTTTCTAAAATTGGTGTAATTCGTTTTTGAACTTTAATAGGGAACTTCCAAATCACCAGTCTATCTAATGCTGTTTCAAAAAATGTTTTACCAATGAGGAAAGGTGGTAGGTAGAAGAAGGAAAAAAGGGACGGGCATGAACATTAAGAAGAGAAGAGAAGTCAGACATCTTGGCCTAGAGAGTTCATTTAAAAATCGTCATTTATTTCTACTTCTCCGATATTGTTGTTATCGATGATTTTGTTTGCTGTAATTCGGTGGTGAGAAGAGATGGAAGCAGTGGATTCATTGTTTTTGTTCGAATCCAACTGTTTTTTTTTCCATTTTTGAAGATTTTCAATTGACTTATTAATATTTTTCTTTAATTTGGATCTTTCATTACTATTATCCTTCGCCCAACTGGACAGGCTACACATATCAACCTGGGCCGTTCTTTGTATTTTCCTTTTAACATTAACAAAAAAATGCTTTAGCTTGATAGTTAATTTGCAAACACTTTTCCTCTATTTTAGTTTGGTTTTTGACTTTTGCCTGGTGGGTCTTGAAAAGTATATATTTTCTACACCATTTTTTAGTGGAAAATTACTCTTTCGTAAAACTTGGAGAATGAGTGTCAGTTTATTATTTGCCTGGATTCAAAGCAGTTTTTCTTTCGTCGATTTTTTTTATGAACGACTAGTACGCAAAGAAAAGAGAACAAATGAAGCATATTTTTCTTTTTTTTTGCTTATCTACGCACTCGTTCTTTTTTATTCATGTAATTAATTAGTTTCCATTTTATCTACAAAGTAGTTGTATAGCATAGCTATCTGAATAATTTGCAGCTCATACTTATCTTCAATGTCACTGAATGAAAGTAGTGCATCCTCCTCAATATGTGTGTAAAATTAAACAGAAATCAGTCAGGTTAACACTTTTTTGAAGAAAATCTTTCCAATACGTGAGCCAGAAGAAGTACTTTCATATATCGTTAATGATGTTAAACATTTTAGAAGCGCTCTGGTAACCAGCAAGTAAAATTAATAGTATTTTCATCATAGCATTAGATGATGAAAACGTCATGCAAGTAACCTTCCAGGATAAGTTGTTAGGGGTGATTTAAGTTTTAATCAAATACAAAAAAGACTACATGAATTTTGCACATGAATAAGCTATAGAAAGAATAGACTTGACTATAGTCAGTTGTCAGTGCACCGACAACGCAGCTGTTGTTTTCAATTGTATTGAATTTGTAATTTTAATATTATGAGTTGATGTAAGTTACAATAAGTTTTTTTTACAGCAAATTGATGTGAACCTTTTATCAGTGAGTACAACTCGATAGTAACCATCCGTGATGGCGTTAAAAGTTTGAGATCTAATCGCAGAGCTGTGTAATTCATCATCTATTAAAAATACGAAATTTGATTAGCTCGTCAGAAAATCATTAGACATGAAATTTATGCATATTAGCAAATGGGAAAATTGTTAGCGGTAGTATTTTATTTAGTTACAGTGAAAATTCGACTTAATTCTTCAAGGTCCAAAGTGAAGTCAAGAGCATATAAATACATTTGTTGATTTTCAACACAGTCCTATATTCATTGTTGAAGTAAAGACGGCTTACTTTCGAGTGGTAAGATAATTGAATGAGTATCAAAATACCAAGAAACGTAGAAAAGTCACAGTGTTCATCTCTTGGAGAAAAAGCTTACTATACAAGATCTCGTTTTCTTATCAAAGATATTTCTTATATGATTTAATATTTTTTTCATTCATGTAGATCATTTATTCTGGAAAACGAGTAAGACAACTGTCTAACAATGCAATACACAGATTCTGTTATATCTAATCCTGTTCGCTTTTGGTTATTGCTCATTGCAATGGTTCCATCTGTTGCTTGCTCAATTGCTATCCTTTATTACACTCTTTCTAGTCGAACGCGGCGTCGTGGGATTCATAATCATTTTATCATTCTCCTATTATGCAATAATTTGATCTATGAACTGATAGATATATCATTATTTCTCAATTATTATCGCTCAGGTACTGTCGTGCCTGCTACAAAAAGTTTATGTCTCATGTGGATGTTCGTCGATGAAACACTATATAATGTTTCGACTGTGACCATAGCTTGGGCATCGATTGAAAGACATATAATCATCTTTCATGATAAATGGTTATCTAGTGTCAAAAAGCGTTTTCTCCTTCATTATGCTCCTTACGCAATCGTCATAACCTATACCATATTGTTTCATTTTGTTATTATCGTAATTCCACCATGTGAAAATACTTACAATTATACGCAAGAGATATGTGGACATCCCCTGTGTTCACACAATTCGAAGTTGGTCGGTACGTGGGATAGCGTTGTACATAATATTATACCAGCTATAACAATTGTGATTTTTAGCATTAGCCTTCTTGCACGAGTTCTAATTAAAAATCATCGCATGCGTAGAGCTTTTCAATGGCGAAAGCATCGAAAGATTGCAATTCAATTATTGTTAATTTCTTTCCTCTATTTGTTGCTTTATATTCCAATCATTTGTATTGAACTGGTACAATTGTGCTGTGTATCTGAAGAACTCAATGGTCCTTTCGAACAATATGCACATTTTTTTTCTTATTACGTCATATTGCTGCTTCCCTTTGTCTACATGGGTTCGTTGATCGAAAGTTCATGGCAACTAAAAATGCTTTTGCCGTGTTGGTTCCGAGCAACACAAGTGGTTGAACCTATGGCGATGACTACGGGACATTTCACGGCAAGAAATCCAAATTGAGTAGAATTCATCGTACAAAGTTGACTATTGCATCACTTTCGTTTTTTGAAAATAGAAAATAAATGTGGACTGAGTTGAAATTTTCAGCTTAATCAGTTCACGTTTTTTTTTACTTCAATACTTTGCAATAAAATCTGCTACAGACACCATGTGGCTGCAATTATTATTTATCAGTAGATTTATATACTATTCAGCAGAGAATTGTTCCTTATTTAAGTTATGTATTATTATTAAAAAGCTGAAACAGAATCAAAACGTATGTCTGACAATGCGCTTTTTTTCTTAATATTGTTTTGTAATTCATCTTTTGGTAATTATTTATCTTTAGTCAGGTTTACAATACAGAACACACTAATGATATCATTGCAAAACAAGAACGTAATATGAGAATATTAAGCACGTAAAACTTAAGTATACGGAATGATCATTATGAAGATTTTTCAGCACGAAGCACACTTTTTACAAATAATGGATGTAAGAGTCAGATGTATTAATGTAATTGAAGACTGAAAATAGATGTTGACGTCCTTTAATTAATCTTGATTGAACCGAATCTGATTTTCATCAGCAGATGAATAAAGATGTAGCACATTCATTTTTATTACATTCATATGGTTTAACAGTTTTCGAGAATTATTTTTTCATGCACATATGTTTTTTGTCTATACTTTCACTAGTTTCCGTAGCATTTGACTCTACATCGCCAAAAGAAATACTGAAAATAGGAATCGAAAAAATTATATATGACCAACTATAAATCTTATACAGTGCTGCGCAAGATGTTGATTATTTGCTGATGAAACAGAAGTTGAATTGCGTCGAAGGATCTAATGCCATTCAAAAGTATCTATAACAATTGGGTCAAATTAGGACTGATAAGAACAATTTAGAATCTATTTTCAGTCTTCCATCAAATTAACGTATTTGACTCTTACCTCCATTATTTGTGGCAATTGTTCTCCGTACTGCAAAATCTTGATGATGATCATTCCTTATAATTAATTCTTACATACTGAAGTTTCGGTGAATAACATTACGTACTTGCCTTTCATCGGCTTCGTAGGCGGTCGAGCGTTTCTAAATTAGGAGAGGCTCAAATTTGTTTTTGAAAACAACGACAGAAAGTCGGCATTAGAGGGAGAAAGCAAAGATTTAAATTTCTTGGCTATAACTTTCATTCAAAACATTTTCTTCACTGGCCCATTTGCACACCTTCAGAGCAATCGAGAATTCCACTACACTATCAAAATTTTTATTTCATTATCAACATAAGCATACAAAATCTTAAACCTTGGCTAAAGCAAATAAAAAAGTTGCAAGTACAAAAACTATTATTCATGTCCGAAAAAACTTTTTTACTCCGATTTTTTGCAATAAAATCAGAACAAATGCTGTTCAAATCTAACTGATCTAATTTTTCTTTAGGAATATGAGGAATAAGGACATGATTAAAGCGTTGTCATGTCATTGTTGGTCGTAGTCCGCTTTATCTTCATAAATGAGGCGTTAGCATTAATAAGTGAAACTATTTCAACGACATGCAACATACACATCCTCAGGCTGAACATTACTTGGGAGAAAAAAGAGCATCGCTTTTCTAACCGCTTTCACGTATCAAATATAGAATTACGATGAAATCAAGATTTTTTGTTCAACTGATTTAGATTTTTTCAATTCAGTAAAATTCCCAATGAATGACCCTTTCAGAATAGATATATTACAAATATGGTACATTTACTTTAAAAGTTATTTTCATGTCAGTAATTTATATTGAGTGGTAAAGTGACAGTTTTACAAGGCATCAAAGTATTTTCTAGGCCGTTCGCGAGTAAGCGTGTGGGTGGATATGATCTTTACTTGCGGGCCATACCTACATGGTGATACTGATACCCACACCTGCCTTAAATTCTGTGAATGAACAATTTTATTCACCATCCTATGATAGTCAATTGCTACGATGGATGAGAAAGCCAATCACTTCTAATGGATCAAACAGACTTTGGTATTTTCTTCTATTGAAAGACATTACAGTAGTTTTAAAAAATTTGACAATCATTCGATTATAGCGAAGATTGTGAGTGTGGAGTATGCTTTTGTCTGTAGCGTTTCAGCACATATTTTCTTCGTGCCCATGCACAATCACCATCTAATCATTATTACCGCTCCATGGGGAAGATCCATAGTTCGCTTTGTAATTTCCACGATAGCCAAGTCCATAATCTGTCCAACCATTATTACTATTATAGTCGTTGTCATCATAATTATTGTAGTCGTTGTCGTCATAATTATTGTAGTCATTATCACTGTCATATCCCCCCATCACTCCAGAATACAGTGTAGTATTGTGTGTCATGCGTTCCACATCTAGAAGAAATTCTATCACTTCTATATAATCATGTCACATGAAATTGAAAAACCAATTGAAGAAAATGATCTATACTCACATGCATATTCGTTGAAAATAGGATATTCTGTTAAATCAGTAGCGTAACATTGATTGATAAGTTTTCCAAAATGGCATTCTATCATCTTGAAAAGTGGATGAAGCTTTTGTATGACAAGAATATCGACTTGACCAATCCATGCATGAAAATATAATTCACAATCAAATTTTTGTAGATTCGATGAATAAGTGCCAACGGTTTTAGCCATTTTTTCGAAACATTCTAATACCGATCCGTCTGGAATCTTTCCTTTGACACGCAAGTATTTTAGATTAGGCATGCATGAAAGTATCTTCTCCAGATCATTGGATGGATCATTGAGAGTAATTCGTAAATTTTCAAGTGTGATGTAATGCATGTTGAATTTCAATGATTTACTGATAGATTCTAAAAAATTCGTCTCAAATCGACGTAAATTAGGTAGTAGATTGAGTAAAGAACACAGACTCGATCCATCCCATCTGTTAAGGATAAGCGTACGAATTTTACTATTTGGTGATGTGTAATGTTCGTTAAGTTCTAGAATGTAGTAAAATTCTCCTGAAAACTGACACAATGTCAATGATGGAAAACGTTCGCTATCAAGAATAGTAATTAGTAATTCTTTTCCGTAGTAGTTCGGAACATTATCAATGGAAAATCTTTGGAGATCTGGTAGATTAGCAGTAAGTACCTATAATAATAAAATGGGTTCGTACTTTTGAGTCAGTTTCTCGATGTGTGAAAAACAATACAAAATCGTTCCACTTACCTGATTAAATTGATTTTCTGACAGATAGTTGCAATCGATCTTTAGTGAGCGTAGCTCCGTAAATAAATGCAAATTAAATGCACCCCAGCGACAACGTAATTCCAGACGAATGAATTGATTTGGATGAAAGCGTTTTAGGTAATTGAAATCTTCCTCATCTTCTTCTTCTTCTTCTGGATATTGAATATCGACACTTAGTTTTACGTCGCTTATAATATTATTAAATCGTTGATTGCATCCAACAAAACGATGAAGATCAATAGGTTTTACGTATTTGAAGATTTCAAAAAGAATTTCATTTGGAAGTAATTCAAGTCGACTTGGTTTCGAAGATATAATATTACTCATTATGATGACGAGTTTCTTTTAGATACACAAACTCTAATCAATTCGCTACTGTAGTTCAACTGTTTTTATATGGTTTCAAGAAAATACCCACTACTATTAGTCATCAAAAGAATTGCACAATTCATTTTAACATAAAACAAAAGACTTTTCGTGATACTTGGAATTTGTGATTGGCTATTATCAATTTCATATCAATATTTGATTCATACGAAAATTATTTTAATTATCAATTGAAATTGATCAATTTATCAAGTTTGATATCCTCAGTATGTTGTAAGATTGCTTTTGATAATAGAGGTAGTGTGCATTGTTTTCATTTGTACATCTAAGTTAGCTACTTTTAACGTCCGTTTAAAACCTATGAATGTTTATTTATGTAATTCATAAGGTGTGGGTGTGTCTCGTGTTAATTTCTATACAACCACCCACCCACACCCACCCTCGGGTTTATCTTTCATATGATAACATTGCTTCTTAATTGTTTCAGTTATTATGCAATGTGCTATTCGTTGGGTGTGATGAGAAGATCGACGTCCACATTCTCAGCTCGAAACGAAGAGGAACTCTGGGAAAGGCTTATTAAACTTGGTAACATAGAAATGCCATCAATTGAAGACGAGGAAATTGAATATCAGTACGGTGAAGACACCAGAGATTATTCAACATAAATTCTGAAGAGTCTCACTCCACCAGAAATTCTTCCTTATAAATTCAATTATGCTTATTCGCAATTTTAAATGTACATCAATGGTTTTTGCGGCGGAATCCGAAGTACTGTGAGACGTTTTGTATATTCATACGATAGATTGTGAAGCTACGACAGGATACAACAAAGGAAATCAAACTCTTTTTACCAAGGATTCGTTTATTAGCTTCAGATAAATTTTTATTTTTTAACCTACGCAGACACCAGCTGTCCAATTTCTTCTCATTTGCTATGACTATCAATAAATCGCAAGGAAAAAATTTCTTTCAGTTGGAGGTGCTACTGTCACAGCCATTCTGCAGTCACGGTTAACTCTACATTACTTTTGTACGGCTTCGTTCAGTAGCATCTATCTGTGTGCAAGCCATTCCTTAGGCATTTGATTGCATTTAAACATATTCACTTACGAACTTTAGACCCTTAATTGTAAAAAAAGAACAGCCATGTATTTTACATGGAGTCTCGCTAGTTATCTATAAATATTAAAGAGGTTTATAATTAAAATATAAAATGATTTTTGGTGGGAAATCAATTATAAACTAAATGCAAAAATAATCAAAACGTCGTACAACACATAACCTGAACTGAGGAGACGTACTATAGGACTGACCAAACTTGCTGAGATTTCAAAATTTAACTGACATGGATCTAGTTACATGAAAACCATAAAATATTCGTATAGTCCTATTAAGCACATTCAGTTCAGAACTGATGTAACGATCATGTCGTTGATATTCGCCTCTCAATGCAATCAAATTTGATTAATGACTTCAAGTTTTTTACCAGTAAGACTGTGAATTCAAATTGCTTTAATTAATTATTTAAATATATATCAAACATAGTGAAGCTGATAAAATTTGTACCAATATATAATATAAGCCACTTTTTATTTAATTTTTATTTCAACGTTATATTATTTTTTTTGCTTACATCTGTAATCTAGAGTGCTGAAAAGCAAGAATTAACACCAGCAAATTGAACTCGTCTTTTTTTTATCAAGAGATAGGTCAACCTGTTTTTGAATTGATTTACGTAAACTCTTGTATTAGATAAACTACGAAAAATGCACACTATAAATAATATAATAATCTTTGATTTATAGCTGTTTATTAATAAATATAATATGTATTTATGTTAAGATTGATTTTGATTTTCAATTATGCTGTCTAGTCTGATGATAACTATTCGAGCAATAGTCGAAACGTGTCGCAAAACACTCTGAATCTATCAGCGGTCTTTTCATCACACGTTCACCGCATAACAGTATCATGTTCAAATATTGATCTCATTAACCGTAATTCACAACCGGTCACTATCTTGATAATTTGAGCGGGATTACTTTGTTCTGCGTATTTTTATTGTAGATATATTCTCATCCTGAAAGGACTAACCGATTCCTTCAATTAAGAACTAATGAATTATATTATCGAATGGTAGTAGTACAAATAGACACACATCAACACCATGATATATGACGAAGAAAGTTACACTTGAGTATAGTAACCATATGTAGCAATTCCACACATGCTATCCTTATTGCGTGCAATTTTGAAATAACCGTTTAGACCCCAATCTGCACCCCAAGAATTGCGCACCACTAGAAAAAAAAATATTCATATAATTTAATATTTCGAGAAAAAAAAACAGAAATCCTTTACGCCAATAGTCCTGGCCATTTTCCGTTCCATAACCGACAATAGCAATTGCATGATCGATTGTTTTCGGGCAAGATGCTATATCGATTATGTCTGATGTACCAGCTCGTTGTGATGGGCCATAGAATTGAAAATCCGATGTAACATAAACCCCAGCTGCCAATGGACCATAGGTGGACAATGCTCGTTTCATTTCTTCTTCGTTGCCATTCGGGGTAGTTCCATATCCTTTGATACTACCAAGTTTTGCCGATTTCAGACTACATGACTGCTGAGTACCGACATACGGATAGGATTTCTCGGATGCTAGGCCACTGCTTTGTTTGATATATTGAAAGGTGGCATCAAAAAAGCCACCAGAACAGCCGTTGTTTGGTGAACAATCGACTATTTGCTGTTGAGACAGTTGAATACGTGTGCCTGTCTTTAGAGCGTATGTAATTACCTTCGATGGCAGCCGTTATAGCAAATGCATAGCAAGACCTAGATACAACGGCAAATAGTGAAAAACAAATATGCTGCAAAAATATTTCGTCAGATGAATCTGATATGTTCGATAAGACGAGCAGATGGGCTGTACAAGAGAAAATTTTGTCCAAGAAAATGATTTCTTGTGTGTGCCCTGTAGACAGAATTTGAATTCTACACTCTCTACGAGTAACTCACCCACATTGACCTTGGCTCTCAATCGGATTCATATATGGGCGATAGTCAACCATTGATTCAGACGTTGTCGTAGTTGTTGTAAGATTTTTTCCAGGGTGTGATTTTTTGTTCATCTTATCCTTCATCGGTTTTATCCTTTTTTTTACAGAACTGATCAAAAATCGTTTCTCCCGTTGCATTGACAATCGCTTGATATACACTGATTCACCAAATCCATTTCCACCAGAATTGAGACCAATCATTTTCTTGCGAAACTCTGACAAATCCATATCACCGAATCGGTTCATATGAAGCTTGAACGATTTGACGCCGTCGTTGAAGCGGACATTTTCTTTAATAATAATTTTCAGATTGACAATAAATTTTTCGATACGTTGTTGTTCCTCGTCGGCACTCTCATATTCTTTCTTATAGAAGTCTTTATAGAGCTTCCATTAATTCAAAACAACCTTATTGTTTTTTAATACTTCGAGTCTATGTTGGAGCTTGTTCGAAGCTTTCGTCATTGCTTTATCGATTGCCGCATCAATTACCTGAATTTGAGTAAGAAATGTACAACGAGAAGTAAATATTTTTCGGCATTTCTTACTTCTTGCATCGATAGGGCATTGTGAGTCTCAACGATGTAACTGGGAACGACAATTCCAACAAACAGAATGCGTAACATCATACTCGTAGGCATCGTTAGATTGAATGAAATGAAAAGATTACTCGATGTGACTGCATTTATTCTTATTATTATCCATTGCTATCGCATGCTACGGATCGATTTTCATTGACTGGTCTTAGCTATTCAATGCGCACTATTGTTTACATTGTTTCATGTGTAGTATCAAAGTACCCAAGTAAGCAAAAAATGAAGGGAGACTGCCGACATGACTAGTCAGAAATGTCCGTAGCTGCCGTCAAGTCTAGTCTGAAACGTCTTGCATACCCGTCTTGTCTAGTCAGCTTAATGAGGAGTGTCTTGCAAACACGTCTGTAATAGTCTGAAATGTCCTTGAGCCCAGTCATGTCTAGTCCGTGTTGTCTGTTGACCTAGGCCAGACTAGTAAGAAGATTAAAACAGAGGTTACACGGTGGATTTGAACATCCAGCCCAACAGTGTTCAAGACATGGCGGACATCCTGACGGCAGTCTAGGATACTGAGATAGACTGCCGTAAGTATATATAGTCTAAACTTATATATTGACTCCCATCCATGCATAGAAAATGAGAAACAAGCCGACGTAAACGGTATTGACTAGTCTGAAGCATCTTTTGGACACCTCATGACTAGTCCGTTGTTAAGAAGTATTTATTTTACTCAATGCTTATCGAATTTTTTTCTAGCTAAAAGGACAATTAGAGAGTCTGCTGTAATCAATAGTGCATTCGAAAAGATTTAATATATTGCATGCATCCCTGTCTTGATATATTCTATTTTATTTTGCATTAGCATATGCTAAAAGTTTAAGAGTGTATCAAAACATAAAATAGTAGGGGTTAGTACTAACAACAAAATTCATCTCGTATCTGGGAGTGCTAATTTATATATTTTTTTTCAAAATAAGAGATGTACTAAATTTAAAAAAATTGAGAAGCATCTAAATCTTTTCATATAATACTATTATGTTAGTATATTTTAAATATCAATTCTAATAATTTAAAATAAACCAAAAATAATTTTTATTATTAGATGAATATACGGTGATTTTAATTTAAAACTAACCTAAAAAATAATATGAAAAAAATTAGCTTCTTCCCGGTATAAATTATTTTAATTTTTATACTCAAATTAATGTTTTTAAAACCCAAATAATTAATCGCACTTGCTTATAAATCAAAATAAATTTCTCGAAAAAATTATAAAATCTTCTTAATTTATTTTTATTCAATGTTATCTAAAGTAATCACGTTTCGGTAAAAGATTATTTTTATTGATACATAAAATAAAAAATTCAGAGTAAAAATTGTATTAAATAACATCTTAGAATGATCATGAGTGTGTAGAATATGACTTCACGATCATATGGCTCAATGGTTCTGGCGACGGGTAAGTATCACATTGTATACATGTTCGAATCTAATCTTCATCCTTACATCTTTTCATTCAGACTAGTTCAGACTCGTCCACTATATAAGGCTACAGCTAGTTGTATACTCGTCCCAGACGCCCTTAATTTTTCATTCATAGATCATTTTCGGACGGGCGACAGGGACACTCGTCACTACTACTCTTATTAGATTTTATGACTAGTCGTCAATCAGAGTACTAGGACGTGTATGCATGACGGATAAAAACTCGAACTAGTCGTGGACGAGTAGTTTTTGAGACAAAGACTAGACGGGACGGGTCAACTTGGCTAGAAAAAAGACTAGTCATTTAACCAGTCTTTTGCTCACTTGGGTATATAAATGAATTTAATCGAAAATATTTATTGAAGCCGCAAACAACATAGTAGAATAATAGAGGGTGTGGGTGTGGGGGAGCGTTTGATAATTCCCTATCCTATGGTCACCACAACCACATCCTGAAGTCGATCATTCTAGTTGATGAGTTTTATTAAATTTTGCTGTGTTTCTAGTTCAGTTTAATTAATTTTCACTAGTTGGTGGAAGCGACTGGCTAATTTTTCTCCAGAGTTTCCCGATCTATAGATACAGGCATTTTTGTTCGTTATCAGTATTCAAAGTGAGTGCCCAAGCTTGTTATATATTGTTCTATGTATCTCAAAATAAAACAGTTTAATTTCGTACTGTTGCCGTTCTTTATACTTATTCTGTTTTTGATGGTGCATTCGCTGCCATATGACCCAGTATTTCATTTTAATTCGTATATTGCCATAATTTTGTCTCGAAATAAGTCATCGATTGACTATTGCTAAAACTTTTGTCAAATTTAACTATTCGCGAAGCTATCTGATGGTCTTTACTAGTCAGTTTGTTTAATGATTGGTGACGCATTACATTAAAGCCGTTAGCAGTTTCAATCGAAGGTAACATGGTTTTCATTGATAGACATTGAAAGAAGACGTTCTGAGATCGATTGCATATATATGTATGTACCTTGATCGTTAGCTAATGAAAGTAAATAAAATTTACCCATTGTAGAGTAGCATAAATTTTATTGAACATCATTCTAAAATGAAAAGCCGGTAATATAAATGAATAAAGAACAGCTGGTAGGAGTGCCCTATCAACAATCTTCGTAAAAACATTTTGAAGATGTTCTAATCTACCAAGAACTACACATGTATCAGAAAATAATTATACCAGGAATTCGTCCAGTTGAGTCGGAATCCGCAACGAAAAAATTAAGTCAAACGTGAGGATGAGGATGTAAATCTAGATCTGGATGTGGCAGTTGAAGTGTGATGTAGATAATGATTTCTATACCCATATCTAAGGTAATGTGAATCGAGAATCAATTCTCTTGACGCTAGACTAGCGTGATTGCACGTGCAACTGCAAGGTCGGGGAAGAAACTTGGTTAATTTTCTCAGAAAATTATGCTGGAATTTTCATAGGAACAGGTGGATAAGGTGAACAGAGCCACAACAGAGCTCGATAAGTAAATGAAAGGAGAGTAATAATGGGACGGAAAAAAAAAATTTCCAAGAACAAGCATTTAACAAAACACATGTAAAGTCAAGCCAGAAGACAAGGAGCCGTGCAGTGGCTGAACCCCGACTGTAGGCTTGGCATCAGAAGCTCAATCAGCCTAAACAATAAAGTACATGTTTTAAAAATCTCCTGGTGGTGGGGGCGATGTTGCGATTGATCCCCACCCAGCTACTAGAAGGCATGACTCATAAATTTTGCGATAACAGACTCATAGTTCCAGAAAGGGGCTCACTCTAACCTCTTCCCTGGCTCCGTTACTAAGGAAAGGCAACTGTTTCACGTGTTTTCCCTTGTATCCACCTAAGATTTGTGACATTAAAATAGTCATTTTTTGTCACTGTTACAGGCCGACAGACATAGGCGAATTACGGTTTCTAGACCCTATCTTTTCAATCTTGGGAATTTCATGCATTTTAATGTATCATCTTCCAAATAATGGAACAATTTTCCAATAACCCATTAAAAAACGATGTCTATTGTTTGTCCATTATTTTACAGTATCTTTTACGTTTTTGTCGTAGCTGTATGAGTCACTGTTTTATTTTCAAGCTGATATTGCAAAGTCGAAGTTGTATTTATATTTAAACTTAAATTAGGTATTTCATGATAGCAACGTGGCCATGGTGAGCGCCACAAAGAGAACTAGATTGCTTAGAAATCAAAACAACAGGAAAGATCTGTCTAGCATTTTAGTTATAGGAATCGAAAGACCCTGATGATTTTTAAATGTTGCCGACGACTATTGTTGTCCTTTTTCTGCTTTTCTTTTTCACTACACATGCGTAATTCCATTAGATAGTAGAAACCTCGCACACGTCTCCATGTGCCATTGATAATATAAAGTAAGGATGAAAGTAAGCGTCACGAAAAAAGGCTACACTTGAGACAAAACGGTAGTGATGAAAAAACTGCAAATTTCACTCAGCAATCTAAACCAAATATATTCAGAGATTGATCAAATCACAACGATCAGCAAACTTTGAAGTTATATTTTCAGTGTAAGTAAGTATATGTAAGGAATATTATGAAGCGACAAGAAAAATGTAAAACATGATAAGATGTATGAGCATAAATATAACAATCAACTGACTTACTAGGAACAACTTTTTTGTATATTCCTGGAACAGAAAATGAGAGAGCAAAGCTGTTTACCAGTAGAGTTGATTTTACAATGAAACTTTCACTCATGATACCATAGTAAAGCTTCGAAAAGTTCAAACACTTCTGGAGTCGTAACATAAATATGTGGGTGAGTGGGCCTTCATTTCATCTATGAATACCCTAACACTTAACCTGTTGTTTAAACTTTGTAACGAATTTAACAGTAAATGACATCGAATGAAGCTAGTCGATGGCAAATCACTGTGCTTGATTGGAAATGATGCCGAGATATCACATAATATTGCTGCACTTTTCAAACATTTCGAACAACATCTTAAAATTTACTTTTGTCTAGAATCATATAGACAATCTAAGGAGATTTGAACCCTGTTGGAATTATGGCAGGTTTTACAATGAGAATTTTCAGTGAATAGCTACAAAAATACTGAATATTTCTGTTTCTCAGTAGCTTAGATGGCTTCTCCTACTCACATCGAAACGTAAAACATGTACTAGCGTCAAAGACTTGAATAAACAAACATCAAAATATTTTTTTATGATCTTTCTGATGTTTGACATTACTACCGATAAAATGGAAACATAAACACAGTGCAAGTATAGATTTTATTGAGGGTGTAAATGAAAATAAATATAGCTATTAGTATCAGTCTCCATTCAATCTACGCGAACATCCATTTAATGAACGCATTTCTTTGTGGCTAGGCGTACGTGATGAGTCTTTTAATACGGTTAAATTTTGGAAGTGGCTGTGTACACACAAGTATACGTAGTCAGCCAGCTACTCTCTAAAAACAAAGGTATTCTTGGAAATGGGTGAAAATAAGTTTCCTCAGACTCGGATACTTACTTGAATCTGTTCTCCAGAATACCTTTCTTTTAGAGAGCATGCGCAATCAGATAGGTATAATCAATTACGTTCCAAATATTATATTAACACATTTGTAACTGTATTACAGTTCCAGCTCTACGCCTATCGATCGTTGAGTAGAAGACCTGATAAGTATCTACCCTTCTGAGACCTGACCTGAGCCGCCTCAAAGCTCCACGTCTCCAGAGTTGGAACTGTTAGAAGTATTCCCGTGGACGCTAGAAAGAAAGAAGAAGAAAATAATATATACTTGCCTTTCGGCTATACCTTGCAGTATATGATGCTCTTCGAAGACAGTTTCGAAAGCCACTTTTTTTCCTATAACCATTACTAGCTGTAGCTCTGGGAAAAAGGGCGACCTAGCTCAGAGTTTCTTTCGTTTAATCATTTAAACTCCCCATGCAGGGTGTGTGAGTACCGGTGTGGACGAACAGGAGACCGGTACCTAAATCCCACCCTAAGTCAGCGGAATGATATTTTTCTTGTCATCTGACCTATAAACTTAAGCTCTTTTAGTTCGTTAGATGAAAAATTTCTTTACTGGTTCTTTCAGATCAATCAATAGGCAGCAGTGACTATCACTTTCAATAGAAATGCTTTTCATGAAAAAGAATGCAATTCGCTATGATGAATTTTCTACCTGCAGACAATGGATGTGGCAATCGAACCCGAATCCTTTTTCAAAATCTGAACCACCTGAATGGCGCCGTTATTCCCAAGAGGAAAATCAGATTATTGAAAAAGCCTTCATGGGCCAACAAACGTGTGCTGTTTTGAAGAATTATTTCATTGACTTTCAACAGAATATACAAATCTCGATTAGTGATCCCTCAAAACGAAGACCCGTCAAGCGATTGAAAAACAATGAAGGTAATATTAGCGTAAACAGCTATGTTCTATACCGACCATACCTTAAGGTACACCCACGCCTACTCTCGCCATTAGCAATTAAATTAACCCTGCACAACAGAAACCACACGACTATATTTCACATAGGTAAATGCAAGTAGGGAAAATAAGGCATCATCATGTATTTACACCATCATGGCCAATAAACAACAACGCACAGAACCAATCAGCCCACAGTTGTTCTCTCTCTTCCCTCACCCGCACCCTACTCATATCAACAGGAAAAAATTACCTCTTTCTTGCATATAACTGTCCTCCATCTACCTGATTTGACTACTCACCAGATTCATGCCCATGTAAGCATATAACTCCATCCATATTCGGAGCAGCACTCACCAATATCGATATCGAAACCCATACACATGTACGTATGAAAGAAAATTAAACCTAATATGTTCAATGCTATGTTGTTTTTGACTGAGTGATATACTCTTTTTTTAATCATATATTTGTCTTCAGGTTTAGATCACGAAACGATTGAAGGGCAGGATGGAAGGCCTGGGAAGTACCTCGAATTACGTCCATATGCAGATATTGCTGTACGGCAGATGGATGCGCGTGTAATCATTATGGAAGATCAGCACTGTGCAACTCGTCTGAATAGTCCATTAATGGAGAAAATACCACGTCCCCCTTCTGGTCGCCCTGCTCCTCGTCCAGCTCTTCGCATACCGAGGCGACATCATCAGTTATATAATCCACGCTTGCTCGGTGACCTCGAAAAGGAGCCTAAACAACTGCTTCAGCCTATCACCGGATATGAACATTATCCCCCAGTGTCACTTGAAGAAGCGTGTGAACCTCTTGTTCCTTTCATTGAAGATATCGAGCGACATGCATGGATCGCGAAACAAAACTGTAGCAGTTATTCACTAATAACGTCTTACTGTTAGAGAGGATGATCTGGTACATAGAAAATAAAACTCATGTATGCCTCTTCATATTTGAATAATACTTAAGGATCCAATGGATTCGCTTAGCACTGATGAATCTGCTTCTATATACTTATATACAATGGAGTGGCCTGACGCTTTGTATCATAAATTAAATGCCGCTCTTAGAAATAAGTGCCGTGAAAGCCTTCCGATATGGTTTTCGTATCTCAAACTCTTCTTAACTGCTTTGTTCAAACTCCCAGACGTTGAAGGTGAAGTTTTATGGCGAGGTATTAAGAAAAGGTTTGAAGATTACAAATCAGGTACACATGTTGCATGGTGGGCTTTCTCTTCCTGTACTCAGTCGCTCAGTGTTCTTGAATCGAACACCTATTTGGGTACGACCAACACGAGGACACTTTTTAGCATCCAAGCGTATAATGGCAAAAATATTCGTAATCACTCATATTATCAGAATGAAGATGAAATTCTACTTCTGCCAGGTACCTACTTTCAAGTCGTTGATCAGATCAACCCATCGCCAGATCTTCACATTGTTCAACTTAAACAAGTCGAACCAGAACAAAAGTTGCTTGGAGAACCGTTCAAATTAAAAAGAGCGCTACCTATCTCTGTACCTGTCAGTAATGCACATGACAATAGCTCCAAAGCTGTCAATACAAACTTTGCACAATCAATAGACAAAAAAAGTATTGTATAGATTTGCAACTTCTTCACAAAAAACTAAAAGAGTTTCACGATCATTAGTATTCCTTAATTTCCAACCAATGGCTTTTTATAGTTTTCTGAACCCAAACAGTTCGATCCAACAGTGCACATTAATTTTTAATATAGAGCGCTCCTTTTTGGTACGAAATAGTACGTAAGTCAAACGCAAAAGATAACAATGGTTCTACTGTTACGAGGCGAAACCCGCAGACATTATATTCGGCAAAAAATCTTCAAGTTCCAAAATAATTTATGCGATATGGTCTTTGAATCGGGAAATCCGTGCTCCTAATAGAAATTCAGGCAAAAATAATTTTAGTGGCAGGGAGAGTGTGTAGTAAGATGACTCGGTTGAATAGGATATCTTATATTAGTATTACAAAAAAAAGGTGTGCTCATTATGGGATGCGAACCATGCGCACTCTGCTTAGGTTCTGTACAGGTAGATATACTAGTCCAATTAGACTAGAAGAGACAACGAGCTCTTTTATTCATGTTATATCATGATATTTTCGTACATGATGTGACAGATATAAGTATTCTTTTCAGTCAAACATACATATTCATGATAAAGTTTTAATTACGGTGAAAGGCAATGTCACTTATGAAACTTCACTTCGATAGGTGCACCTCCGACACAAACCAAAATCACATTCACTGGTATCCCACATTCTGAAGAAAGGCATGGCGATATACCAGAATCATACGCCGGGTTCATCTGGCCAAATATGACATATATGGAGCAGAAGTACAGCTACCGAGTTGAACCCAATTTGATTCCTCTTTTTGATCGTTATACTGTCGTGGCTTTTACTGTTCGACTTCACGGTAGTCCCACTATTATTAAAAGAGGCGATGGTATGCTCTTTACTATCAACTGCATTGAGATCAGTGCATTAGCACAATTCACTCAAATTATTTTCCGCGGTCTGATAAGTGGGGAAAAGGTGTATAAGAAACGTATAGATTTCACCAAATTTATTCTGACAAAAGTGGACTTGAACTGGAACGGAATCGATGCACTCGAACTAACTTCGGCGAATGTGTTTGCTGTACATTCTATTACTACTGGTGTTGTGAATGCCGCCTCAACCAGCGGAGTTCCAGAAATCAAAAATAAAAGTACGATATGGTTTAATTTACTCATGAAGTTTTTCAGGGCGCGAGCCTTCCCTTGGTTTCGTCTCACCCGTGCAAGACCTGCACTTAAACTTAGGTTATTTAATATTTGAAGCTTCTAATTCAGATATTTAACTTTTAACATACTCGAGTGAGATTATGTATGCACCGAACCCGAACTACCCGGGTTCGGTCATACCCGGATTCGGTACTGGAATTCGAGGATCTACTTATTCGTATCCTTCGAAGCATAGAAATGAATAACAAATAATACCTATAGATCGATAATAATAAATGATTCTATTTCTAAGGTTTATGGTCTTTTCCTCAATGTATCATAGATAATCTTATTTATCAGAAAAGTACACAATTAAATGAGCTTTTATGAATATTTCTCGTGGACTCAACTACAGGAAATCGTCGAATGGTTCTCCTTATTGAGATGATCCTTCTGATAGTCTAAGTAGGGATGTGAGAATTCGAATACTACCAATACCGATACAATTTAGTATTTTTGATATCGATATTAGCATTATTAGTATTGATATTGTTAGTAGACCGATGGAAAAGATCATATATCTGCATTTCCGGAAAACTTAATAAGGAGAACCATTCGATGATTTCTTGTATTTGAGTCCAGGATAAATATTAAGAGAAGCTCATTTAACTGTATCCGTTCCTGATAAATGACATTAACTATGATAGGTTGAGCAAGGTAAAGGATCTTTGACATGAATTCATCTTTTATCACCTACTATATATCCATAGGTGCTATTTATTATTCATTTCTATGCTTCGAAGGATACGAATAAGTAGATCAGCGAATCTCAGTACCGAATCTGGGTATGGTGAAACCCGGGTAGTACCGGGCACCCGGTATGACCGAACCAGAAAAGTACTGACCAGAACTACCTGGTTTGTACCCGTGTTCGGTGCATGCCTATGTGAGACATCCAGATACTTTCTCTCAAAGTAAACTGTAGTCTATACATCATGGTAAGGGTGCCGCTGAGACGGAACATTGAAATATCTGAGCACAGTATGTGAACAAGTGAATACGTGAACATTTGAAGCAGTGTTCAATAACTCAATTCCAATTGCACGTCTAACATTATACATGAATGCTGGTTTTAAAGCTCTGAATTGATCTGTGAATAATTACTTTAAAAATTTTAGACCTTTTGTAAATAATTGCATATCCTATAAAAAGAATTATTTTGTTACCGAACTCAAAAATGTTTAACACGTTACTAAAATAAAAAAAGGATCTTCCTCCTGTTATACGCAATGATGCTTTACCGCTGAACTTTTTTCGATTCTTATAGGAAATAAAAACTTGCTGGAAAACTACAAAACCTTCGGAGTTCAATTCAAATTTCTGGAGGTTTTGTTTTAAAACCTCCAGGCAGTCTGTTGAACTTCGAAAGTTTTTCAATTTGTTAACAGAACGCCATTTTTGCGTATGGTGTCTAAAAAAAAGGCACAGTCGGTGAGGATCTTGTTTTGGTTAAGAAAAGTGCTAAACATTTTTTAAGTCGGGTAAAAACCGTTTTTTTTAGACTGTACAGGATCGTTGCTCTTAGAAAGAAAAATTACATTCACGTCTTTGTCACGTACTGAAGACAAATGTGATGATATTCCAAATCCTTATTTCGGGTTCATCTGGCCAAATATGACATATATGGATCAGAAGTACAGCTACCGAGTTGAACCCAATTTG
Organism: Rotaria socialis; assembly: GCA_905331475.1. NCBI lineage: Eukaryota > Metazoa > Rotifera > Eurotatoria > Philodinida > Philodinidae > Rotaria > Rotaria socialis. The sequence continues at coordinate 61,344 of CAJNYU010003118.1, read as the reverse complement.
ATTCCTCTTTTTGATCGTTATACTGTCGTGGCTTTTACTGTTCGACTTCACGGTAGTCCCACTATTATCAAAAATGCCGATGGTAAACTCTTCACTGTCAACTGCATTGAGATCAGTGCATTAGCACAATTCACTCAAATTATTTTCCGCGGTCTGATAAGTGGGGAAAAGGTGTATAAGAAACGTATAGATTTCACCAAATTTATTCTGACAAAAGTGGACTTGAACTGGAACGGAATCGATGCACTCGAACTAACTTCGGCGAATGTGTTTGCTGTGCATTCTATGACTGTTGGTATTCCAAACAACGCTTGAAAGACCGCAATGAAGAAAACCAATGATTGTACCATTTTATTTTTACTCAATTTTGAACGCTTTCTGGATATTGACTTTCCATTTACTTATATCCACATTCTAAAGAAGGATTTGGTATTTTACTTCGCAAATATGCTTTCTCAAATCTTGAGGGTGCGGGGGTGTGGAATCTGAGTGTGAATAGATATAGTATCCATACTGACACACGCCATCATTTTTCTGGCAAATCTCTCTACTGAGTCTGCATATGTTTTATATTTTCGTCGAGGTCTCGCAGAAAATTGTCGTTTTGACAATTCAGAGAAGCGTTTTTCGCTAGCTGATAATATTTATACGCTACTCGATGTCGATGATCACCCATATTGCCGTAGCATATGCCTAATTCAGCATAAATGTAAGGATATAGTTCAGTTTGATAGTCATTAGAGCATTTACTACTGAGATGACGAGCTTTTCGCAAAAAAGGCAGTGCTCGTTGATAAAGTTCCTTGTTTCGATAAACACTTCCCATCAATAGCAAACTATTACTTAAATTAAAGTAGCGCTTTGGATATTGTCTTGAGAGTTTAAGATAGACTCTTGCATTCTTCAAAGCTTCGTCAAATTTCTTATCACGAAGATGGATCTCAGCAATATGGCCATACACTTCTGCAATTATCATAGCAATCTGTTCATCTTCATCACATGATGTAGATATGCGGTCTTCTGAAATTTCAAGCGCTTTTTGAAAATGATACATCGCTTGATCGTACTTCTGTTCGCCAATAAAAGAGATTCCTAATAGATTATGTAAGTAGATTAAATCATGATGAACTAGTCTTGGTTGTTGTTCACAAATGCTGAGAGCAAGTTGATAATATTTTGTGGCCATTTGAAATCTATTTCGAGAGTACTCAAGGCGTCCAAGCTCAATATTGATTTCGGCAATTTGAAAGTCATGTGATGATTGATTCTCTTGACGAAGTTTACGTGCTTTAATCAAATACAATTTTGCATTTGAGTATTTTTTAATACTTAGAATCGTTTGTCCAAGAGCAAAATATGCATTCGCCAGATTGCTTGGAGGTGGTGGTTTAGCACTAAGATAGATATTAATAGCCTTTTTATAGCATTTAATAGCTTTTTTTGGCAACGATTTCTTCTGGTAAATAGCGCCTAATGCTTCATAGTCAAAGCCAACATCAAGTTTTCTTTCGGGCATAAATTTTAAATGAATTTGCATAGATTTCCTAATGTAGTATTCTGATTTCTTGTAGTTTTCTTTATCGAAGTATATACACTTCATAGTTTCGTAAACATTATATAATTCATTGTAACTATCAGGTAGTAAACGACGTTGTTGGCCGAGTAATTGTTTTAGAATAACTAAGGCCTTTTCATCAGACTTCTGTGCATGGAAAATTTTTGCCATTAGTAAGCGACTTCTAAACCTATTTATATATTGTTCAACATCTTGACAATGACGTTGAGCTCTTATTGATTTCCTACAATAGTTTTTTGCTCTATTATATTTTTCCATATCGATGTAAACTGCTGCAAGATTATTGTAAACAATAGATTTATCAAATGGATTGACAAATTCGCATTGGTTCAGATGATACAAAGACATATTGTATGACCTTAAAGCTGATTGATGAAACTGTCTCTGATATAGGAGATCGCCAATATCACTGTTTAGTTGATATATCCGATGATGATCCAAGGCTTGGCTTGGCGTACTTAATAAAATTCTTAATGATTCTTGATATTTTTCAAGAGCATCAGTAGTGTCATCAGCCTCTGCGGATAGAGTACCTATTAGTCGATAAGAATCAGCTAAATCTGGATGCCAAGAAGGCAAAGTTTCTTTGCGTATTTCAAGTGCTTTGTTTAAATATTCACGTGCGCACTGATGATCATTCATATCAATATACACGGAAGCCATATTATTATATGTAACAGCAAGATCGGGATGGTTCGGAGGCAAATGCTGAAGCTCAATGTCTCGGGCTTTACGATAATATTTTAAAGCAATTGTTTTCTTGCTGAGCGAATCGTAGGTATTAGCAATATTGTTATAGGTTGTTGCTAGAGTTAGATGATTATCTGGAAGAATCCTAAGCTGAATTTGTAAAGCTTTTTTTTCATGCTTTAAAGCAGCTTTATTATTGTCGATCCGGCTATAAACAGAAGCAAGATTGAGATAAATTTCTGCCACATTCAAATCATCAACAGATGATGTTCGCCTAAATATATTGAAAGCTCTTCGTAAATAAGTTTTTGCTTTCTTATGTTCTCCTCGATCTGTACAGATGGTAGCGATATTATTGAAAGCCATACCAACATCGACATGATCAGAAGGTAATTCTCGTATAAGAATTTGATAATAGCGTTCTGCTTTGTTAAATTCATTCATTTTGTGAAGAAATTCGCCAAATATTAGAAGCGATGATGTTTCACCAATTTTTATTTCGTAATCCTTTAACAATGCTTGTAATTCTTGGTCAGGTTCAGTACTCAGCGTAAATTTAACGTGCCAAAAACCATCTAACTCGTCACAAGATTCAATTTTAAAAATAGTACCCATAGTAAATAATACTTCGCCTTCATCTGAATTTACACTCCACTTGTGAATATGCGCAAAAGGCTTTGTTGGTACAGTGATATCAACTAGAATTTCAAATAAGACGCATACAGTACCATCATGTTGTTCTCCGTTAATAAAAAAATTAACAGCTACTGATGAAGATGTACTTGTCGAAAAGAATGTATTTATCGATATATGTTGATTTGTACTTGACTTGAGCTTTTCAAATTCGTTTATTGGTATAAGTTGACCACGATAACATGTTAACATGGAAGAATTGCCATCGGGTACACGCGATAAATACAAACGTTCTAATTGTCGATAGAGATCAGCGATGAAAAATCGGTATAGAAATATATTATCGATGTTTTCTGTTCTAAGTGCTTTATTCACAAGGCGATAAACAAAACAGTCCCGAGTGTACCATTTAATAGCAGTATCTGACGAATAAATTCGTGCGAATTCATCAATTTTTTGCTGCTCAACCAAATTACCGCAATATTGATCACGAGCTTGATTTATCATATCTTCTTTATCATTGCACGATGGCGGCAATCGCAGTAAGACTTGTAACAATATTTGCGACCATAAAAACAACGGTTTTCCATCTTTATTCAAAGCATGTGAAGTCCGTTCATATTCAATGATGCTCATAGGCGTTTGACTGGAACATAAGAGAACATCTTTTGATAAACGATCATATAGTTTATCCTCATCGATAAAGACACCTTTCACTTTCGAATAGTTTGAGGACCATGTTATATGTCTTTGATCTTTTATACAAAAGATGTATATAGAATTAAGTTGAGATAGATGATGTACTAATGGAATAATATGTTTTCCAGTTCGACCAGAAATAATTAAGAAAACTTGCTCTTGTTTGATGGCAGATATGTACTGCATACAAATGTCCGTGTTATCGAATATTCTGAGATAGTTAACAACACCTCGTAATTTATCAATATAATGAGGCTTTGCACAGAATTGCAAATCTAACCATACGATAATACAATCCTCCAAATTTTTCGTTTGATCATTCAAATGATAGAATAAATTAACATCGTGTTGATAACTGCGTTCGTTATTTTCACAATTCATTATATTTGCCGAGTTTTCAGGATCCAATGGCTCTGTTGTCATTATAGAATTTATCGGCGATTAGAATATTTTTAAAATGACTTCTGGAAATGATTCAACATAGAATTTAAAGATAAATAATAGTGAGGATTAATAAAAAAATATCTTCATCTATGATGAATAAAAGTCTATTTGAAATCAGAGTTGATTCCTACTTCAAAGTATTTTTTTCCAACAAAACCAATCGTAAAAATGCAGACAGTTTTTATAACCTTTCTTGGCTGCTCTTGTGGGAAAGAGAATGAAAAAACAGAAATATTACATCAATTAAAAAGCATTACCCACTCTTAGCACCACTCGTTTTTCTCCATTCTCACCCATACCACCCAGGTAATCGCACAAAACAACTACATGAAAATCATTCGAAGGATTGTTGTATTACTGAAGCACGTCCCACGTTCATTTGTCGAGACGAAGTTCAATGGATGTTATAGTTGTATTCCATTGAGTCGCATTGCAAAAAATGTTGTTATTCGTCAGCAAATTCGAACAACATTCAGTCGTGCAGTGAATGCGACAGCGAATAATATTGCCTCACATCAAATATTTGTTCTTCATACAATCTCGTTCATAAAAAATGCTAAAAAAACCGTCTGTTTTTCTTTTTTCTCTTACTCCTGATTGGGTATTGGTGTAAGAATAAATACAAGTTTGAAGTAAAATGCGATTGCTTCGTCAGCCAACAGAACAAAAACAAAAGGAAGTGCGCGAATGAATCATTTTATACCTCAAAATAATGCAGTCAATCATTTTTTTTAGTTTTTCATTGTGCTCATAATACCAATTCAGGAGACGATGTATATTGATTGTGAATAATATTTTAAGAAACACAGGATTTTTTTTTAATTTATTGAAAATACTTAATATTAGCTTGAAATCATCAGTCATAAGACAATGCAGAACAATAAATTGGATATTATACTTCATAATCAAAATAGACATTTCGAAGGTAAAACAATTTATGTCGAAGAAAATATTAGAAATCAAGGGTGTGAATGTGGATACTCTATCTATTCACATCTACGTCATCATCCTCGCTCATGGAAAAACTAAAGAAAAACGAAATGTTCCTGTCATTCGAACACAAATGTTCGATCAGATTTTATTTGAACGCTTGTATTTTAAATATAACTAACTAACTATTGATTTAAAAGTTTTCATGTCAAATTATTAATGAGAATCATGGGAAAAATAAATGGTAAGTTATTTTAACAAACAAATCTTCGTTGAAATGAGATTATTTCGTTAAATTTCATCGGTATCTACTTTTTCATAGGTTTCACAGTATTTTTTGCAGCTGATATTCGATAAAATCGTAACCATATTTATTGAAGTGACTGTAAGAAGATGAGTAAACTTGCCATCGCTAAGATTTCTGGCACAACTTCCTTGAATTCGTAAATTGAAAGATGTTACTGATTAAAAATGTCTTTATGGTTCTTTGGTCAATATAACAGCGTGTTGGTGCGCGCCTTCGTTAGATCAGTCCTCATCTACACACACACCCTCAGGGTTATGCTCGTGTAAGGCGTTGAAGCATTCGAATAGACCTTTATAATTCTAAGAAAATAAGAAAAACCCGGCAATGAAGAAGGTTTACTTTTCAAATATCTCAATTGTGCAGCAAAAGTCCATAGGCAATATTTTCCTTTCATAAAACACATTGAAATGTTTTTAAATTACAAAACAACGTTAATAAAGTTCCTGTTACCACAATTTAGTATATTTATTTGTCACAGAAAACGATTCTTTAAAATCAATAGGATATTACCAGACCTAATAATAAAGATTTTAATTATGTAGTGTTTGTTTTAAAAGTGTAAAGATTATATTTATCTAGACTTTAAGAAATATTAATAACGTTTGCAATATTCATATTTTCGAATTTATAACAAGAAAGGCAAAGCATTCCATACGACTAGTGCTGTTTATTGAAATCAATAAATAAAAGCACTGTTTTGGTAGTAAAATTTATTCGAAATTAAATATTTGAAAAGAAAGCTGTCGGATAAAAACAGTGGCTCTGTTTGGTGTTGCGTGTGCATCTTTACAATATTTTGCCTAAAAAATAGAAAAAACAAATATTCAATTAACTCAGAAGATAGGGATTAAAATTATGTGTAGATTGTAGAGCAATAACTCAAAAGAAAATACACGATGTTAATATCCCATACCAGACTTATTCAGCCGACTGTGCAACATTTAACATTACAGGGCGCATGAGCGGGACATTCACAACAAGGAGGGCCACGGTTGCCAGATATTGCATGCACGAATTGACGAATGTTGTTGTGACGCTCCGTTGGAAGATTGCCATTATTTTCAAATTTATTCATTGCTCTTGCTTCGCAGCTTGTAATCATCATCAAAACTACGAAGATCAGACACATCCATTTAGTGACGTTAAACATTTCGATTATTGTTGTTCGACAGTTCGCTGGGAATGATATGACTCTAAAGAAATGCTCGCTTTGGTCACATGCTTACCGATAGATTCGAGATAAGGAATGCGATAAGTATAGAGAAAAATAATAGTCACTGACTCAGTAGTTCTGCTATATTGTCACAAAGACGTCAGTGATAAGAGAAAATATTGTTTGATGATCGAAGACCATGCCGAGTTCTTTAGTACATAAATACGAATCGTTCATGATGACTGGCAATCTTATCATTAATACAATAGCATGTTCCTTCCGGAATATGTTAGACAAAGAGTGATTGAATTAAGATAAATTTATAGTTGTTGCGCAGCAGTGAACGTGATCGTTAAAATTCTATAGAAGATTTATACCTATTCGTTACTGGCATCTGTTCTCATTCTTCGTCAGATTTTTTATTTGAATCAACTCAATTACAGAATTCTTATGTGTTTGCTTCTGAGAAAAAAGCGAAAAGTCAAGTAGCACTGTTACATTGGTGATGTTATATCAATTTTTATTACATAATCAGTTGCTGCTTCTACATTAACCAAAGCTAAAATTATCCAATGTAAAAGCCAACAGGCCAAAAAGTATATTCGAAAGAAGGAACTGGCACTCAATGATATTGTTACTAAAATGGTCTGATACACAATATTGATCTATTGCGTCTTGTTGAATCTAGATCTGTGATATGCATTGGCCATTTCAATAATCCACATATTTGATTTGTACTCATTAGTTAACGCAAATGGTATGTCTTTTAAAGAAAAAGATGATGATAATAGCAATAGGAACAAAAACAGTGCAGTAGAACATGTTTTCTTTCAAAAATCATGAGACCAAATATAAGATAACGATGATTCTCTCAGGTTTTTGTATCATTCATACCGTCGATAAGAAATAAAGTAGCTTTTACTGATATCGAAGTGTACAACGAACAAGTTGGTCTATCGACACAATGTTCAACCGTGATAAATACAAATTTTGCCTATTGATATAATCAGTTGTTGATCTATTGCTTGAAGGAAATTTCGCCGAGAGAGAGAGAGAGAGAGTCTACAATAGAACTAAGTGTAAGTTGCTTCAACATTCACAATTAACAATAATCGTTTGAAAAAATATGAGTCATCTAATAGGTGACATTATTTGAAGATTTACAGTCGCGCTCAGTGAAAAATTCATGGGATATCTATTGTTATAGGAGATTTAGTTCGTTCGAGTTTATATAGTCAGAACCGAGACTTTCAAAATCTAGAATATCCAGTAGGTGCATACATAGAAAGTGCTTGCATGAGATTGAGATGCTATTAAAGCGTTTTTGTACAGAAAAAAGCAGCAGAATACCACGCCTTCCTAATCGAATTCAACAATACGTTGTCAACTATTTTATTTTCGCTAAATAAATTACAAGAAAAAAACGTTCATTTGAATTTACATCCTCCTTTGCCCTCTGTCAGTTTCTTTTCGAATAATGTGCTGTGACTCGAACTATTTTACCATTTTCATTAAGTTCCATATATTCAGCTGCTATCATATTATTCACACTCTTGTATTGAATAATTATCGAGTTAATAGACACATAGATATCTATTAATTCAAAGTATAAATCATTAAATTTCGTCAAGGCTTGAACAAAATAGGCTTCCAAATCGTTCCTATTGGAGATCGTTCCGGTTGAATCATGTTTTAGCTCAATAATGAATGGTGATGTAAAGCTGACCGAAGCCGCATAGTGTGCCATTATTTTTTTAATATCATGAGAATTCCATGACTCAATCCAATCCGTTACAAGAGCGAATGCAAATTCGTTTGTGATCATTTGTAAGTGACTTAATCTTTCTCAATCACTTACCTACGGCAATGATAAAAGAAAAATAGATAAAAGCAACTTATTAATTTGATGATCGACAGATGTCGGTGGATCTTGCTATATTGTTCTCTGGTAACACATATCCTCGTAAATAGAAATGAGAAGAGAATATAATGCGACCTGTTTCAACTGTAGTTTACATAGGCATCACTAGATATTTTTATAATTTAGTGCTATATTATGTCAAAAGCCGAAAACTATGAGGGTATTGGATTTTTTGTACGATTCATGCGAAAAGAAAATGAAATCTAAGCAATGTATTCTAGTAAAATCCGTGTCTATGCTATAGATAGCAAGTTTTCGAACACTTTCTAACATATTCACTGTAATAGGACTTATTGGAATATTGTGTCAAATTCTGAACAACATGAAAGAAAAAGAAAGCGAAATTTTTACTGATCTAAAAATTTTAATAAAATTTAATTCCAGTAAAACGTTGGGTGAAAGCAGACGAATCTTTCGCAAAGTAATTGTCAAAAAGTCTACCTTTTTCTTATCGCTTATTCCTAGAAAATACAATTTTTCTCTCAATCTCAACAGCAGCATGGACAAGCAAGTTGAAACGTTCAGCGTATGTGGGATATTAACAGAGTTATTAACATCGAAACAATCGCCAAAATTGGCTAATGGCAGAAAAATTTAGCAACAATAAATTAATTGAAATCTCAGTTCTTCTAGCCCGAAACTATTAGATAAAAAAAAAACGAAAATGTCAACTCAACAACACAAGTATAATACGCTTTTTCTTTCATGAAATTCGAAAGAAATCGGCTACGTTCACTCTCTGTTTCATATGTATTGAATCTCATGGAAAAAAAAACAGAAAAACTATTGTATGTCAATACATCAGTCAAAAGTTCACTTTTAACCATTTCTCATGGAAGAAGATTCTTCCAATAATTATATGTACGCCGAACTCATTATAATTTATCAATTTAATATTTATGAATGATCTATCCACCGGCGCCTATTTGAATTGAGCAAAATCCTTAATTAAAAAAAAGAATAACAAGGTCATGCCATTTTTTCGCATAGTAAACAAGCCGGTAGCGATAGAATCGAGCCAAGGAAATCGAACACATCTTTTGTTATGACAATACTCGTGAATTTGAATATTATGTAATTATTAATTGAAGATAACTTACAATAGTATTATCAAGAGATTTCGCAAGCACGTACGTGCATATCCTTGATCTACAACGATTGATTACATTTTATATTCTAAAGAGTGAAATATAAGCTTACCTTCAACGATTTTTTTCTACCTCGAGGTTTCATGTTTCTTAATAAATTATATTTCGATCGTATTAATCCATTACCATTCTAAATTTAATGAAATTATTGTATCATTCTTTGCTTATGCTTAACATCCATTGGTATTTTCTTTATATGTCTGAAAATATTTGCCTCAGGTGCTAGGTGTTTTTAGTTATTTTAAATTGATGCTTATCTATTTCTATGGAGGCACTGTCTTCCAACTAGAAGTTTGTATTAACGTGTTTCTATGTGATGAATGGTTACCAAACATAATTATCGTCTGTCGGTTAAAAAACAAGTAAAGACGAAGGTAAATACATGTGAGTTTTATTTTAAATGTAAGAACGATGCAGACGTTTATTTTGCTCCTTCGTCGTCTGTTGATTATTAGAAAGACACGCCCACAATTTACTATTGGATGATAAAAGTTAGCGAGAAATTCAATCATTCCTACACAATATTTATGAAAATAATCTGCAAAATGCTTTCACTCATACTTTTTTGAATGATCTCACTATCGTGATGGATTCTTTTTATGATAGACAATAACTCAGTGTTTTTTTTATAATTATTTCTCGTATGTATAGATCGCAAAAATACAAACAAAATAAAAAAAATTATTGATTTCAGCAAATTTATTCCATCCTTTCATAGTGTTAATTTGCAAGTTCAAATCAATAAATTAGTAAATTTTATCACACAGGACTAAATAAATGCGGACAAAAACAAAATGACAGTCATCAGTTAATAGATAAAATAAAAAGTTTCTGTGAATCTGATTGACTCAGTTTGTGCTGCGTGACATTGTAACGACAAGATCGATACTAATAGCCAATGTGCACATCAAACCAATCAAGTATGCCAATGTTCTGTACGGTTGTAGCTCCAATATGAGCACAACCGAATGTATAATACGGGCAAATAAGTAGACCGCTCCATATACAATCATTCGTAATACATCAACATTCACTGAGTACGAATATATACCTGTTGCCAAGTAAAGTATAAGAAAGTATGTATCATTTTCTGAATCATTAGTGATGGCTGTGTTGATGAGTGTACCTAGATCGGCTTGATCTGATTCCTTTGCATTTTTTCCACTGCTTCCATTACGTGCAACTTCAACAGGTTGCGAAGCGGCTCCAGATGATTTTGCTATCCCGGATGCTATAAGCATCACGATCAGAACGATACGTCGAATAACTAGTACCAGCATAAACCATGCAAATACAGTGCCAGGTTTGATGGAATAAATGTCAGTCATGATATCGAATAGAAATCAACAGTTAAAAAAAACTATTCTTCTTCCAGAGACGAATTTATTTAATTATGCATAGTAAAAGTAATTGGCTTGCCTTTTTATACTTGAATTGTAGCACACAACTACGGTTGCTGGCTGCTCCTGTATAACAACAGAGATTTTACTTTGTCAGTATCGTCGTCATCGTATTTCAATCAAAAGCTATTTTTTCTCGAGTACATAGAAATTCTTGCGTGCAATGCAAATTTTTTTTTTTTATTTGATGAAGAAAGAATTTTGCCTCGTCATTATTGACCTTGTAATATTGCGCACATATTCTTTGTTGTTTTTAAGAACACTTAAAAATCTGAATTTAGCTCCATACTCAATGGTCAAAAAAGAAAACATAACTAATGTCTTAAGTGAGGCGAGATTGAAACTATACCAACGTCTATCTAAGCATGCAGCTAACGTTTGGTTACTTGTATTTTTGTCTACGAATCCTCTCTCTGTTCAAGCCAGTATTCCCAATATGTATTTATAAGGTTTGTTCTGTAAAAAAATAAAAAGAAGGAAATCATTGATGATAAACTCTGTTCTTTCAATATTCATCGAGATCAGGGTGGCCAGATCAAAAATTGAAAAATCAGAAAATATTTTTTTCAAAATCAGAAAATGGCAGCTTTTGGCAAATTAGTAGATCTTCCGCTAAATTACTGGCATCACAAATTCTGCTGCATTTCGGTTCACTGACTGGAACTTTAGTTTCAAAGATATTTAAATAAAACGAAAGAAACTATACTGAATATATCGTTTAGCTAATACGCAAACGTCAATAAAAGATACTTAATGTTGACCTTCTTTTTAAATTTAAAACTCGTTCACAAAAACGAGCAGAACTAAATCACATACATTCTGCGTAGATTAAGAAATCCAACGAGAAAAAAAACGTTAAATTCCATCATCTCGGTATTGTTATGCATATTTCATATCTTTTGGAATTTGCTCTAGGAACTTTGTTTAAAATAACGTATGCTAATAAAAACCTTCTCAAGAATTATTATCAATCACGTTTGACGATAATCGGATTATAAATGCTTCATATAACCGAAAATCAATTCTACTCCAGAATTTGAATGCGGCATATAAAAGATGATTAATACAGAAAATTGATGAAACACTATTGATTTATTATAGTAATGGGTTATAATCGTACCTAATTTCAGTGACAAAGCAACGATCTGGCAATATTCCAAGTTCAGAAAAAAATCAGAAACATGTTCAAAATTCAGAACTTTTCCCTAGTTTTCAGAAGATGTGGCCACCCTGATCGAGACGCTAATTTATCGCCTCGCAGCTTTGATTATTTTCAATGCTGACTCTACGATTACAATTTGAAAATAAGTTATGAATTAGGAAGGATTTCGTACTTGTTGATGGATCATACGTTTTTCTTTGTTTCATAATTATCTTCTTGACCCCGCATAATAAAAGTATGTGGGTTCAATTTTTTTATCTACAACTACAAGGAAAAAAATCTGCATGTGACCTATATTTTTCATTCTTTTAAACAACATAAAATGTTTTTCACATCTCAGTGCAGAACGATTGAAGCAACCATATTCATGCAAGTTTCATTTGGCAACTCTTGATTTGCTCTACAACGTGTTGGGGATTATTAAAAAAAAATGTTGCCACCATTTGGAGTTACAGCGGCGCAAGGGTAAAGATTAATGCATAAACATTTTGTAATCCCCTTTTATCAGCTTGCAAATGCAGCTATGAAACCTTCATGAATTTGTATTGCATCATGTACAGTTTTTCGAGTCATTCGTTTATTTGGATATCTTAAAGTGTAGTACTTCTACCTATGGATTAGTGAATTCATAAAAACCTGTCCGACTCCTAGTGAAACTGAATAATCGTGATGATGTAATTTGCTCGATTCAATATGTATCTGGTCGAGTGACGGGCTCTAAGAATATTGCCGTGAATTGCTTGAAAAAATATCAAACTCTTGAATTCTTATGAGTGTTTTTCGAAACATACTGAATGCTAGTATTACAAATACTAGAAGTTTAAAAGTTCTGGAAAAGTTGGTTCGATGAAATTTTAGCACATGTGGTTTTAAATTCGATACTGAGTACTGTACATTCATGTAACAGTTGCTTTGAGAAATACTCAATTTTCGATAACTTCATATCAATATTTCGAAAAAGTGCTCCTTTTACGATGCATAATGCACATGAATTTGTTAAGCAAGTGATACAGATATTTGATTATATGAAATAAATTCTTCCGTTTTGAAGTAAGCTCATTCCACTAGAACCTTGGAGAGGGGCACACGAGTTTTGAAAATTTTCTTTTTTATGTTGAATATATTTTATCAATCAATAAATATACTTTTCATGGTACATATACCGTTTTTTTTCGGTATTTTTCAATAAAATTCCATAAAAAGTTTCACCTGAAGCTAGGGCAAATTTTCCAAAAAGTCGTAGTATATTGTGTCTACTCTAAACCCACACCCACACTCCTAATTCACAGGGCGTTTTCGAAGGACTTATTTTTTTAGCCCAATAAGTGCTTAGAAAGACCTTTTTTCAGCCAAACTCTTTACTCCACAATATGATCTGATTATCATATAACTCTATGCATCAAAATCGAAAATTCTCTGTATCTGTATATGCGGTAATAGTAATCGGCTCTTCAAGAGTACAACCATTCGAGCTATTTTTCCTACGATAAGTAGCCCAAAAATTTCAATTAAAAATCTTTGAAGACAGTGATTATTTTGCACTACCTCTTTCAGAAAATTTTCCTAGCGATTCCCGACTATACTCTTAGAATCGTAGATAGACCCGGTTGCAAAACCTTTTCTTCGCCGAAATCGACTATAGAGATATCAGCCTATTTTTGTAAATAAAAAATATTTTAATTCTTTTAATAGATTGCAGCGTATTTGGATCCATTTACGCTTGCAGAATTATCTGTTGAAGAAACTAATGACGCTGAACATTTTATAATACATGAAGCTAAGACTTGTGTCTGCGCAAAACAACCATCATCTACAACAACGACCACCGTAACATCATCACCATTAGCATTAAAGCAAGGACTAAATGTTTATATTTCTACAAGTAGATCTTGGAAAGATTTTCACTCTTATTGAAACGAGAAAAAAACTGTATTATCAATTTTATCATCATTTTCGTGTCGTTATAACTGTATACCAGCAATGTCAGTCGCATTCGATTCAGCTTTCTCGGTTGCAGGCAATATCGATAGAAAACAAAGAGCCTCGTTGTCCCCAACAACACTCAGATGTGTATTGTTATGAATATTATAGGTCAGAATATGCATGTGGAGTTGATCTACCTATCATATTATAAGCTTTCGTAAAACTACTAGGAAGAAACACCATAGATTTGTATCGATTAACAAGAATAAAATAATTAAATAAGATATTATGGCGTCAACATAAGCGATTTTGTCAATGGCTGACAAGTAAAATAACGAAAAAATTGAAGACAGAAAAGTCTCTCTATTGAGAACACCATAAGAACCAATAAATATCTTTCACTATTCGAATTTCGAACAGTGTTCAGTATAGAGACGTGATGCATTGCATCTCTATTCGCTTCTACATTGATATAGATTTTAGTTAATTTAGCTTGTTACAATCTTCTTCTTATTATTATCTTTTCACAAGAAATCGTCCCTCTTCTTTAAGCATTAACACTCACTCTTAAATAGAATAGATACGAGAAGAAAAGAGAACATACTTATGGCAGGACAGATATCTCCTGACGTAACATAGCTTTTTAATTTTTAATAAATGCAGTTTTCACTTCTCAAGCATTTTCTGAATTGAAAAACAACAGTAAACCTTCTTGATTTTCTTTAGAATGCGAAAAATACAGAAGAAATAGAAATTCACTTTTCTTGAAAGCAACACTGATAGCTACAATATTTTCCAACGGAATGTAATAATGGCATTACTATTCACGGTTAAAAAAACTGCTCGATGTCAAGGCAAATTAAAATTCCTCATGAAGTTATGTTCATCGCCTAACTGATCAATATATGATCTCAATTAAAAACATGTTAAATAGAGTTATCAGTATGAAAATGGTTAAAATATATTATACAAGGATTTCTGCAATTATTCATTTAGGAAAGTTGCGCTGATACGATTGGATTAAAGATCAATAAATATAGATGAACACCCATAATTGGTTAATCAATTTATTTATTTTTCTTTCATGGTCGGGGGGATCGGTGTGAATTTCTACCCTGTATACTTCAACGCCCCTTTCAGATCGTGTTTCACAAAAAATTTGTCTATCAAAGAGATGATAGAAGAAAAAATTCAAAATACAGAGAGTGCAATTTATACTTATTTGTGTCGATCGGCTCGTTTTCTTGCATCTAGAAGTTTGCATTAACGTGTTGCTATGTTATGAATGGTTACGAAACATAATTACTGTCTGTTTGCTAAAGAAGCAAGCGCAGACAAAAGCACACACATGTCAATTATATTTCTTTGCATGTTGTAAAGAAAGTTTAAAAGCAATGGAAACATTTACTTTGTTCTTTTCACACAGTTCTTCTTCTGGGCGTGCTGCTTATCAGATAGTCATGTCCGTAATTTACTATTAAATGATAAAAGGCATCGAAAAATTAAACAATTCCTAAATAATATTCATCAAAATAATCTGCTGAATTGTTTCCCGCATATTTCTTTTTATTCTTTGAATGATCTCACTATCGTGATAAATCATTTTTACGACAACCAATAAGTGTCAATGTAGTTTATAATTATTTATTGTGTGCATAGATCGCAAAAGTACAGATAAAACTAGATGGTATTCGAGTTTCACTCGACTACGAAATGCGGTGCGAAGCACACGAGCCGAATATTCGAAAGTAATGAGAATAAGATTTAAAAAATAAATGATCCACTTTAAGATTCATTAGAGTCGATTATTTTTTTTAAATTTCCGTATACAAATTTTGAATGAAAATTTCGCATTCACTATTCTTAAATCGACCATTTTGAATTTCATCACTAGGAGATCTTTCTGAAAATGTAACAACCAGTTTTCTAACGATTTTTTTCATTGAACGATTAACTATTTTCATGAATCATTATCTTGAATCAGATGTAAAGCAATAGACTATTGGTTAACAACTATTGATGACGTCATTTTAATTAGCGCGAAAGTATCAAACAATAAAACCCTTCAAAATCATCATTGTCGAATGATATTTTTAGGCGAACGAAACCTAGTATTGAAAATTGGGAAAAAGATGTAACAAGTTCGATCTCCATACTTTCATATCTAGTTTGAATAGATTTTCTAGCATCTATGGTTCTTTAGATCATCGCGTCACTTAATAAGAACTTTTTATGCGTACTCAAGTTAGAAAGAAACAAAACTAGATGGTATTCGAGTTTTACTCGAATACAAAATGCGATGCGAAGCAGGAATCTCGATCCAGGAAAAATCTTCAATTCAGAGAAATCTTGAATACTTTTTTATGTCGACATAATGAAATTCATCACTGAGAAAACTCCATTCTTACTTAGCGATATATTCTTAAAGATCGATTTCGATTGATCGATTAATTATCTCCATGATTCATTATCTTAGATCAGCTGTAAATCAATAGACTATAGTGGCTAACATATGTTGATGACGTCACTTTAATTATCTCTTGACAAATTTCTTTCATTTTCGTCATTTTGGAATGATATTTGTGACCGAATGAAACATCGGATTTTAGATTCGAAAAAAGCTGTAAGCAGTTCGATCTCGATACTGCTATCTTGCGTTTCAACGAGTTTTCTACGATTTTTGGTTCTCGAGATCATAGAGTCACAAAACGACAGAAAAGATGCGTACGATCTCGAGTAAAAACTAGATGGTATTCAAGTTTTACTCGAATACGAAATGCGATGCGAAGCTTGAATCTGGTGTTNAATTTGCGTACGATCTCGTTTAAAAAAAAAAAAAAAAACTCGCGACGGACTACAGAAATGCTTCTGCTTCGCATCGCATTAAAAACTCGCGACGGACTACATAAATGCTGTGCTTCGCACCGCATTAATAAAAAAATGAGGGCGTGGGTCTTCGCTTCACACCCACACGCGTCAGCATCTAGATTGTTCCTCGAAGTAACAATGTCTTCTTTCTACAGAACAATTACTTACACTTTACTTTTCTGAATGTATTTTGTATTGTTCCATTTGTGTGTTGTTCTGAAGAGAAAAACAATTAATGACTTGCAATACAAAACATTCAGCCGTCTACTTTGCAAAAAAACAAACTCATAAAGTGTTCTCTGTCAACATATTGATTGCGCGTGGGTGATTTCTTCACGAAATAAAAATAAATTTTCAGCGTTGTGAAACATGAACCATTATTTTCAAATGATTATCATTGTGCTCATCACGCTGCCCATATATGTTCACTCGCTTATTCTCATACCTCCAAACCAGATTTCAGAACCGCGTAACATCACATGTTATTCGCCGATGGCTCCCATGACAGTTAGTGATTTTCAACTCTGTGTTTTTCGAGTCTATACTAATGTTGGTGAGCGTGTTCAACTAATGGAGTTTGCAGTACGCGATGGTGTATGGTATACTAATACATTTCGGCAATTACTCAAACGTTGTCATGGATTTTCAACAAATTCCGACGTTGGCATTGCTACATGTTCTCCATTGCCGTATGAAACTTTTCAGAACATGACCATCTGTATTTGTGGAGAAAGTCATTGCAATATTGATTTAGTTACGTGTAAAAACTGGAATATGAAGAATGCTCCACTCCCACCGATGAATACTGTATTGAAAGATTTGTCGAATACTGTAAACTGTTCTGGGCTAGAAGAACGATCAGTGTTACCGAGGCTATGTACGGAACATCCGTTCATTAACGTTTCAAAGTGCCTCGATTACGTACGGAGCAACGCTATACTTTGCAGTATTAATATTGTCGAAAATATCATACGTCAAGAAGCACTGGTTGCCGATAATTATGAACGTGCTATGATTGAACAATGCCGTGCAGTACGTTATAATGGCCATGTGCGTGCATTTAATTTCACGAAAACTTTTGCGTTTTTTTTACACGTTAGCCCTATTTCCACGAACGAGGTCTGTTTCTGCAACACATACCAAAATTGTAATATAAATACCAGATCATGCAAATCATTGACACCAGAAAGTACAACTACACGAACCACATCCATATTCACATTCACATCCACAATGTCCTCGGCGATGGTTACGGTTCCACGATCAACCACTACCATCGAATCCTCGAGATCTGTTGCGTCAGAGCTTCCGATCATTGGCACAATGTCATCGACGATGGTTACGGCTCCACGATCAACCACTACCATCGGATCCCCGAGATCGGTTGTGCCAGAGCTGCCGACCATTGCAGTGGTCACAGCAGCTACAGAAATCTCTGTTAAGTTGATTAACAGTACACAAGGTCAGCAATTCTTACATGATATCCTCAGATTATTTCTATATCGATTATTTCTAGTCAATCTAGCCCAACAGTCAAGTCTCAGAACTGCAACTACCGCTGGTATCATTTTTGCTATCGCTCTTTTGGCTTCGATCATCGTCATCATCATCGTCATCGCTTCGATTCTGAAACTTCGAGTGTCTAATTCTGATGCTCGTGGTAATTACCATGCTGTGCCTACCGAAGCAGAACTTACTTGAATCTCGAAAACAATATTTGCTTGCTTTTTACTCTTACACAAAATTCTCATCGTACTAGTTTCAATGAATAACACCTATCCAGAGAATAAAAAAAATCATTTAGATAGTTATTTCAAAACAAGAGTACTATCATGCGTCAGTTCGATTCTATCGAATAAGGCGTTGTCTTATAAAGCAGTCTACATTTATCCATAACCTGCAATGCAGAAAGTTCGTAGTACTGTCCCTTGAAGGGCCGTAAAATAGTGCTAATGGATTCGATGATGATTTTCAAATAAATCCACACAGGTGTCCGTTTCCTAGTGAAAAATGGAATTGTTTTATTCTTTGTGTAGATCGAATAATAGAGCAGATTAGACTAAGCTGCATTTGATATAAAACACAATTGACTCTGGCAGTAGAAAGTTTATTGAAGTAATATGATTATAGTTTTAAAAGGCAGAAATCTTCTAGACAAGTGTTCCCCAACATTGCGTATCGTGACAATCAGTTGTTGGATAAGTGTCGGGTATAATTTGTGTTTCAGTCGTCAATTCCAATGCAGTACCGTCAGGACCAGGAAAATTCACTTGAATGAGAAAACCTTCCCAACCATCTACCGGATTTTCTATTGTTAATGAATAGACGATTGTTGTGCTTGTTTCTGCCTACAGTTGATTCGATTTTGAAAGTTATTTATTAATTTCAAAAGACCCAAAATTTTACCTCAATGACAAGATCCGTTGTGAACCAAAACACTGGATTTGCCATTGATTTAGTTGGATCATCTGGATTAGCAATGAGAAGACGAAAGTCACGTCTACTTATGAAAACAATATCTAAAAGCAAAAATATTTTTGCAAAAAAATCAAACCGTTTATTGTTTAACGTGCGAGCACGATAACCAAGAGCACTGATGGGTTTAGGTCCAGTGCTAAAATCGACCGTTGCACGAATATATCCATGTGTATTATTCGATGATTTTATCCATTGAAGTTGAGGTAATGGCCGGTTCTTGAAAAAAATAAAAATAGATGGTTTGTTTCATAGATTTGCTTTTGTTTGTATCTTAAATTTACATCGTATACACTCAAATAAAAACTTCGCATCGTAAAAAATAAACTTATTATATGCCCAATGCATGTATGCTCAGCATTAGGTATTCGACTAGAGAAAAAGAAATATCTATTTAATTTTAGACGAAAAAAACAAGAATAAACGATTACCGAAGATATGTTCCACCTGTTGCAATTTGAAGTTTATTCCAGAAAGCCGCCTAGGAAGAATCCAAAGAACGAAAATGATCGTTTGATTTTATTAATTTGAACAAACTTCATTATCGAGAAGAAAGAACTCGTCGCCAGTCGATTGTATTTGTAAGATTTTCATTTTTGCGTATCGATCGAAATAGTCTATGAATTCATCAAAGAAACACTGCTCTATTCGATAGAAACTATATTTACAATATGGATCAATAGATTCTGCCATTTGAGTCAAAATTTCTGAATCAACATATTGGGTGATGTTCAGGTGAAAATAATCATTGAAAGCAAAAGTCCAACCAACCAATGACTAGAACAATTCTATAGAAATTGATCTAATTGATCATATTCAACATACCCTATAATGATGATGCAAGTTCTATTAAAACAATTTTTTTCAATATAAAATTAAAAAAAGCTCCTTCCAAGGAAATCTTACAGTTTGAAAATTCAGAATATCCATGACAATAGGTATAGCAGCAATGACACGTTCATTATCGACAGCAGCTGTTAGCCAAGCTGAATAGTTTAAATAAAATTCATGCAATCAATAATATTAATAAATAATGAAACGTACTTGCCCATCCACGCTATAGATTACATTCACAATCGATTAAATATCCGTAACAAAAATAAAGAGAAAATCTACCTTTGAGGCACCTGCAATAATAAATGTTTTCGGTGTAGTAATATTTTGATTATCTGTAAACTGTTGAACAGCATCCATTGCACGGTATGATGCCTGCGTTTCAAATAAGTTATGTAAAAAATACTCTGTAATAGAAAATGATCGAATACTTTTGTCATTGGAATATTTACAGGAGCATAAAGATTTGATGAATTATCAATAAATGTTTTCCAAGTCCAAGCAATCAACGAATCTTCATGACGACTTCGATTAGTTGGATCAGCCTATTATTAAAGAATTTAGAACCGTAACTCTGTCTGTCAAGGAAGTCTACTGGAAAGCGGATTGGTGCATTTGGAATATCTTGAAGATCAACGGCAATACTTCCTGTGCCAACTGCAACCATCGATGTCAAAGCGACAAAGTCATCTTGTGGTTGTGGAATGCTGAAATTTAGAATATATTCACTTAAACTTTTTGTTTTCTAGAAAAAAATATTCTAACCGGTCCGTATTGCTTCCTTGATCAATAAGCATGAAAGCAGTATTGGGTCGCGTTAATTTATGTGGTACAATAACACATAGATAATGCCACCAAATAGGTCGACTTGAAAATGATTCTTAATCATGCAGATATTTTCTTTCTGGTTCGTTTCTGAACTAATTCTTAATATACTTACCATCGTACCATTTTTGTGATGTAAAATTAAGAATATATAGTTTGTAATCTGCTTCATCATACGTTTGTATAAGGCTCCAACCAAAATGAGGATCTTCAGCATGAACGTAATCATCCAATGGAGTCGATTGACTTGGAATGATACTCAACAATAGTATAGCCATAATATTCAAAATAGCAATAGATGAGCTGTATTGATGCATATTTTCAAAAACTTGCTCTAAAGATATGTGAAAAGAAAAAACAACAACTTGGCGTGTATGGTTTCTTTTGTTGTTGATAACTTATGTTATCTTATATGTGCTTATCAACGCTACACAAGAACCCTAGAATATCTTTCTCTATTTAGTCGGATGAAACAAAACAAAGTGGAAAAACTTTGTTTTTGTGTACTCAAAAAGTTGTGTACACTCTAGAATCGGTCAGTGTGTCCGCTCGTAGGCACGATAACTTTCGAAAGGCGAGTCAGACCATGATGAAATTTTCCACACAGTTCAATCTCATGAATATCTCGGCCGAGTTCGAAGATGAGAAGAATCTCTCAAGAAATGGCTGAGCTATCGAAAAAATTGCTATTTTTGACCAGGCCATCCCTGAGGGGGAGTACAGGAATTTTTTTTCAAAAAACAAATTTTTCTCAGAATTATTCACAACATATATAAATCGACTCAGTTTTTAACGCTGATTCCGAATCTGATACTAGTTTTGAACTAAATCGTAGCTTTTTAACGAAACATCGCCTGAAAAACCTCCCAAAATGCACAAAAACTGCATTCAGAAATCAAATTACCTAGCTTCTCATGATAATTTTGGTGTTCAGACATTCTAGAATGACTCATATGCCCCATGCACTTTTTGCAGCACACATAACTTTCGGATGAAATCCGAAGTTTCCACATTTATTCTACTATAGAAAAGGATGTTATCTATTCAAGTTCGTTCTGTGAACAAAAACATCATCAATTTCTACTTCAATAAATACAATTTTCATTAAGAAATGAGAAAAAGCCTGTTCGCAGTTCTGATCTGAACGTTGGTTTTTATTAATATGATCAGTTTATGAGTAGAACATGATTATGAAATAAATTCTTGATCTGTTTGCATGAAGAATATTTATGTCAAAAGGATTAATTTGTGAATTATATCCATTGATTGTTTGAGAAGAATTTGGCCAAAAATCTATCAGATGATTTTCGATTTTAAGATTCATTAAAATAAAATAAATAAAATATACGGCTGTTAATGAGTGATTGATCTAACAGATAAATAATCGATATTTTCTTTAGTTTGTAAAGTACAAATTTATATTCGTATACGAACCTATCTACGATAGCAGGATAGAAGTAAGAGAAAGAGAAAGAGAAAATAGCAAACAATTGTTTTCTCGGATCATTATTTGATGCAAAATAGAACTAAAAGTTTTCAAGTCAATGAGATCTGTCTTGCCGTTCTATATATTACAGGAAAGATTAAAACTTTAGTCTTCCCTAATGCAAGCTATGATCTTTTTTTCTATAATTTTCTGTAAGAAAAGATGAAGATTTCAAAGTCGATTAGTTCTGCACCCACATACTCTCTTGTAGTAGTTTGTAAAATGGCACGGTACATTTCACATTCGAAGTTATACCTGTTGCCGCCTATTATAGTGTTTCACAAAGGAATTTTATTCATCTATCAAAACCATAAAGATGTTAAATAATAAGCAAGTATAAATATTTATTTTTTTGGCAATTTTTCTTGCACTTGATTCATTTTAGCCGTGTATTGCTTAATCAACGGATGTGTAGCTGGTAAACACCTTTGTGCCATAGCTAATGCGTCCGTGAAATATTTGAGAGCTCCTCGATAATTACCTAAACGAAAATAAACATCACCCAAATGTTCTTTGGTAGTAACCACTGAAGGATGTTGATGTGGTAGAGATTCACTTTGAATGGATAGTACACGTTGATGATAATCAATAGCTGTTTTATAGTGGCCTCGTTTAAAATATACAACACCAATATTGTTATATGATGTGGCTAATTCTGGGTGACTCTTTGGTAAAACCCGTTTTCGTATTGCTAATGCACGCCGATGATATGCCATTGCGTCTCCTAATCTATCTTGAGCTGCATATACCATTCCCAAATTATTGTAAGTAGTCCCTAGAGAACAATGGTTGGGCTCCAATAAACATTCTTCGATCTTTTGAGTCTTTTCAAAATATGCTAAAGCTTCCTTAAGCTGTTTCTTTTGAAAATGAATCATACCAATGTTATTGTAAGTTGAAGCAATGTCCGGATGATTGTCTGTGCCTACACTAGCAAGTAAATATTCGAGTGCTTTGTCATAGTGGCGTAATGCTTCATCAAAATCGCCTCGACAATCAAAGACGACAGCCATATTATTGTATGTGGTTCCGAAGGAAATATGATCAAGTGAAAATGAATGCAGCAACACTTCTAATGCTTGCCGATGATAAGCAAGTGCAGCATCATAGTCACCAACTTTCTCGCATACAACAGCCAAATTATTAAACGTTGCTTTCGTAGAAGGATGTAATGGAGGTAACGTAACCTGCTCGATTGCCAGCACACGCTCATGATTTTCACGGGCTTTTCTATAGTTTCCATTTTCCGAGTATGTTTCACCAATATTCGAATATGTGATAGCTAAGTCTGGATGATTTGGAGGAAGTTTCGATAGTTGCAATTTAAGCGCTCGATCCTCTAAACAATACAGGGCTTTCTTGAAATCACCCAGGTCTTTATAGGCCACACCCAAATTATTGAAGCCAACAGCAAGATCTACATCGTCTTCATCCAAAACAATTGCATTGATCAATGTAGCTTGTTCGTAATATTGTACCGCTCTTTTGTAGTCTCCAAGTTCACTGAAAATCAGACCGAGACGAGAATGAAGATGGTTGAGTGCTGATGATGCTGTAGTCCCACCATTCTGAATGTCCAGTTCAATCTGCATAGCTAAAGCTTGTTCACAAATAGCTTTTGCCTTATGAATATTGCCTAAGTCATATTCAATCAATGCCAAATGAGAGTAGATGCTAATCAGCTGTTGTCCTTCAGGTTTATCACGTAATATTAGGTGACAAAATTGTCGTGACCGTTCAAATTCGCCCATTTGCTCAAGAAAGTTGCATAGTATAAGAATTGATGGTTCATTCTCCCCCAAACTATTCTTAACTAGATAATCATATAGTTTTGTATCGATCCCTACCGAGAGATCGTTTATATTGAGTAGTATAAGACTAACGCACCATAAATCTTTTGTAAGTTCGTAAACTTCATCTATGCGAAATGTCGAACCCATATCAAAAAGTATTTCACGTTCATCATCATTGCAACTAGCATCATGTATATCAGCGAAAGGCCACTTCCATGGGCCATGTCCACTAACATTAATTTCATAAAGAACTTTCTCGAAGAAAGGTCTTTCTAAAGCATCTGTGATAAAGTTGACTGCAACGTTACTTCGAGTCGTTGTTGAAAGAAAGGTATTGACTGAAAAAATACCACCTTTGTTTGCTTTTAACTTGGCTAGTTCCTCTGCAGACATTAGTTGACCACGATAAACAGTGATATCTACGGACGATTTTGTCGAGTATTGCGCTTGGTGAAGTTCGACTAGACGTTGATGAAGATCTACGATAAAATAACGATATTTGAAAATGATATCAATGTTTCGCATACGAAAAGCTCGATTAACTAATCGGTAGAGAAAGCAATCACGCGTGTACCATTCGATAACATTTTCATGTGTGTGTTCAAGACTAAACTGTTCAATTTTTCTTTTTTCTACATCATTATTACGATATCGTTCCTTGCTTTCATCAATAAGATCGCACTTTGCTTGATATGTCTGCGGTAACCTTAATAATGTCTCAATGAGCAATTGAAACCACATGTATGTAGCTTGTTCTTTATTAATATTTTGTAAGGTGTTTTCTTTCACATTTTGCATAGTAAAAATATTTACAGGAGTAAAATGGTAGAGTAACAACTGTATATCACGTTGTAAACGATCTACCATAAGTTTTGCATCACTGAAGATACCACGAATTTTACTAAATTTCTTGGCCCATTCTTGATGTTTGTGTATATCAACACAGAAGATGTATATACACACAATTTGTGCCAGCTCGTGAATTGACGGTAGCATTTTCTCACCAAGGGAACCCGATACAATGAGAAAAACTTTATCTGCATTATCAAGAGAATCAATATATTGTTGGCAAGCTTCAAAGTCTTTATATATCTTCAAATATTCAATCAGATGACCAAGATCAGGTTTACGAAGAACATAATCAGCTTCTTTAATATCTTCTATGTGATTGTCAAGCCATATTGTTTGAAAATCGTTCGTTAAGAGTGTTACTTCGTGTGAATTTTCCATAGGATGAATGATTGATTAATTGTAAAATTACAACTTAGAATTTTCCTACATTCAGTGACAACATTCTCAAACTCAAAACAATGACTCATGCACCATCAGATGCCTGTTCTCTACTACTGCCATGAAAATAATTTTTTTTTTCTTTACTCTCTTTCAATAAGCACTTTATGACTATTTAATATTGTAACAGAATTGAAAGACATTAAAAAAAGCATTTCATCGAATACATATAATAAAATAGTAAGTCACATTTTTTTTAGAAAAGAAAATATTTTGAAAGCGTGATTTTTATTTTAGACGACCAATTTTTTGGTCGAAGTCACTCGTGACCAGGGTGGCCAGATCTTCTAAAAACTAGGGGAAATTTCTGAATTTTGAACATGTTTCTGATTTTTTTCTGATCTTCTGATTTTTTCTGAATTTGGAATATTTTCAGATCGTTGCTTTGCCACTGAAATTAGGTACGATTATAGCCCATTACTATAATAAATCAATAGTGTTTCATCAATTTTCTGTATTAATCATCTTTTATATGCCGCATTCAAATTCTGGAGTAGAATTGATTTTCGGTTGTATGAAGCATTTATAGTCCGATTATCGTCAAACGTGATTGATAATAATTCTTGAGAAGGTTTTTATTAGCATACGTTATTTTAAACAAAGTTCCTAGAGCAAATTCCAAAAGATATGAAATATGCATAACAATACCGAGATGATGGAATTTAACGTTTTTTTTCTCGTTGGATTTCTTAATCTACGCAGAATGTATGTGATTTAGTTCTGCTCGTTTTTGTGAACGAGTTTTAAATTTAAAAAGAAGGTCAACATTAAGTATCTTTTATTGACGTTTGCGTATTAGCTAAACGATATATTCACTATTGTTTCTTTCGTTTTATTTAAATATCTTTGAAACTAAAGTTCCAGTCAGTGAACCGAAATGCAACAGAATTTTGGATGCCAGTAATTTAGCGGAAGATCTACTAATTTGCCAAAAACTGCCATTTTCTGATTAGTTTCTGATTTTTCAATTTTTGATCTGGCCACCCTGCTCACGACGACGATCGTGAGCCATAGAAATTCGAATAACTGTATTCGTGCAATGTTTCAGCCGCCTGTATTAACATAGATTATACAGATAGAATGTTGACTATTGGTAAAAATAATGAGATAATGACTGCTGAATTCGTTTAGCGAAACAATAGAAAAATAAATATTAAGTATGAGCTCGCCTCAGTATCCTTTATTTTTCTATTTTAAATTCATAAAAGTCACTTAAGTGCTACTAAGCGTTTATTAGTACACCGCTCATATGAAATAAAGAAGTACCCAAGAGGTCATTCGATGGATATTTCGACCACTCGATTGGAGATTTCCGTTCCCATCGAAATTTAAAATGTACTACTCGGATTCCCCTTTTCCGATGGATCGAAGGCTCCGCGATGGGTTAGCAATACATGGGGGTTTCGACTAGTCGAATACCTTTCTCCAATAGGATGAAAATCAAAAAGAATTTTTATATATAGATGTCTCATTTTCGCGTCGCCGAAACTTATCGATTAAATGCCGAGGAGAAGATTAGAACATGAGTACTGATGTTGAATAGTCGTTGGACATCTAAAAATTTTCGAAAATTACAAAAAGGTTTAAATGGGAAAGATATGTATCTGAGATGCGCCTAACTAACAAATCAGTTTTTATTCAAGTTTTACATGTCCTATAAGTATCTTATTTAACAAATAATTAAAATTCGCGATACAACGCAACATTAATATGTATATATTTTATTGGAGGTTCATAACGCAATATTCGTTCTAAATTTGTTGGATAAGAGTATTTTACATCCTAATCTTGTAGGTCCTTTTTGATGGTTTAAAATGAAACGAATTTTAAAACGCTATGAATTTAAGAAAATTATGTGTTCAGCAAACATCACTCTTCTTATTTAACTGAATAAACTAGGTATCTTTAAATCTTTTTAAATAAGTTTCATAACAGAAATGTTAAGTTTATCACTTGAAACTATCGTTTTCCAAGGTTTTTTCCTACCTGAGCGTTCTATATCACTCTCCCGGTAGGTTTCTTTTTCTCGAGTACTCGAAACTCCGATGAGTGACGAGGGATCTAAAAGTTCTTGAGGAGTCGAAAATAGATATCCTGAGCGTGTGGGTATCTTGTCTGTTCATGTAAAACCACAGCCACAGTCACACCCACATCCACACTCTCATGCCAATGAACATAAAAAAAACATTATTTTCATACAGTTATCCTTGCAGATATTCCAAATTTACCTGACGATTTCCTTAAGCAAGAACGAAACAATCGTCGCAATTAGCTTGGAATTGATCTAAAGATTACTCATCCTCAAAGAAAAACTGCCACAATCATTATAAAACTCTTTATCTCTGTTTTGTTTTATGATGAGTATCTAACGTTCCTTTTGTAAATATGAGAAATTTATTGCACATGATAAACATACGATTACTCATATAAAAAATACGACTAAAACATATATACTTTTATTAAAACAATATTAAAGCACAAAGTAAACCTGAAATATAGTTTTCGTTAATGCCTGAAAAAATCAGCCTAAAACTTGACACATTACCTGTGGAACTTATTTATCGGATACTCGACCATCTTGATGCATTGGTTATACTATGTTCTCTGCAAAATATTAATACACGTATGAATGCAATTATAACCAGCTATCAACCATTTCAGGTAAATTTTTCTCTTCGTTTAGCGTCGCATATTTATCATTTATTTCCATTATATCATAAGAGTTATCTACATCCAAAAACAAAATGCTTTTTTTTATAAAACTATGGATGGTTTCGTAAAACATACGAAACCATTTCTCATTCTACCGAACCATGGGCAATTCTTTAGAGAAAATACGAAACTTATTCTGATTTCATCGAATCATAGATGGTTTCGTAGCTATATATACGAACCTTTTGCATTCTACCAATTCATGAAGGATTTTGTATAAGATTTACGAAACAGTCTGTGGGCCAGTAGAATTGGAAATGGTTTCGTATATATTCTACGGAACTATGGATGGTTTTGTATCATAGATACGAAACAGTTTTCATCTTACAGAGCTTAAAAAAGTTCCGAACACGAATGCGGATCCTTTAACGTTCGCCAAGACACCTACACTTTGTAGAGTGTAGCTATGTTTTGTAGCTAATCACAATTTTTACACTGAATATTGAAGAAGACAAATGTTTAGATATATTATATAAGAACGATACGAGAAAGAATATCACGAGAGACATCAAGAGAAATAAAATTGATTATTAAGGAGAGCAATCGAAAAGTAACATTTTTCTATTCGTTTCGTACTATATTGGCACTGTACAAGTGCTTCTTTTCGTCGTCTTATATTTCAATCTATAATATGGTTATAATGAAGAATAATCAGTATAGAGATTCTCTAATAAAATAATGTGGATCAGTTCTAAAATAGAACTGTATAAAAACTTATCTTCGAACAGGCATTCGCTACATTGGATGTTGGACAGCGTAGATTATCTTATGAACGCTTTGATTGGGCAAATATTATACGGTATAACACAGTAAGTCTACAACATTATTCAACAATTCTATATCTACATCTATATCTATTGTAGACACTCACCACCATGATATTCTGTAAGAACAATCTGGATGACAGAGCTATAGCAAATTTAGTTCGTGGATTAGAACACAATTCAGTAAATGATGTTTGCTGGCTGAACTGTTGCATATTTATATATTTCATCCGATGTAGACACTCATTTCGTTCGATCTATCATATAATAGAATTAAAACTGCAGGAGCACGCGACATAGCGACTGTCTTAAAATATAATCAAGTAAGATTAAAATTGTATGCCCATCTATCTCATAGACATATGCTCATTCTGCACAGACACTTGAAACATTAAACCTTAGCCAAAATAAAATCGGAATTGCAGGGGCAATATCTTTAGCGATTGTATTGAAACACAATACAGTAATTAGGACTCTGCTCTTCAACTATTTATGCGTCTGTATTCTTTTGCATAGACACTCACTAAGTTAGATATTAAATCCAACAGTTGTGGCGACGAAGGAGAACAACTTGTAACCGATGCATTACAACGCACGACAGTAAATCAATTCATCTTTCATAAATTTCAGAGTCACTACTATCAGAACCTTGCAGCTCGAGTCACGTGAAGAGTTTGTTTTTTCAGAAAAACAGAGCTTTCGTAACGCCAGAAATAGGAATATACAAAAACAAAAACAGGGATTTTGCGTACCGGAATTTGCGGGGTGATCGTAACGATTATTTACAAGAAGTTCGTAACAGTTGCAGAGTTTTTTTTGCAAGCAAACAACAGGGATCTTGTAACAAAAAATTAGGGGTACCGTAACGAGTTCACATATGACAACATCGGTTACAATAATCCTGTAAAATTTGTTACGAAGCCTATGTACCGGGCTGTCGTACTGTTCATCCATTACAAACACCAGACAAAAAAAAGTTACGATTTACAACATTCCCAGTACTATCATTCACTACAGACACGTACATCATTGAATGCGAGATGCCAGATACCTAATCAGCAAGAGTTCGAACATCTTGTTGAAATATTAAATAAAGAAGATGTAAGATTAATTTTTTCTTTTACATTGGTATAAAGTCGTATGACATAATGCATAGGAATTCACAACATTATATCTGCATTATGTCTATTTCTCAAAAGCAACACAGCTTATAGCCAATACAATACAAAATAATACGGTCAGATTGGTTTTCTATTAGTCTACCCGATATATTTGTGTTATTCATCACAGACACTGACCGCACTGAGTATCGAGCAGAGTTACATCAATGACGACCAAATGAATCATTTAGCTAATGCACTGATGCTCAATAAAGTAAGATTAGTTCTCAACTCTTTTAGCTCTCATATATAAACTACAATCGTTGCTGTCAGAACTAAAACAAGTATTTATGCAAGTCGTTTGAATTATAAAATCATGATTATTCAGACATATTTCGATTATCTCTTAGTTCTCGACTTATTTACCAGGAGAACGAGAGATTAGAAGAACATTACTTATTGTCGCTAGTAATTATTTGGCTGGATTGGTCGATGCAAAATAGGATTCAATCAATATTTTTCTAAAAGATCAAAGACTTGCTGTTATTTAAAATACTATAAATCATAAATGGAACCGGTCGAGCTTTTTCTGCCCGGACCGGACCGGCCAGTTACCGGCCGGTCTATAATAATGCTAAAACTGGCAAAAAACCGGCGGGTCTTTTCATGTAGTTTGACCAAATTTCAGTATTTCTACGTATTTGTATGTATTTCAGAAATACAGTAATATGTAAAAATAAATTGGAAATACATAGCAATTCGTAAAAACACTTACAAATACTTTCGAAATAGATAGAAATATGAAAATACAGAAATACGATTTTTCCCCTTTGAGTTTGAATTGTTGAAAACAGTATAAATGTAGTTTTGAAAGTATAACTCATACTTCAAATATTAGAGTATCACCTTTCACATACTCTATAAGACTATGCAACTGCTGCATAGTCTTATAGAATTAAAATAACACAAATTTTGTATAATATCATTTACAATTTAAGATTATAATTTTATATTATCCACATGAAAACCTTAACTCTCCTTGTTTACGCCATCTACAGACCAAATATTTGATGCTCTATAGAAATATGACTAAAAAATTGCGCAGACCGGCCGGTCTGACATCTCCGCCCGGACCGGACCGGTTCCATTTATGCTATAAATACTATTTTTGTTTAACCTTCTTCAATAATCTAAATCTGATTTTCAAAAGTTCTTTTGATAAACCTCCAGTGATGTTATTATTTATTTATAGACACTTAAAACACTGTGCCTGGCAAAAAATGATATTGGTAAAGCTGGAGTAAAACATTTGGCTACAGTGTTACAATGCAACACAGTAAAATTAGCTAATAATTTATCATACTTATATATAGCTAAATATTTTTATATAGACACTTCAGGAACTGGATATTGCATCGAACCGTATTGGTGATGCAGGAGCACAGCATTTAGCAAATGCTTTAAAACTAAATACTGTTAGATCAGATTTTTGTTCATATATAATATGCACATATACATGTATGCTATTTAATTTAGACACTGCGAACGCTGAATCTTGCATCCAATAAAATCTGTAACAGCGGAGTATCATATCTAGCTATTGCAATCAAACAAAATACAGTAAGTTTAGTCATTGATGTATCTGTGTCGATTGCATCTTCACCAACATTCAATTTAGACACTTAACATGTTGAATCTACAGCACAACAATATACAGGATGGAGCAATAAAATATCTCGCTGATGCATTACTTAATAATACAGTAAATTAGTTATATATCTATATTCATATATCATCATATCATATAGACACTTGTAACGTTGGATCTTAAAAATAATATGATCGAAACTATGGGAGCGATACAATTTGCTGCTGTATTAAT
Source organism: Rotaria socialis (assembly GCA_905331475.1). Lineage (NCBI taxonomy): Eukaryota > Metazoa > Rotifera > Eurotatoria > Philodinida > Philodinidae > Rotaria > Rotaria socialis. The sequence continues at coordinate 29,329 of CAJNYU010003118.1, read as the reverse complement.
GTATAATACAGTAAGATTATAACTCTTTATTCGTTTATCTCAAAACTGCTATTATCATCCGACATAGACACTTACTACATTAGATGTTACATGCAATCAAATCAATGATAAATGGTTAGAATATTTAGGAGATGCATTAAAACGAAACATAGTAAGATCGATTATATGTGTTTTGTCTATCTGCTATGTCTCTTTTATCTTCAATCTAGGCAATTGCTAACTTAACTCTTCAAAACAATGTCAGTAACGATGCTGAAGTACAACGCGTATTGGATGCAATAACACAGGACACTGTGTGGTTCAGTTTCCTATTGCATTGCATTTTATACGAGTAAATGATTTATTGCAGACACTTACCACATTGAATCTTCGATGGAAGAATATTGATAACACAGGAGTTAAACATTTATTACATGTTATACAGCAAAATAAAGTAAAATTAGTTTTATATCTATTAATATCATATATCGATTTGTATTGTATTCGATAGAGAATCGAAAATCTAGATCTCGCATGGAACAATATTAGTGATACAGGAATAGAAGAATTAGCTGTTGCATTACAGTACAATACAGTAAAACATTTTACCTCTATATCGACGTTATATATATATATATTGCGACATTTAATGCAGACAATTCTTACACTCAATCTTATAGGCAACAAAATTGCCAGTGCAGGTGTACAACATTTAGCAAACGCATTTTTACAGAATAGAGTAGAAATTGTTAAATATGTATCTATATCATATGCATTCCTATGATACTATGTAGATACTTACAACAATAAATATATCATGCAGCGATATTGATGAAACCGGAGCAAAATATTTGGCATCTGTATTACAATGCAATACAGTAAGATTCTGTTTTTTTATTACTGTTGAATAAAAATTTGAAGTATTTCGCTTGCCACGTCAACTTTTTTTCGTTGAAAAGAGACCAGAAGTAATTAGATGTGCTCTGAAGTTCAGTCCTTTGTTATATCTTAAATAGACAATATCGACGTTGATTCTTCAATACAACAGAATCGGTGATGAAGGAGTACAACATTTGGCTGCAGCACTATTGAAAAATACAGTAAGATCAACTATCTATTCATTCATCTTATTTTCATTCGTATCATTCAATGCAGACACTCACTACACTCAGTCTTGAGCATAACAAAATTGGTAATGAAGGAATACAACATTTAGCTAATGCATTGCAAAAAAATAATGTCAGATTATTTTTCATTGATCTATATGTTTTGCATATAAATGATTTATTGCAGACGCTGACTACGTTGAACCTTCGATGGAATGATATAAGTGATATAGGAACACACGAGATAGCTAATGCATTAAAACATAACACAGTACATCTATTTGTCTATCAATAGATCTTATTTACATCTAAACCATTCATTGTAGACACTCATAGTGTTAAATCTTGCAAACAACCGAGTTAGCATTGTGGGTGCAACATATTTAGTGGATGCACTGCAAAAGAACAGAGTATTTTTTTGAACTTTGTGTTGATCTATTTCATAGATATTTATGCTGTTTTAACTAGACACTTATCACTCTGTGCGTCGATCATAATTACATCGACCAGGAAGGAATGGAGTTTGTAGCTAATGCATTAGATCGCAGCAAGGTAGGATGACCTATCCGCTCATTCATTACATATTTTGTTTTCTTATTTTGTGTAGACTCATAGCATGTTGAATTTTCAAGGAAGAAAATTCAAGCATGGCATGATGGAATCTCTAGCTGATGCATTGCAGCTTAATTCGGTACAATTTCTTCCTTCTCGATGTATCTTGCAGACGTCTACATCGTTTGTTGTAGACAATCACCGTATTAGATCTTCAAAGAAATAAAATTGATGATAAAGGATCGCAACATATAGCTGATATGTTACAACACAATACGGTTAGAACAGATTGCTATGAGTACATCTCATGCACATCTATGTTATTTCATACAGACAGTTACTTCACTCAATCTAAGTCATAATGACATCAGCGATAGAGGAGTCAGTTATCTAGCTCAAGCGTTACAACATAATACTGTAAGATTAGTTTTGAACTCATTTATCTCAGATGTGTTTATTTTATTCAATACAGTCATTGTCCATTTTGAATCTTCAACACACCAAAATTGGCGACGCAGGAGTAGAATACTTAGCCAAAAACTTGACATTGAATACAGTAAGATTATATTTCTGTTAATAGAGTTTCTACGCATTTGTATTGCACGATACAGTCACTCACCATATTGGACCTTAGCGACAACACCATTGGTGCTGCTGGAACACGTCATCTAGCTGATGCATTGCATCTTAATATAGTGAGGCTACCAGTATAGTTTTTTATTTCCTTTATCTATGTATTATTTAATAAAGATGATTACGACGTTAGATCTTCACAACAATCAAATAGGTGACGATGGTGCTATGCATCTCACTAATGGGTTACAACACAATAGAGTATGTTTAAGTTTCTTCGCATGTATTCCAGTCACCTCTTTATCTCTCACTGTTAGACAGTTACTATGTTAGATTTAGGGGAAAATGGCATCAGCGATGCTGGAGCTGAACATCTAGCGAATGCATTGCAACAAAACACAGTAAAAATGCCTTTTGATTATATTGATTCGAATAGATTGTATTATATAATATAGACAATTCTCACGCTGAATCTTAAAAGCAACAAAATAGGTGATTTAGGAGCAGTACATCTAGCCAATGCATTACAACAAAATTCAGTGAATTAACTTCTTAGGTTATTATTCTATTTACATGTGCTCATATCATGTAGACGCTTGTCACATTGTATCTTCAAGAAAATAAAATCGAGACTATAGGAGCAGTCTATCTAGCAATTGTACTACAACAGAATAAAGTAAGACAAATCCATGCTCGTCATCTATCTTATCCGTATAACGCAACATATAGACGCTTACGACATTAAATGTCAACAGCAATCCGATGGATTACACATGGAGGAAACAGATATCTGATGTGTCAATACGAAATTTAGTAAGATTTATGCTATTCGAATTTGTTTAATAAGTTATCTTTCTCTATTTTTCTAAATAGCCATTAACTACATTGAATCTCCGGTATTTAAAAATCGCTAATAGAGAAGCAGAATATCTAGCAAATGTATTGAAACATAACAAAGTACAATCAACTAAAGATTCATCCATCTCACTTGCTTCATCATTATTTAATGCAGACCATTATCACGCTCCATCTTGAAAGAAATAATATTGATGCTAAATGTGTACAACATTTAGCTGGCGCATTTAGCAAGAATACAGTAAAATTAGATTTTTCCGATTTCATCTGTATAATGTATACCGAAATAATTAATTGCAGACACTCACCATGTTGAATTGTCAAGAAAATCGTATCGATGATGAAGGAGCACAACATTTAACAAATGCATTATTAGAGAATACGGTAAGATTCGTTTTATTTTCATTCCTATAATTTGAATTGTTGATATTGAAACATAGACAATTGTTATACTCAATCTTCAAAACAACTCAATTGGTGATACAGGTGCTCAGTATTTCGCTAATGCATTACTACATAATAAAGTAACACTTAATTTCTATTTAACAATTTTCGTATATATTCATACTATTTAATACAGACGCTTGCTACATTAAACTTGAGTTTTAATAGGATTAGTGACGAAGGAGCACATCATTTAGCTGATGCATTACAACAGAATAAAGTTTAATTAAATTCATAAATCTTTCTAAATCGTATATATACGGTTTGTTTTTCTTCAGACACTTGTTAGTTTGGATCTTCAAAGTAACAAAATCGGTAAAACTGGTGCAATATTTTTAGCTAATGCGTTACAAAAAAATACAGTTAAACGATTGAAATCTATTTACTCATTTAATGATCATCAATAGCACTGAATCTAGACACTCACCACGTTGAATCTTCAAAATAATAGAATCGATTCTACAGGAGCACAATATTTAGCTAATGCATTAGAACATAACAGGGTATAATTAGTTATACAAATAATTACTTCATCTTTATCTGAAACCTTTCTCTAGACGCTTACCACACTGGATTTGATAGAAAACAATATTGGTATTGCAGGAGCAATATATCTAACAAATGTATTGCAACAAAACACAGTAATATTACTTATATTGCCAACAATTCGTATATACTTACCATGTATTGAATTCAGACAATCGCCATACGAGATATTGAATGCATCGCAAATGGTCATGACAAGGAATCAGATATTACTAACGCATTAGAACATGCTGCGGTAACATTTATGTCAATATCATCCATTTTACATATATTTATCTTGTTTGATAAAGACACTCACTAGTTTGAACCTTAAAGACAGTTACATCGGTGATGAAGGAGTCCAATGTTTAGCAGAAGCTCTGAAAATGAATACTGTAAGCTCGGTTATCTATTTATGTATCTAGTAAACATTTTTGCCATTCGATGAAGGCACTTACTACATTGAATCTAGATTCCAACGGCATCACGAGCGCCGGAGCAGGATATATAGCGAATGCATTGATGCACAATACAGTAGAATCAGTTACGGACTCAGTTTCTTATCTGAACATTGTTTCCCAATATAGACTCTGCAAACGTTAGATCTTCGAAATAATCTAATCGGTTTTGGAGGAGCAATATATTTACTGAATGCATTACAACAAAATACAGTAAAAATAATTCCCTGTTCAACTGTCTTGTATGTATCTATGGAATCCATTGTAGACACTAACTAGTCTAGATGTTCGTGCATATGACACCAAGCCGCGCAATCAACGAAATAAATTCGATGATTTATGGCACGGCAGTGTAAGATAATTTTCGTAGCTCAAATACATTCGAATGACTAATTACAGACTTCCGAGATAGTATATTTCCTGCGGGACGAAATCAGGCGTAGGGAATTTGAACATAAACGCAATGCATCAGAACGAAATACGGTAATAATAGTAGTTCTCCGTTCAACTGTTTTTTTTTATATATCTGTATCATCTATCGCAGACATTGACTAGCTTAGATGCTTATGCTGATGCAATCACACTACACGAACTAGAAGGTATAATAAAAACGTTACAACATCGTACTGTAAGATTATTGTTGCGTCTCAGATATGTTCCAATGAATAATTACAGACTCTCCCGATGTTAAATCTCAACTGGACTAAAATGAGTTCTAGAAAATTTGAACGTTCATACAATGCATCCAAACGAAATACGGTAATAATAGTTCTATGTTCAACTATCTTTTATATATCTGTCCCATCCATCGCAGATACTGATTAGCCTAGTTGCTTGTGCTGATGCAATTAAACTGCAGTCAAAAAATGATATAATCAATGCAGTACAACATCGTACTGTAAGATTATAGTTACGTCTCAGATAATTTCGAATAAATAATTACAGGCTCTACAAATGTTAGATCTCTTATGGTCTGAAATGAGTTCTAGAGAATTTGAATATTTATTGGATGCATTAAAATATAACAAGGTAAAATCAGTTCTGTTCTCAAATATTCCCTGCGCATTTGTATTGTTCAATTTAGACCATAACTACACTCAAACTTCCAAACAATGGATTTAGTGATAAAAACATACGATATCTATGTGATATATTACAACAGAACACAGTAGAATTAGTTTTTAATCCGTCTATGATGATACCATGTGAATTATTTACTACAGACACTCACCGCACTGCATATTGGAGGCAAAGAAGTTAGTAATAAATTATTAGAACATCTTTGTGAGATATTACAATACAATACAGTGAGATAAATTTTCGATTTATTCAATTTCACAACGATATTTTTCATTTAATACAGACACTTACCACCTTAGCTATAAAAAGCGAAAGTATCGATGAGAATGGAGCACAGTATTTATCTAATTTACTTGAACACAACACAGTAAGATTTACTTTTTTTATATCGATTAAGTCAATTCACATTTAATACAGACATTAATCGCACTCAAACTTGAACATACTCACATTGGTCATCAAGGAGTAATTCGTCTATCTAACACATTACTAAAGAATACAGTAAATTTAAGTTTCATTTCACTTCTATCATTTGCATGTCAATCGCTTATCATAGACGCTAACTACATTGGAACTCTGCTCGATTAATAATATTGATGCTGAAGCAATACAGTATTTAATGAATATATTACAGCAGAACACTGTAAAATAAGTTTTTCATTCATCTGTTCACGTGCATATAAACATCTAAATGCTTTATTATAGACACTCACCACGCTGAGTCTTCAAAGCAATAAAATTGATGTTGTAAGTGCTCAATATATAGCGAATGCGTTAATACAAAATAAGGTACGATTAATTATGTACTCAATTGTCCCATATTCATTTGCTGCTTCAATAAAGGCACTGACTCAATTAGATCTACAATACAACCGAATCGGGAACACAGGAGTACAACATTTAGCTAACGCATTAAAACGCAATGCAGTATGTTTAGTTTTCTACCAATCTATTGCATTTACGTCTATATCATTTCATCTCAGACACTCATAACATTAAATCTTAATGGCAACGATATTAATTTTGTGGGAGGAATATATCTAGCAGATGCATTACAATGGAACAGAGTATGATCACTTATACATTCATATATCTAATGAGAATTTAATCATTCTAAACAGACAATCACCACGCTAACAGTGATAAGCTGGCTTCCTAGAGAACAAGACTTTATAAATACTGCATTACAAAACCGTACCGTAAGATGAGTTTCGTTTGTTTTCCTAACTTTGCCAGATTAATGTTTTTTTTTTATCTAGGCACAATTAACGCTGAATTTAGATTCGTTTTATATGAATGATGAAAGAATAACAGGTCTTGCTAATGCATTGCAACATAATACAGTAAGATACTTTTCTTCGAATGTATCGTGTTAATATTTCTACGACTAACTATAGAGGATCACCAGCTTGTCTCTTCGATCGGGTTCAATTACTGATGAAAAAGTGCAATACTTAGCTGATGCACTACGACATAATAGAGTAAGATTAATTTACTATGAATATACGTATCCCAGACGTATTTATATCGTTCAATAAAGACAATTAGTTCGTTGGATCTCAGCCATAACGAAATCAGTGATACAGGAGCTCAATATCTTGCTGAGAGATTACAACACAATCATGTAAGATTAACTCTTCATTCATCTGTTTTAAACACATTTGTTTTTTTCGATGTAGACGCTCGTCCAGTTGAATCTTGAGCGCAATAAAATCAGTGACGCAGGAAAACAATTTTTCGATCCATCAACAAAATCGGATCGATTAACAGTGTTATTTTGAACTGGATTTCTTCTTTTTTCTGATCTTAGCATCATTGATATTTTTTATTTGTATACCATTTTAAAAAGCAACGATCGGGTTTTCGAATGGAACTATCTTCTGTTCAATAAACAAGAGAATGATTTATTATGAACATACAAATTGTTTCATCGAAATATCTAGTTTATTATAAATTTAATAGAACTTGAGATACTTGATCTGAAAAATTTCTATATGCAGGGTGTTGGTGTGTTATACACTCAAATATTCAAAATAGATTCAAAGTAGTATATACGACGTTTCGATCTCGCTTAAGGATCCCATCAGGTATCTTCAGAAAACTACTTTATTATATAAAAGAAATTAATTTTTATATACTATAAAAAAATATAGTCATTAGACCACTCTGAGAATTCTTATCAAGAATAAAATTTGTTTAGGGAACAAGTTTTTTTCTGCTACAGCCAAAACTAAAGTTAATGATTGTCAACCGGAAAAGAAATACGTTTAATTTTGTTAGAAGATGTATACCGTTGGCATTGTACAGGATGACCGATTCATATACTTCGAAATATATAACCAGTACTATCGCACTTCGCGCGTTCCCGTATTATGGAAGAGCATATCTATATATATTTCTTATTATTGAACAAATCGACTTGTATTATATTGAAGAATACAAACCGAAATGGGTGTGGGTATACCGTTTGCGTAGCACCCGACACTCACACCCGCAATAGTTCATCGAGCTCTTGGGTTAGATTATGCAGAAACGGTCAGCGTGAGCTAGCATTAAAGCATTTGTAGGAGGCATATGCTATGTGCAACACCGTGAAATGGATGAATTTATTACTAGAGCACCAACACAGATTCGCAGAAGAGATTGATAGGATTCAAAGAATTCTAGTCACACCTAATCGTCACGCGACGTCTAAAATGATAAATGTAAAAGAAACCTTATGGGTCATTACTTTTGCTATGATCCCATTGGCTTTGGAGTTCTTGTCCGCAGCCTGAATACTCTATACGAAAGCGTATAAATTTATCGTAATGACATTTTCCAGAAAGATCTTTTTGGTTCCTGAAAATCAGCAGATACTGATCATGATTCGACAAGTGACAAGATCATATTTATCTTCCAAGAATAGCAATTCATTGTATAAATCAATCTATTACTATGTTGTATTCAGCAAACTCGTACTACACTGAAAAAAGGGCATCATACGAATCTAAGAAAGGGTTTCGAGATTTGAAACGAATTCTGCACATTTTCTCAGTTTCGTATAAGACTATTATTTTGCTAGCTTAATAAAACATTTCCTAGCCAATGCTTTGTATGGCACTTAGTTTAATATCACCCAAACAGAAATATACTGGCAATTCGTTTTCTGTAGAGCTCTTCCAACGTATATCCACAATTGAGAGACGTATCTGACCTATCGAAAGCAAATCTAACACTGTATTTGTCCCTTAACTCCTTAATTCTTTATTTAATTCCTTATTTCTATCCTTAACTAAGGGTGTGCGGTGTCAGTGACAGCACCAAAAAAATCGTCACTTTTGTCACCAACAGCGACGCTCAATGCACACTGATATCTTGTAATTAATTATCACATAATACTGAAAGGCATGTGATTTAAATAAATCAAGAATGATCATAAACTAGATGCATTTTTTCTTCTTCAATAAATGGTTATATTTTTAGAAACGTGAAGAAAGATAATACATCGTCGTCGAAGAATTAGATAAATAAATTATAAGTGAAATCTTCGACAAAAACAACACGCAAATAAATGATTATTCTAGAGAGACAATTTTCTGAAAATAAAAATAAAGACGTCTTTCAAAGTTCACGATAAATAAAACGAAAACATAGGATAGAATAAAACACATATTATAGAGAATCAAGCACATATATTAATAAGCAACAGAATATCTGCACAATAAAACAGCTTTTTAGATAACAAGTGTACCAAGAAGTACGTCCTTCATGAAGGACTAGATTAAACAGAGGGTTATAAAAATCGCCGGAAGTCCACTTATAAGACACATAATCGAGCACTGAACAGTAGGTAACAAGGAGGAAAGTTCTGGCTCCAAGCACCACATTTTACTATAAAGTGCCGAAGATGCTGAACAGGTGCTAGAGATGCTAAAGCTTTCTAAGGATGTTAGCAGTTGTGAAAAAAGAACAGTAAAATAAAGGAGTGGTATACGACAGGCCGACAATTTTTTTTGTTAAACTGATTGTTTTCCGCCAGTCTTGGCGAATACACTAATTGCACGATCAAAAAAGAGGTGTGCCAAATCAGGAACCTGACTTCACAGAAAATCTGCACCTAACTTTATTAGCTTGAGAATCATCATTGAATTCTGATTATTTTCCACGAGTTTATTGTGTATTTTATGAAAACTCAATTTTTAACATTTGGGGTACCCCTCAAGGATCGAAAAAATGTTTTGTTCAGATTTTAGTGCAAGTAGTTATATTTCAATAAAGTTAAGTGCCCTGATCACAAATATCATCTTAGATTTTAAAATCCATTGGATACTAAAAAAGATCCGAAGCACTCTCAGAGAGACTTAAAAACAACTATTGGCCCAAAGGTCCATGAATATTTGATTTATACTGTTTGAAAATAGGCCCCTTGGATACAGAATGTTTTTACCTATCAGAGTATATAAGAACGACTTAGATATTCAAATTTTTTTTATCGATAAATGCTAAATACCGCCCCGATTGTGTCACGCAGTTAGAAATAATGCTGCTCTCAATTTTATGAAGTGTAGTTTTTCGACGTTTACCAGAAAGATTTTCTTACCAAATACGTAATTGAATGCCCTCTTTCTAATAAAACTGTTTTCAAATTAAAACGCCTTGCAATGGGAAGCGGTTTTGCTCCAATACTACTCTTGAAACCGGATTTTTGTCATTTGCGACCGACATTCGATAGTTTCAAACAGATTGATTCCCACTTGACTGAATTTAAATATTAAAATTTTTTTAAGCACAAAATCTAATTCGATTTATTTCTACAACTTTTGTTTTCGGTCAGATTTTCACATCTGGTCCCCGCCAAGGATAGCGAAAAAATAAACTTACTCCAAAAGTCATGTGGCAATGTTAAAAGTTTCCAAAGTTTGGGAATGATGTTTGAGATAAAATAGATCAATTAATAATCAATCAAATAGTTGCTTTGAATAAAATATTTTGTTTTCATATAATCCTGAAGCGAACCAGACGTAAAAATCTGACCAAAACAAAAGTTGTAGAAATAATTAGATCCGCTCAGATTTTGTGCTTAAACCAAATATAATATTTATATTCAGCCGCATAGGAATTATTCTGTTTGAAATCATCAAGTATCAGCCAAGCAATGACAGAAATTCGATCCCAATACTAGTATTGGAACGAAAACGCTTTATAGTACATTGAGTTTTAAGTTGAAAGTTATTTCATTGGAAAGAACACATTTAATTACGTGTCCGATAAGAAAATGTTACTGGTACACCTCGAAAAACAACACTTCATAAAGCTGAGAAAAGCAGTATTTGTAACTATATGGCCCGATCGGGGGTAGTATGTAAAGTTTATCGAGAGAAAAAAGATTGAATATCTAAGTCGTTCTTATATAATCTGATAGAAAAAAACATTGTGCATGGAACGGACCTATTTTCAAACAGTATAAATCGAATATTCATGGATCTTTAAGTCAGTAACTGTTTTTTAAGGCTCCGAGAGAGTGCTTCATATCTTTCTTATTATTCAATGAAATTCAAAGCTGAGACAATACTTGTCATCAGAAAGCTTAGCTTTATGGAAATATAGCTATCTATATTAAAACCGGAACAAAAAAGGCTTTTAACCCTTGAGGGAGACCCCAGGTGTTTAAAATTGATTTTTCATGAAATGCACAATAAAATTGTGGAAAATAATCCAAATGCAATGATGATAAAATGAAAAATAAACTTCTGAAAAATAATCAGAGCTCATTGTTAGTTTTCACACTAATAAAAGGAGGATCAAAGTTTTTGATATATCATTTTGCAATTTGATATACGGTTACTTTCGAAGGATGCTGTTCTTTTTCTGTGGGCTTTTCTATTCTGAAATAATTCTCATTCAGATTCTGTGAATAATTCAAGAAAAAATTCGCCTCTACTATTGAAAATGAAGGTAGATTTTCCGATTCATTTCCATACGACTGAAGTAAATCTCACTATAGAAAAGGTGTTGAGGTGCTGGTGGTTCCAAACCTGCACTTTCCCCCTTGTTATACACTCACCTCAACATGGGTGAATGTAAACTCGAAAAATCGTGATCAAAGAATACCCTGCAGGCAGCTCTACGTGCAGGGTTTTCAGTTGATTTTTGCACCGGTCGATAGAGTGTCATCTTAGCTAGGTGGCTTGTGACCAAAACTTTTTTTTAAAATGAAAACTAAAAAAGTTATCGCATATATTCATTTGCTCTTTGATTGTCGTTGTATGACTTGATAAGGTTCCATATTGATATTGTCATAAAATATATCGTTCATGTTAGACAATCTCATGTCAAGTAATCCTACGGATAGTGGCGGAGCCAGAAAAAAAATCCTGGAAGGGAATCAGCCACCCCGTAACTCCGCTACTACATCTAGACAATGAAATCGTTTTCTGAAATCTTCATGTACATCACCTGTAAAAATTAATGGCGGTAGATCGATCATATTGATACAAATATGATTTGAACAAACTTACATTATAAACTTAGTTCTAAACTGTTTACTTAAAACCCTGTGTGATTATTGCTTGCCAATAAGATCATATATTATTAATATTTTCTTAATCGATTTTCTAACTAACAAACACCACTCAGAAATGGTGATACTTATAAAAACTTCAATTATGGTTTGATAGAACATGTTCGTTATGATGACCTGCCAAAGAATATTAAGGTGCGATGCGATTTTCATCTGATTAAACGAAACTGTCAGCTCCAAATCCACATTCACGCCCGTACTAACACCCAAAAATTAAAAGACTTCATTTTATCTGGTGTAGGAGAGAAGTCTATGATGGAAGAGAGCAAACTATTAAACTAATCAAATTAACAAAATGTTTGTGATAGACACTTTTGACGATTGCTGTTCCTTGCCAAACACCTTAATCCTTTTTAAGAAAGTGAACTATGAATCAGATTAAAACATTCGTAATGTTCACATGCGATTCTCTCATCAATATCGAATGTTGTAAATTTCACTGACGTTTTTCTTTCATCAAATACATGGATATCTTATTATTCAATATAATTTTCGTCTATTTTAGTAAAATGAAGAAGAAATATAAGCATCATCTTCTTTTAGCGAAGGAAAATACTCTTGAAAACACTTCGAAGATCTCCATTCAGCCCATACAAGTAAATTGTCGACTTTGGTACAATTCATTCGAGTATCTTCTCTTGTAAAATGTTTCGTTACTCTTAACAAAGCATCATCAACAGCATGAAGACGAATATTCTTACAAAAACATGCTTTTCTATCACATAAAAATTCTTCAATATAATCATCATGAGCCCATTGAACGTCTAGTTCGAGAAGATGAGAATATTCAACGATTGATAAGTGGCAGTTATCATTCGTTGATTTATAAGACTGTTTGTATCGTTGTCGTTTGGCATTATTTAAAACTAATTTTTGTATCAATGGAAATGATTGAGCTATTCGAAGGAAAAATTCATGCTCAAAAGCATGCTCATCATATAATGATACAAAACGAACATATGGATAATATCCACCTGGAAACAGATTTGATGTAAATTGATAATATGACATTTTAGACGGACATGTATATGCATGATATCGACATTCCTTTCTATCTAGAAAATGATCCATGTAACATATCACTTGCGTATATTGAAAATCTTTGAATGTGTTTTGGATATCTTCATTTGATGGTAAAATGGTATCATGATTAATGTTCATTATCGAATGAACATCAAATGTGAATTTACTCAGTCGTGACAAATGATTAACAATTTTGTTTCTCAGATTATGTTCATCAATGAAAATTTCTTTCACCGAAATCGAAAGAGATAAATTGAGTGTTTCTAAATTTGAGAATCGATAGAGAAATGGGAGAATTAATTCATCGTAACAGTCTATTGTCCGAAAGCAAGACAAAGAAAAAGACTTTAGATTTGATATATTTCCCTAGAAACGAAAAATAAAAGCAGATTCAATTTCTTTTCTTCTAACAGAAACCAACTTTATTTTCAATTTTTTCCGATTCGTAAATGTAGGCTGCTTCCACAGTGAGTGTGTGTAGTTGATTGAAACGACCATCGAGAAGATATAAACATATCTCAAAACAATCAATCTTAATATTCAATACCGAAAGAGTCGAGGAACAAAAATTGATCGGTGGATAAACAAATGATAACTCAATAGCATTTTGATACGATGCTTCGGCAAATGTTAAATGAGTTAACTTCTTGAACACAGTGAAAATATGATTGATAATGTATTCCATTGTTGAATAATCCTTCAGATTCCGACCGTGACCAATTGTAATTAGAAGCTTGGAAATCTGACTGTTAAAAAGACCAGATGAAAGATTTACATCTAGACATACAAATAATAATATTAACAAACAATAGTCATATTAATTTTAATCAGTCGACCACTTGTGTACTATACTGTAACAATTTGATCTTGAGATTTTTCTTACCAGTGAAAAGACTTTTAATTGTTTCTTCTTCGATATTAAATAGGCCCAGTCCATGTAAATTGGGATAATGAGTAGCATGTAGAATTTGTTTCATAGATGATGAGTCAATACCAAGCCATTGAATTTTCTCACGAACTGCTGGTAAAATAACAAAATCGATCAAATATAATATCAGGAGAAAATATATTGAGAAATTTCTTCGAAGACCATTTCAAGAAATTCAAACGATTTGTAAACATTGGATCTTGTAGAATGGAATCGATTCGTTCATCGACACCGAATAAAGAATAGAGAACTTCAACATTGTTCATTTGTTTGAAAACAAAAATAAGAAGTTCATCCGGTAAATCTGTCAATTGAACACATGATCGATTCATTTTTATCTGCTTAATAATTGTGTCAATTCAATAGCTCAAGAGGCAATATCTATATAAGTGCGCATGCTCCTTTGTTCGATTCAACCAATGCCGCCAATAGCAAAGAGAGCAATAAGACATTTGCTTTTTATAGTGCAAGTTGTCAATGACTCAACCAATGTTGTTATCCGGGTTGCCACCTCTTCCGCTTTTTTGCTATTTTTCCGCTTTTTTCCGCTCTTCCGCTTTTTCATATAAAAGACTTTCGTTGTTTAATTGAAAACTTAACCTTGCAAGAAACTAGATAACGTGATGTTAGACGAAAATTTCTTGGAAAATAATTTTCTAACGTATAATCCTATACAATTCTTGAAAACTTTTTGCTTCACATGATAGATTTTCCTATAGATTTTCCTAGTGAAACACGTTTCGTGTTCATTTTGGTCTCCACTATGAAATACATTCACCTGGATTTGAAATGCCAGTGAAGAAAAGAAAATTTCTTTCAAGTTCTTATTCATTTGTTAATATAATAGATGAAAGCATAGCCACATTCGACAGCTGAATGTAAAGAACAACATTATCCTCTTAGACTTGTAAAAAGCGAGCTTTATTTTTTGGATTGTACGTTTTTCGGGCCAATGTTTTAATTTGTGCCAAAAAGGAGTCGCATTCGGCGGCTATATGTGGAAAGGAATATATATTTTTTGTTCTATTACTCTGAAAAATGAGTTTCAGTTTTTTCGATTGCATCTTTTCGCATAAACTTTTAAAGTGCTGTGCCAAAAAAGAGCCACCTTCGGTGGTATATTCTCTGCGAAAAATAGTGAACTGACAGTCGCAATACGGCCATTTCACTATCACAAAACGAACATTTTTTGGGACGATACAAACATTTTCCCTGTATGGCACTTTTAGAAAAGATGAGTAGAAAAAGAATTGACAGAAAAAAGATATTTATTTTTGGACCGGAAATCGTTTATCTTTTCTTCTTGGAGTTTCAGGCCAGGTACGCCCTGATATTTTTTATGAGTTGTCTATTATGTTGTGGAACTGCGAACAAAGTAGTACTATGAGCAATAAAACAAGGCTACTTAAACTCTTGGAAATGTGAAAGGTCAGCAAAAAGCAGCTTTCTGTTTTTTCTATTTTTGTTTCCGCTATTTTCCGTTATTTCCCGCTCTTTTTGATCAAACTTTCCGCTTTTCTGACCTGATGAGGTGGCAACCCTGGTTGTTATCTCTCTTTCTCTTTCAGTAATAGATCGTATGCACAATTTTTCATTTGTTCGTAATTGATGAACTACTTTCAATTATTTTTTTTCTTCATATCTATTCTAATATTTCGAAATAGAAAAGAATATTTCATGTAACAGAAAATGGATTTTATTCTTGTTCTCTTGTACAGCAACATCTATTCTCGTCTTTTATTGAAAATATCGAATACATAATTAGCATGTAAAAACGTATATTGACTATGAATTACTTTTTAGACGGTAGTCGTTCAAGCTGTTTATTTTTATGATAGGTTTTATAATATTCTTTCATGTCACACTAACTGACTTGTTTTATCATAAGTATCAATCAAAATTTATAAAAATAGCATTGTTTATGAATGTTGTGTAACTGTTAGAGAATTGATTACGGAAGCATTAGTAATAAATAATCTTATTGATAAATAATGAGCACAACAGTACGTCAAATACATAGTTTAGAACTTATGTTAATTTAATGTTTCAATTTGTTCAAATTATATTCATGTGAATACGGGCTATCTCTATCATCGTTAACTCTTGCAGGTGATGTATATAAATACAAACATTCCAGAAAATGAGCTCATTTCCAAAAAATTAATTCAGATGAGTTTGTCTAACATGAACGATATATTCAATGAGAATATCAATGTGAAACTTTTGAAAATCATATAACGCCAATCAAAATAGCAAAGTAATATATATATATATATATTAGTTTATGAAAGTCTAACTTTTAATACTTTCAGCAAATATCACTTCAATTGATCAATAGTCATTTGTATGTTTAATATAAAAATACTCTTCAATACGTTCAAATCTTAAATGAAAAAATAATTATCGATCATAATGACTCCGTTATTTTTCTGTTAAAAACAAACAGTGAATATTGAAAATCTATGAAATTACGAGCACAACATTATACAGAGTAATGTCTTCCGCAAATGAAATTATTTCATTGGTTTTCTTGTTTTTCAATACAACAATATAAAAACAAAATACATCAATACATGTCGTGGGCATATACTTTTCTTGAATCATTTTTTCGTTCAGGCAATGACAAAAACATACAGAATGAAACGTTACACATTTGATAGAAAACTGTTCAATTTTTTTTCTCTCATAGTAAGAGAAATCAATTCCAGTACAAAATATTCCATCTATATGGTCATGTTTCATAAATGTAAATTAAATTCTTCTTAGGCATAATTATTTTTTATGTAGCTAATCCTAAATTTGAAAAAATAACTTCAACTAGTGATCAATAACTACACAGTTGCAACTGAGAAACAAGAAGTAGTCGTGTACAAATTCTAAAATACTTTTTTCGTCACGGTAAATTATTCAAAGACAAAATAATGGGTTTTGTGTAAGTTTGAACTAAATTCAATCTATCATTATTCATAACCAAAAATAATATGAGAAAAGAGACAATATGCAAATTGGTTCTATTCAAATTTCGCCCATGTTATTCATATCAGTCGGAATGATATGCAACCCGCTGAGATCGACAATAAACAAAGAAAACTTCTTCATACTGAAAATCACATGAGCATTGAAAACATCATAAAACAAGAAACCCATTCCTTTTCCAACAATATCACCAAGAATATTACTTTTGATAAAGTTTCCATACCATCTGGCCTATATTCTACTAGCTCGAAGGGTGTGGGTGTGGGTGGTTGATATATACGAAAAGCCCTTGTGACTAGTATTTGGTTAGCCAGTATGCATGGAAAGCTTAAGTAATTAAGTGAGGAGAACTCTGAGTCAGGCTGGCCTTCTGTTCAGAGCTACAGCTAGTAATAGTTGTAGGAAAATATAGGGCTTTCGAAACTATTCTTAGGACAGCATCGCACACCGAAAGGTAGGGTATTCTTCTTCTTCTTTTTCAATTCTGGATAATCAGCATTGAAATTAACCATTGTAAAACCTTGCGAAGCTGGCTACGAACATTCAATGATTAATGTTCGTTCTTTAGCAAGTAACTTTCTATACTCACTGAATCTGATTCAACACCTTTACGTTTATATTGAACCATATAAGTTTCACTTTAGTTTTTACGCCATCCTGTAATATCAAATCGGCACTCGTGAATTTATACGATCACATAATAATTGTTGAACACCGGAAGTTGATGTCTGCCAAAAATATAATCCAGTCATAATCAATCTTGCTTGAAATTGTTTGGGAAATCCTGTTTGACATGGACATTTATTCGTTATCACAACCAATAATGTTAAAACTATAATTTGTTTCATTTTCTAGTAGTTTCAAAGAATCATTTTTTTTGCATGTCGTTTCATCGAGGGTTAATGAAGTATTATTATTATCAGGCGCGTCTAACAAAATGTTTTCTGTCGCATCTTCAACATTAGTTAAAGATGAGAAAGACTTTGCTGCAGACTTGCTATCTAAAACTATACGTATATAAACTATATTTAAAACAACTAAATTCTAATGTAACAAACTTTCTACAAATATTATTAGACATATGCAAATAATGGCAATTTCAAATATATCTAAATCTGTACTATTGTATATGCAGTTCTTAAATATTTATTCTATCGAATATATCATTCCGCTAATAATAAAGAATGAAAAATATTCATGAAAGATATTTAAAGATGTGTTGATCTGACTGTAATGTGACAAAAAATAGAGTAGTATTAAGAGACGGCGAACTCGCGAAATCGGGCGATGCCCCATCATTTAAAAAGTACAACTCTGTAATGGATGTCATTTTCATGCACATCACGTCATATTAAAATGATATCCAACAACAGATACACCATCCAGTACATTCAGACACAGTAAGCACTCTAGTCTACTTGGTTCTCTAATGTCTAACTAATTTTCGATTCAACATCCGACTCCTTCACCATGATCTATTAACACGTTACGCTTATGAGCTTGATAATCACTTTGCTTTTACCATTGCTCATCAATTATTAAAAATTTAATTAATGGCACAATAAGGGTGTGTGAGTTGAATATTAACACCTAATTCACACACCCACACCCAATTTTTGAATATAATAAATCATATTAATTTTCTAATAAACTGGCTGGAAAGACTTGGAAAATTATCTGGCGTCTAATTTTGAATAATTTACCATTGTCATCTGAATGGTCCGCTTGAAGTGTGGGTGTAGGTGAGTCTATAGCTGAGAATAGATGAAATTCATAACTAGAAATGAAACTGCTTCAACTGACAGATAAGCTCTCATCTCGATTTTTGCACATAAGCAGGACTACAATTCCAAATGGGTATATTTTCATAGCCCCTAGATAAAACAAGCATGACTATACAACACATCACTCCTTCTGATATTCGCTATGACAGATGTATCGAAGAAATTGGAGCATATTGTTAAATCTTAAAATGACCGTAAGTTTTGTTATAAGTAGCAGATAATCTAAATGATCTGAGGAGTGGGAGAGGGCGAACTTGACCTTGTGTGACATCTCGTTCTAAAACTCTCATACCCTATATCCTCAAATTTCATGTGTTCATCGATACTGTAATGCAAATCTGTGATGAAGAATTACATTTCGATCTCCGAGTGAGAATCATCATTGGCATTATTTATTTATTTCGTTTAAATGTAATTGAGTACAACCTTTTTTCAATATTTTCATTTCTCACATGTATATTTGCCTTTACAAGCTACACCGGCTTCTCCATCACAGGCATAGACAACAACTGTCGAAATTGTGTATTGCCAATCGTACCCACCACCGTTTCCAGTGATTGCATATGAGCAACAACCGTAATCAACAAATGACATGGTGATCTGTTGTGGCACTTGCCAATTTGTTTTATCAAAAACAACTTTACTAAATTCAGCACATCGCGTACCATTGTAGAAATAATTTGGCTGTGCTTTCAATTCAATTGTAACTCGATCAGTAGGCGCATGAACTGGTGGGGCTTGTAAAGTTAATTTTAAATTATCTTTACCATCAGGAGTAACCACAAAGTTACGAAAGGGTTCTACATTAAATCCTAAAAGACAGCCAGGATGGTGTGTATTATAAGTGCTGCTGAAAATTGTAATTTACCGGTATCTGCATTGCCGCAATAGGCAAACCATTGATTAGGTAAATCGAACAAATGTTCGGCTTCTGGTGTAATACCATTTGTAAATGATAGATATACTGTAGTTAAATATCTATGTACATATAAACGATTTGTTACTACTTTTCGACGTACTATACAAAAGGGTGGACACGTTAGAAGAACTGTTAGAGGCTGTCAAACACTATACAATATCATTCGAGGTGAACCTTTGTGCTAAATCGTTTCGTAGCAATTTCAAATCAATTTGACAATTTTTAGGGTAATTATCGTGAAACGTCTCGCTGATATAGGCTTGAAAAGTAATTGGATTCTGCTGTCATTCATATTCGTAAGGTTAACTCCCTTGGAAAAGAAAACGTTTGATGCATTTTATCCATCAGCGCATTGACGAGTTTTGCCTGATAGAGACCCAGAAGATTCTGTTGCAACAAGTCTTCATGGACAAATACGTAGGAATTCTCAACCACTACAACACCGGATACGTTCCAAAATTCTAAAATACTGGCCACTTGGGAAATCTTGAAATGAGGACTCAAACATTCACTTACATTCTCTTCGCGATACGCTCGTGGAATAACTTCTATACCCACGCTCAAACCCACTTCATACAATTTTCTCGTGTCACTGACAACCAAATCTAGATGCTAAAGATTGTTATCATCAGCTTCGGCTCTCATATTGAAATTCCAAATGCTGTTCGCGCCTTAGCGTTGCCGATTTATGTTGGTCAATCTAACGAAATATGACTGGGAACGAAAATTCTCATGTGTTTTCTACTGCTTGGAATAGCCACCAGAGGAAGCTTTTGGGAGCTGACTCTTCAATGGCCGGTTGAGTATTCTTTATGAAAAAGTCCTGGCTACGCCGCTAGTCTAGGTCCTCTAATGTGTCCACCCCTTCACACTTACTCATCGTAATCGTAAGCCGTTCGACCAACATGGGCTTCAATACTTTTTACTGGTCTATCTGGTGCTTCAAAATAGCTTAGACAAGGAACTAGGCCAATTCCAGATTTTTTTAAATCACACATTTCTGGCGAATCATATCTCTAAAATGAGAAAAGTTGCATTTATTACGTATTATTTAGTAGAATATTGGTGAGTTAATTTCATTTTTTTTTTGATATTCAGAAAGCAAAATAAGAAAGGTATTAACAATCCTATTCAAGCTGAAAACAATAAAACAAGACCTGAGACGTAATGGGTAGTAGAGTCAACAACGAATGAAAGACGTGCACACGTGCTCCCCATTTCTCTTCGATAAATTTTAGATGAATCCTCATTAAGCTCGGTTTCATCAACTTATCTTCCAATTCTCAATAGAATCACAGATGTTAGTGCGTTTTTCATCTATCTCTTCAAAATACAACATTTTCATCTGCAAGATCACCTTCAAATGGAATAAGTCTGTTGTTTTGCTACGTGACGGTATGCGTAGGCTGCTTCTCTCGCAATATGTTGACATACCACTGCATATCCTTGGATTTCTGGAACCCATTCTTCGCCCTTATTGATAAGATCTGACGGTAATGGAAACCACCGTTGAACTTCACGAAGACTTAAGCCATCACCATACCATTCAATTGGAAATGGGCCTGCGTCTTTCATTGGATTGGTTCTGTACCAACAATTGTTCTTCAAAAAAAAACAGTAGAATTATTAAAGAAAACAGAAGAAGAAAACACTGTCTTCCGTATACCTTTGTCCGGTCCGGATAATCAGGATTAAAGTTGAACATTGTAAAACCCTTCGAAGGTGGCTATCCAAAATAAATTCAAATATTTTTATCTATAATGGGAGATATCTGGTTACTTACGGTATCTGCTTCGGCACCTTTGGGTTTGTATTGAACCATATAAGTTTCATTTTGTTTCATAAACCAACCTTTGATATCAAAACGAACTCTTGAATTTGTGTAATCATACAATAATTGTTGAAGACCTAAGGTGGGCAGTGGATATTGCTGCAAACTAGTTATGTTCAATGTTGCTTGAAATTGTTCTGGAAAACCTCTTTGACTTGAACATTGACTTATGAATAAAGTCAACAACAACAACAAGTAGATAGTTTGTCTCATTTCAAATATTTTTGTATTTATCACAGCTGTATCACGAAAGACACGTACTTTATATATTCTATCAAAGAATAAAACAAGAAGCGAAATAAATGGCCTTGCAAATATAAATGCATTTTCTCTCATCATCATGATGGACAACATGTTATCATTGAAATTGTAACTTGATATATAATTAAAATATGGCTTAAGTTAAATACTTGTCATTTATTTTATGGGGGGTCTATTAGTGCAGATTTTTTATATCATAGAGAGCGACTGATATTCACATTCGAATTGAAGGGATGCATTATGACTAGTGTAGAAACATTTGAATAATAGCTGTGAACTAAAATACAATATGCTCACTATGAATCCACATGACGATGGACTTCCTTTTTTTTCTTAAATATAATTGTGGAATCTAGTTCTGCCACAGAATGAGGATGATTGCTTGTGAAAAACAACATCACCAATGAAAACATCAAGCGCATCCTGGCGTGTATTTTACGTTTAACCGCGGTTTCGCTATTGCGGTAATACTTTCCAAAGCATTTTCATGCGAAGCATGTTTATTTCGTTTAACACATAATAACAAGCTACTCTACTACATCCATTCATGCATAACTAGTCTTTTACTCTCGTTGCATTTGAACATCTTCAAGATCCGCATGGTTCCTTACCGGTACAATCATAGCCGGGGTTTCCGTCGCATGCATAAACAACAAACGTCGATTTAAAAAACAGCCACTCATATCCTCCGCTGACCACAGTGATTTCGTACGAACAACAGCCATAATTACCAAACGACATATCAACTTGTTTTTGCTCACCCCAATCTGCTCGATCGAAAACAATACTGTTGAATTGAACACATCGCTTTGCATTGCAACACCAATCTGGTTGTACTTTAAAATTAATTGGTTGTCCACTTAATTTTAACATAAAATGATCTTGACCATCTGGTGTTACCACATATGTATATCTGCTGTTCATACTAAAGTCTAACAGTAATCGAAGAATGAGAATACGAATACTGCTAGATGCATAGCTAGTTACCAACATTTGCAAGACCACAAAAAGAAGGCCATTGGCCAGGTAAATTGAACAAAGGTTTAGCTTGCGATGGAATACCAAACGTAAATGACAAATAAACTGTCCTTACATATCTATGTATAGTGTAATATTCAGGCATTAATCTCTCTTAAGGACGTGGGTGAGGGTGGCATTGTGCATTTCTTGAGGGTGTGGGTTAAGAGACCATCCACACTGAACTCGAGCAATGAAATTTTGTCTTCAAACAGCTCGACGAGAATACCAAATACTCAATGAATAAATTGAAATATGAAGTTATTGTAACTTAAGATGAGTTTATTTCACTTTAATAACCAGATTGGAGTGCACGCTACAAGAAGGAGTAAGTAAATATTGTTACTACTCTAGTATAATAAACATAAAAATATACTGATCAAACAGACAAAATCGAAACAGGAAATGTCGGACTCTAGGGGTTCTTTGATCTTAGTTGTAATCGTCTTAATAAATATGAATATCCTTCCTGTCGATCGACTGATTTTTTCACGAAATAGTTGTCGGTATCATTGTTGTTCTTGACAAAGAGAGACAACCTAGCAACATCGTCTCGTCTTCATTTCTAATGATCGTGATCAGCATTAGTTTGGTATTGTTTGAGATAAATAATTTGTCGATTTAATTCATCGTTTTGATTTCTCAGGACGACAACTTCGTTCGAAAGATATTCTACTTTCTCGGCATACATGTCGAACCGTTTGTCGAAGTATTCACGTGGACACACAACAATCGAATAATCAGACGGAAGAACAGCTTGGGTGGCTGATGGTGTTGTCAGCAAAAAAGGAGACTGAACTACAAGAACAACCATTGATTATATTTTTTCAAATGTTAAGAAGCGAAAATTTCGGAATTTATAAGATAATTTGATTATATTTTAGAAACCTTATACGATTCCAGATTCTGGTAAATTTTTGTATATAAAACATGCATACAATATGGGCTTCGATGTTTTAAATTGTCAAACTCTGAGAAAATATGATATTTTTGAAATATTTTAGGGGGTTCAGATTATTAAAAGTCTTAAATTGACGTGTTGAATTACCCTAAAGTTAACTGTATCTTTTAGCGAAATGAAAGTCATGAGGTCGACAGAGTGATTAAAAACTATTCTGAGAAGTGATCAACTCTTCATCGATTCATCAGTAATTAAATAATGATGAAGAAAATATTATCTGAACAGTTACTTTTTATTAGAACTAATTTTTGACTGTGCAATTACATCTCATATTGTCTGACACAAGTTATATAACAAGGATTATCACTCACCAGTCGATAGAGAATGGGGGAGCTCCGAATATTCAATAATTGCTAACTCTTCTGGAGCTTTTACAGTATTCTTCGCGCAATACTGCTGTTGAATATCTTGACTAGTAGGACAGTTCGTTGTGAATTTTGATGAAATCTAAGAAGAAAGATTGAACACAATCACCAATAGCAAGTTAATATTTGCGATCATCATTCTACGTAGATTGCTTTCAATGATCTCTAGACTTTAAATTTTACCGTGCTAGCCATAGAGTTACGATGGAGATGTTGTCTGTATAATGAACATAGAAAATATTGAAATTTGCATATCAGAATAAAACATCCATCCATCAGTGGAGTTGTATTTAAATTTAGACTCTTCATTAAGTTTTGACGATACTTAAGAATTAGAAACCGAAGGATTTTATTTTCAATGATTTTTAGATACGTTTTAGCTGATAATATTACTCTAAAATAGATATGCAGCAATCCACTAGCTAGTTAACTGTTGCACATCTACTCTGAAATAACTATAGAAAACGGAGTAAGAGTAAATAAAGTAAAGATAACATTTTTATCTTGCCGACAGACAAAAAAGAAACTATTTTTCTCATATAGTATTCTCTAAGAAAACAATCATTGCGATTATAATTTTTAGGAAATCAAATTAGAGATAACAAAGGCTACATTATACATCTACTCTTCCACCCATTGAACGATACTAAGAAAATATGATGTTTCTCGTGAAGATATTTGCATTGATGGAAAATAAGCGTCGATCGAAACTTGTCACAAAATTATCAAAAAATCAGTAAAGAAAATACAAGAATGAATAACTTACTTCAATTGCCGTTTCTGTATGATTCGATTGAAATTCATGTTCACGAGACTTATAACATAACTGGACAAGACATCGTACCAGAGGTTGACCCCATAATTTGTAAACAAGAAAAAACATAGCAATTGTATCAATCAGCAAAAACATGAACATAAATGTATGAAAAGTAATTGCTCCACGGCGAATAATCGGTGATTTGTTGTTCTGAACATAGTAGTTTTGTTCTTTGAACTTTACAGTGAATGTCGTCTGATCAGAAGCGTATCGCAAGTATTCCCCGTATTTAGCATAGTACAAATCGTCAGACAGATTATCGATATATGTTGTAATCGGTTTCCATACACCACTATAATTTGTATTTTGATTGCGTCTCAGCGGTTTTGTAACATTGATAACTCTAACGAGATCTGCATTAAAATAAGTTGAAAGTCCAATAGTCTTTTTATCCGTATGGAACAGAGTACATACATCGAGTTCTTTTAGTTCACGATATTCGTCTTCATCATTTACACATTTTGGTAATCCATGCAGACAAAGTCGAATAGCCCCAATAAAATAGGGTCCGTTTATACCAACCTGAACAGTAGAAATATGAGTGGGTATTTGAAAATTGAATGATGTTGTGAAATTATTGTTTGAATCGTTACAATATATTTTGCTTATTTTTTCAGAATGGCCTGCATGTTTCTTGTGATGAACATCGATATTATCACATTTCGCTGCAGTATTTATTAAAGCGACAGTCATGTTGAAGTTTTGGTCTTTGAGCAATTGAAAAATTTTCCAATCGTTTCCTTTGGGATCCGGTAATGGCAGTTGCAAAGCATTATCAAATTTCGTATTTCGTAGACTGTCGTTACATGCTTCACGAATCCATGTGTTGTCGGAGGAATATGAAAAAAAATAATAGACGGCAAAAACGATAGAATATATGACAATTGCAAAAATGACAATCGATGCGAGACCACCAACCAAGCGTTCTCCTTCTCCGATAAGATCAATGTGCTTGAGAATGCATTTTGCCCGTTTCCGATGAGTGTCAAATGAAGTCGGCTGTCGTTTTTTAATGGTAAACATAATGAGCCATATTATGAAAGAAAGTATTATGAATAGAACAGCAACGAAGAGAGGTGAAGATAAGACGCAACCAGCTGTCCATGTACTAGGAATGAAATTAAGTAGCAACACATCATCATAGTTTTCGATAATAGGCGAATCTAGATAGTTGAATACTTGCGTAGTAGAATTAAACACAGTGAGATTGACTTCACTACTAGCACCCAGCGAACAGAATTCGATCGGCTTGCATGGTTGACAATCATATGACTTATTACCTCCCGGATTTTTTGTTCCTGGTGGGCAGACTGTGCAGGGACCAAAGCCGGTTATACTCTTGTAGGTTCCACTCACACATGGTTTCGATAAAAAAGAGTAAACCATCGAAGTGGATTCATTCGTTGAAGAACTCTTGCGAATGGAAGCGGTGAGAAGTGGAGGACATCTATTACGATCGAGGCAAGTTAACAATTCGCGATAAACTTCAGAGACTTCCACATGTTCCATAGAGCAGAAACCAGGATCAGCCGATGGAATATGTATAAGTTTGCCGTCGTCGCGAAGGATTAATAAGTTGCGTCCGTGTACCAGGATAAAAAGGTAGGAGCGTCTCCCCCAGCCGAACTTATATGGAATTCCATGTAGAGTCTGTTGATTATTAGGAAAAATATATTTGGGTAGAATAGAAACACTTGTTGGATTAGAAGAGATATTTGTGAAGACTTGTATTTCAGATTGTAGTCCAGTACGATTTCCCGATTTGCCAACGAGTACAGCGAGTGTTCCCTTATCGTCGAGCCAAGCTACTGAACGCCCAAAGTCAATCAATTTCACATCTTCAACTATTTGGAACATTTCAGAAATGTTTGTAGGCGTGTTGCTGTTATTTATAAAGGCAATTGTCACTGTGTCCAATTGTGCTTGTCCAATTGCTACCATCATTCCAGAAGGATCAATTGACGCTGACATGGTAGATTCGTGATTGTAGCCAATGTTTTCCGAGTCTAAGATATTGCTCTTACCGAGACTACGTGCTTGTATTAAACTTAAAGATGGAAGTTTAAACATATAAAGACATGGTTTATTGCGAGAACTATTATGGATTCGATGGAAGCCAACCATAGCAGCCCATTTATTTCTTAGATCGGCTGCATGAGGAATAAATGATCCGTTATCTCCATCACAATGTACAACATTTGTTTCGTTGTTATGGTAGAGTTCATTTGTCAATAAATTATATGAAAGTATAAATGAATCGGCAAAAACGTAAGCATACTTTTCTTGTGTATCAACTTTGATTAAAATGTGTTCTTGACCAATATTATTCAATACCTTATTAATGCTCTTGCGATATTGATAATTTGCACTGTTGTGAAACTTGGACAAGTTAATATCGATTCGACTGAGTAAGACCGAATTCGACTTGATATTCTTGACGAGTTGTAAAAATGATATAATTTGATCAGATTTACTTTTTAGTACAGAGAGACTGTAGACATAGACGTCATCTTTGCGATAATTTATCTTATAATATGTTTTTATCGAATTATTCAACATCGAATTATTCAACATCGAATTATTCGACACCGAATAAAGCACGTAGAATTTATCAGAGTTGAAAGCGGCGACTGTGAAATTATCGTTGAGTGACATTTTTACATCTGATTTTCTGGAGCCTTCTTTTGGCGTATATTCTTTGGCCAATACTCGCCATTTGAATGCCAGCAACATTATGAGTAGATCTTGTACCTTCATGACACCGCAGTCTAAAATATTGCACGCTAAAACCAGAGTAAAAAGAAGAATAACTGATTTTAATAACTAAAATCAGACGAAATTATCGAAATTATACGTAGGAACATAACAATGCCAATACCATTTGGTTTCATTATTCATATGACTGAGAAGTATGCAACTTATCTTTTTCTTCGTTCCCATATGAAAAGGACCGTGAATAACCTCGTGATGGACGCAAACATCATCATATTTTGTTCTCACAGTTCCAAACAATACCTTACTGCGTTCAATTATGACATTTTTATTCACATGAAATCGCGAAATCACCTATGATAAAACGCAAATATTTTCTGTGATGACTAAACTAGAGACATTTTACTGGTAAAAAAAGAAAAGCGGTTGTTAATTATTCCAAAAAATATCCTACGATGATTATATTGATAAATCGAGGATTCATATATAACCCTTTATAAAATCTAAATGCGTTCAAAAATAAACAACCTAACTATTATAATGGATATTATTTTCCGTTTCAATTTATCCTTTACCTTCATGATTTACCGCTTCAATTTAATAGTCACATTATCATTACTAGAGCGACATTTATTACATAACTGTTTGAAAGATTCGTATATGAATTCAAACGAAGAAGAGTATTTTTTGCGATTGGGAGTGTCTTCAATGAGTATTGAGAAAGCATAAAAACTACTCATTAAAACTTAAACTCATTATTTTCTTCAGAAATATATGCAAGGGGGAAAAGCGGCTCCTGGATCCTTGGATTCTGACGGCTCCTCGTGGATCCTGGTGAATTCTACTAGATTCTGCTATATTCTACTGGGTTCTGGTGAATTCTACTAGATTCTGCTATATTCTACTGGGTTCTGGTGAATTCCAGTGAATTCTTATGAGTCTTGGTGGATGTTTGAAGATATGTGAAGATCAGTATCAGCTCCTAATCGCTGTCACTTGCTTTCTTTTTAGTCTAATATAATGACTTATCCCGTTAGACTGAGTTGTTTTTTAAGGTTTGCTATTGTAGCTTCTTGAATTGATATTCGTCTTCGCAACATAAAGTTTCATAATCATTAACATTCTGTACAAGGTTATCCAGCAACTCTATTTGCTGTCAAGCGAAAAGTTACAAAAAATAACTTTTAAATCCCATGACGCACACGAAATTTGAATTTTTTTTCATAAAAATATGGGATAGAATGATGAATTTATTAGCTACACAGTAAGTAGCAATGATTCATGTATTTTTCACTTTTTGCTATAGCATTTACTACACTCTAAAAAAAAATGGTACTCTACTGAACCTTAAGAGTTCAGCATTTGTAACCGAACGATTTTAGGTTCAGCAGAATGAAAATCGTTCTGTTTCTTTCAAGCAAAACTATTTTAAGTTCAGTAGATTTGGAAGGATTTCGAAAACTTCCAACAAAACCTTATGCGAGTTTCGTAAAAGCATACATGGTTTTTTAGAACACACACCGAACCTTGAGTGGTTTTGTATTATGCCTACGAAATCATTCATGGTTTAAAGGGGCAAAGAAAGTTTTGTATTGTTTATA
>CAJNYU010003114.1:0-10559 GCA_905331475.1 Rotaria socialis | reverse complement strand
ACTCTGGGGTCCGATGCGCCAAAAAAGTCTGCTATACTCAACTTCTAAAAAGCTCTTTTGCACTAAATAGAATTTTGATATTTTTTGATATTCTTCCATCGGATCCGTCAATAGTGCCGAAACCCGGAGTCCAACTGGATTTCCTCGGTTAGTAGGATGTTTTAGGATCCGATAGAATCCGTCGTCGGATTAATCGACCTGGGATATTCATAATGTATGTACCGTGTGTGCCGATCAGCGTAATTACGTAAAGTAGTTCCACCGTGCACAATAATGACCAATTTCATTTCAGGTATTACATGGTGAGAACCTGCGTAGTTATCCCAACTGCCACTATAGACAACTTTCACAGAACTAAGGGGTGATTCAAAAGTTTGACTCTACGTCAGTAAACCGACAATTTCAAAGTCAAATCTTTATCTAGTTATTTGATCGAAGTATATAATTATGCAGAGAAAAATTTTTAAAAAAAATTTTCAATATATGATTTAAATCAATTATAAGTTTATAAGACTAAAGTTATCAAATTTATTCATGAATATCAATAATTGAATATGGTGACGCGTTGGCTTTGTTTTTGAAGGACTGATTTTAGTCTTTTTGAAATGCTATAAATCATTTCCTCATATTCTCCTTGACTAAAGTTTTTTCATACATTAATAAGTTTATGACATCATGCAATGAATTGAATTCATGTTTACTTAAATCTTGTTGAATGGTATTCCACACGGTTTCTACGTACTATATATCATCCATCTTGACGGCTTGATCATTAATATCGATTCTTTCAGGTATATTTTCTTCTACAAATTAATTGTATAGCACTTGATGTGCGAAGAATACGAGATGAATCGTTTGAAAAATATTATCATAGTCTGGAAACAATTGTTTCATTGCACGCACAATAACTATTTCTAATGTCTTAGCACATTTTCCCTACTCATAGTGGTAATTCTGGAATTAAAAATTAGCTGCTTATTCCATTCCATTCTATAACATAAATATTTTTTAGAGTTCTTCTTCCAATACATATGATAATTTATGGTGTATTAAATTTTAATTATCACCATAAATAATATTGTTTTTCCTATTCTACTTTTGTTTGGGATCCTATCTTATTCCAAAAATCTATAATTATCATTTTGTTCTATTTGTAATATTTAGATCTTCGTGTTTTGGCTTATTTTCTTCATCAAATTTTTGCATTGGCCACTCTTCTTTTAGCACTCGTTTCAGTAATTATGGATATATCCACTTTTTGTTAAGATGTTAACTTTATATCGTATTTGAAAATTCTTTGAACTGAATTTTGATGATTAAGATTGTCTTCAAGATTTGTTTCTAATATTTATTATGCTTTTTGTGCTTCTGGAGCGTTCCTAATATGGGCAGATCTTGAATTTAACCAACTGTAGATATTCTTTTAACAAATGAAGCTAATTCATTTAGACTGATGTCATTTGGTTCATAATAATTCCATAATTCTGAAGTCATTTTATTTGCGAATCAACCGTAAGTATTACGCAACAACAACAATTTTCCACTTCAAGTACATTTGGTGGTCTTTTAACATTGGTATCATATACATCTGTTTTTAGTTTATCGATTTAATATTTACTGTGACTATACAGATTACATGCACCTATTTTCATATTATTGTTTATTAACTTTACTGAAACTGATGCATTTATTCTTTTTGGGTGTGGGTATCGGTATAGATATGTTTGCGGGGGACAGTGGTAGTGCGCGCCGAATCAACATGGTCAACCAAACACAAGCCAACGTTGGAACTGGTAATGGTAAACGGACCGATCCAGAACATTTTCGCGTTTTTTGCATTTGCTTTACTAAAACAGCCATTCGTAAAAGTCTGTTTTTTATATGTGACCATTTTTACTGATATCTATAACTATTTCTATACAGGGTCATTGATCGAACATTTTCGGAATCGCTGTTTGCCATTATATCTATGGCATATTTATTTTTCTTTTCTATTATTTTTACGTTATCGTTTACAGATAGATGAAAAAGTAACCCTGTTGAGAGATATAAGGTAAGTCTGCAGAACTAATACAGAATTTCTAGTACTGTGATATTTAACATGCATATTTAGGTGTGAAAAGTGAAAGAAACTACAGAAACAGACAATGAAGAACAAGATTTTTGCGCAATCTCTACGGGATAAAAAATGAAACAAGATGCACCTACTCTGGCTATTTTGAGAGACAAAAAAGAAAAAATAGAAACTTTCGTAATTCATTCTTCTCCAAAAGTATGTCAAAACTAACTGAAGAGCCTCTGGACTTTTTCAATTCTACTATAAACGTGCCACGAATATACTACATAGTTCGATACCAGTTGTTGTTTGTGAATCCAAGTATCAATGGGAGTTGATGAAGTATTTGGGTTTTTGTTAGCGTCAGTAGATGGCACTCACTGACGCTAAACGTTTATTCGTGTTATCTGTTGTTATGATCTCTATTTTGATTTGTTACGTCATATTTTCGCCTATGACTAATCCTCGTGATTGATTTTCGTTCGCTATTGCGCAGTTGTTGATGTTCTATCGTATCGAATACTCGATACTTAATATATTCTATATATGATACGACGACAAAATCTATTATTGTTAATTGGGTCGCTATAGGTGACTTGAACAACGACGGTCGACTGGATCTTGCTGTAGCAAACTATCTCGGCAACAATGTAGGTATACTTCTTGGATATGGTAACGGAAGTTTTGCACAGCAAACAACATATTCAACTGGCGATGGTTTCGATACATGGATGATTACTATCGGTGATTTGAACAACGACAATATGCCGGATATTCTTGTTACCAATTACGGCGCTGACAGTGTAGGCATCTTTTTCGGGTATGGTGATGGAAGTTTTACTAGCCAGATGATATTTCCAACTGGAATTGGTTCTAAACCGATTGCGGCCGCCATTTGGGATTTCAACAGCGACAATCGATCTGATATTGTGGTAGTCAATTATAATTCCGACAATGTCATTCTACTCCTTCGGGATAGTAGTCAACCTTTTCTAACCATGACGACGTTTTTGACCGGAAAAAATTCTAATCTACAATATATGGCTATTGCAGACGTCAACAAAGATAATTTCCTGGATATTATCGTCGCCAACAATGGCAATGATAATATAGGTATATTGCTTGGATATGGTAATGGGAGTCTGATGAAGCAAATTACATACGCAACTGGAAATGGATCCAGCCCTAGCTCAGTTGCCGTTGGTGATTTCAACAATGACAGCCTGGCAGATATTGCTGTTGCCAATACTGGTGCAAATAATGTCGGTATTCTTCTTGGATATGGGAATGGAACATTTTCTGCTATAACATCATATTCAACTGGAAACGTTTCTAACCCGTACTCAGTCTCTGTGGCTGACTTCAATAACGATAAGTGTCTTGACATGGCTGTCTCTAATTTGGGCTCTAAAAGTGTACAGGTATTATATGGATATTGCAATGGAACGTTTGGAGACTCGAAGTCTTATTCATTGGGTTACACTTCTATTTCATATTCGGTGACTGTTGGTGATTTCAACAGAGACACTTGGCTCGATATTGCAGCTGCAAACTATGGCACTGATAGTGTAGAGATTTTTCTGCAGGCATGCAATACTAAGTTATAATGAATCATTTTTCCCGTTATGTTCAAAGGCTCAAACCTCCACGCACATATACATTCATACTATCAATATAGCAGCTTTATCTTTTCTATTAACATTTAATGCTATCTGCCTCTTACACTGTCAGTTCACCCCTATTTCTTTTTTCATTTTTTCTTCTTCTCTTGTTTACTTTCATTTTCATTTTATCACTCTATACATCATATTCTGTTTAGAAAGTGTAGCCTCTTATGATTCTATCGGGTTTTCTTCCGTATGTTTAATAGTTCATTGGCTTAATAATCAAACAGCTGTAAATTCTTACGACAAATTTTGTTAGCACTTCCAAATATAACACTAAAGAACGAAATAGAATAGAAATCCTATAAATTCATAAGCAACGAGTACTATTCAAGATGGTTGCTACCAACATATGTATATTATATTGTAATTAGACACTAGTGACCATATTTACACAACATACGAAACGCGTTTTCAAATAATATGCAACTCTTTTAAATCGAATCTTTAGTTTTTCGAAAAATACAAGACTAGGAAAAACCTTTAGAACATAGAAAATAGACATAGTTTCACTACGAAGTTGGTGCTTCATTATATTCTTGATACGAACCTGCGTGTACAAAGTCTTGGTACAAATTAGTTTAATGAATTTCTGGCACTGGAGTATGGTTTCTTCGCTTTTTTGTTCATCAACTTGTACTCTGAAAAAAATAAAGGAGGTTTACAGAACCCTCCGAAAAGGTTCTGCAGATTTTCAAAATGCTCCAAATGTGTTCAAAGTCTCAAAAAAAGGATAAAAATTTTGACAGAACCTTTTGAAGGTTCTGCGTTTTACCCAAGTGCAGAACCATCTCTTACAGAACCTTTTTTTCGGTTCTGTACAGCAAAAAAGGTTCTGTGAGAAAATACGAAACCTTGAAGGTTCTGTACGAAACCATTAACCGTTGGTGTGTAACCTTAATGATTCCGTACTGAACCCAATCGTTTCGTACAGAACCTTCAAGGTTTCGTATTGTCTCACGGAACCTTTTTTTGCTGTACAGAACCGAAAAAAGGTTCTGTAAGAGATGGTTCTGCACTTGGGTAAAACGCAGAACCTTCAAAAGGTTCTGTCAAAATTTTTATCCTTTTTTTGAGACTTTGAACACATTTGGAGCATTTTGAAAATCTGCAGAACCTTTTCGGAGGGTTCTGTAAACCTCCTTTATTTTTTTCAGAGTAGATCATTAGCGAAGCTTTAAGATAATATATAATACGTTTTATCCTCGTTTTATTTTGTAGAGATGGCACGTTCAGAGCGAGAACATCTACAAAAGTAGATTGTACAACACTACATAACTGTAGCGAGCAAACATAAAAAGATTACTGTAAACCATTTTTTACAAGAGAAAATTCTTCGTCAAAGTATATATAATATTATCAGGAAGTATGAAGATTGTGACCACGTTGCAGACAAATCTAGACTTGATCGTCCAAAGAAGCTATCAAGTAGACAATTAACACGACTGAAACGCTTAGTGAATCACAAGACTAGTATTTCTTTACGTCGAATAGCTCCAAAATTTAAAATCAGTTTTAAAACAGTTGGCAATAGTGACCTGCGTGACCACGATTTTTAGTCACAGTCACGTCACGGTCACGGTCACGATTATAGCCATGATAAATATATGGGTTCTGATTCTGAAACAGTGCCAGTACTTGGTATTGAAAAGAGGCTTGTTGAGTAACGACATCTACCTACGGCTACCGCAATTGTGGACTTTTTCCAGAATGATATTGATTTGGGAAAATGAAAATCCAATGAATTTTATTATAGTGATGTGCAATACAAATCAATAGGTTAAACTACTGATCTGTGGTCTGGTGTAACGGATTGGTGTCGTATCATACATTTGTTTCTGGGCTACATTTACTACATACACACGCACTACGAATTAAGATTCTAATTTATTTCCAACTAAAAAACCTCAACTAAGAAATATGCAAAAGGATTTTGGGTTTAATGATAAAAACATAATATAGATGTCACTAATTTTTTATGATTCACTGAGAAGGCTTAGCATGGTAGCGATACATGTAATGAGTACTGTTTATGCAGGTAATCATTGTGCTTTATTATCTTTAGATGAATCTCTATATTTAAGAAGTCTTCTAATCTAGTAGCTCATGGTGGTGCTGTAGTTGGCTTTTTACCAGCCAACCTTCCTTCCTTTTTAATTTATACATAATTAAAAAAATATTCATAATCAATAACATTTTTTTTGTTTCATTTGAAACCCGATCTAATTTTTTTGTATTTATCTCTTGTTTCACAACGTTATAATTTGACGCAAAGTTATAGAAACGAACTTGGTGTTCAATCTAAAAAAATTGTAGATTACAACATCTTTTCAGTGAACACATCTCTTGTTGATGTTGGTAAACTGTTTTATTCGATGAGAGAATAATCAAAATTTAATTGTTTGAAAAGTTATAGTATAAAAATTAAATCGAAGATTATCCGTAGAGATTTATATTAAACTCGCGAAAAAATTCAACGATGTGAAAAAGAATGAAACTGTCATACACATTGATATTCTTTCTGATAGTTTATCCTTCTTCAAGACACGTTGCGATTGGCGTAACCTCAACCATGATGACTCTTTTATACAAAAATAAATAAAAACCCAATATGTGTATTTTTTCTCATCATAAAATTGAAAATGCGTTATATTTAAGTCAGGTTTTATACGCAGAATGCGTGTGTATAATATAATGCATAAGTGTGTTGCATTGCCTAAGTTTTAGAAACGAACGCTTATTCACTGTTCACTAGTCCACGGATCATACTATTAATAATAATATTCTGCCGATCGAGTGGACAATCGATTGTTTTTGTACTTTTATAAACCATGGTTTCGAAATTATTAACACGTACTCAACTCGAACAACTTTTCAAGAAAAACAATACCTCGATCGCATTAAAAAAAGGTCAAACAAACCGATCATGGTTCATCATTTTGGCCACGATTTAGTCTCGTGTTCGTGAACGATGTAGGTCAAAATTTCGTAATATGCGACAAATGTCGAACAATTGTTACCTATAAAAGTTCAACTGGTACTGGTGGTTTAAAGAAA
Organism: Rotaria socialis; assembly: GCA_905331475.1. Lineage (NCBI taxonomy): Eukaryota > Metazoa > Rotifera > Eurotatoria > Philodinida > Philodinidae > Rotaria > Rotaria socialis. The sequence continues at coordinate 3,782 of CAJNYU010003114.1, read as the reverse complement.
CATTTAGCATCATGTGACAAAATTACATTATCAAATACTACACAATCAATTATAACAACATATTATACTGCTAGCAAACCATCAATTATACCAGAAAAAATTAAAAAAGAAGTAACTAATGCTTATCTTGAATTTATTGCATTGGATGGTCGGCCATTTGAAATTGTATCCCGAATAGGCTTTAAGAATATGCTTGAAACAATTTTCAAGGCAGGAAAAATAACAGCTAATTCACAATCAACTGAAATTTCAGATTTGTTACCACATCCAACAACAGTAAGTACACCTTCACAACTCAAAAACGATATAATTTTCTTCTTTTATCGTCGTAGGTTAGTCGTAAAGTTGATCAAGTTTATAGTTTTTGAAAAAAACAACTTACCGAATGGTGTAAAACAATTAATAGCTATGCAGTGGTTATTGACATGTGGACCGAAAAATACAGTGGTAAGTTTCTTTGATTCTCTGAAGCTATATCGTTTTTCCAATCGGATTTAGGTATTCATTATTGCGGTGCTACTGTACGTGAAATTGATGAAAATTTTTATTTACATTCATTTTCTCTGGGTTGTAAACCGTATACACTAGCTAATCAAACAGCTCCAAATATTCGAAAATTTATAGATGATTTGTTACATGATTATGGTCTTTCATTAAATACAAATTCATTTATCGTCACCGACAACGAGCCAAAGATGCTTGCAGCTTTACGTGGTGCTAATCGAGTTGGATGTAGCGACCATTACATTAATAAAGCGTTAGAACATGCATTTACATCTCCGAAAAGTAATTGTGTTGAAGTTATTCAAGTTTTTGATATTGTAGGATCACTTGTTGAAAATTTTCGTCGATGTCATCGACAGATTAAACTGTCAAGAAAACTCCAAACTTTTAGTGTGACTAGGTTTAGTGGCGCATATTATATGCTAGTGAGTTTTATTTAACTAAAATATATAATTTTTTACTACTATACTATGATTTATTCTAGAATGTATTCAATATCACATATAATGAGCGTGTTGATGCTTTTAGTGGTTCACATTATAATGGTTTTGAATCTCTTGATAAAGACTTATTGTATCAACTTTGTGAATTTATTCGATCATTTGATGAAGTTATCACCACGCTAAGTGAGGAAACTCAACCTACACTTCACAAGGTTATCCCTCTTCGGTGTCTTTTGATTAATCACTGTACACAAAAACCAGATGACATTTCTGGTATGATGAAAATAAAACTATTTTTACGTAAGTGAAATATTTATCGGTAAAAATAATAGAAATTTTTTTATTTATTCATAATCAATCAATTTCCATATATTATATGCAACTTAAATAAGTGTTTAAAAAAAATGATCGATACGAATTGAATCTTTGAAAAATAGAAATTTTATCAAATGTATTGAAATCTAAATTGAATTTTGCTGAAATAATTCAGGGAAATATCATATAATATAAATTCAACTGAACAGTTTTACGAAGTCGATGTAACTAAAAATATCTGAATAAATCGAACTAAGGAGCAATTCTATAAAAATCTTACAGACTTTTCTCGAAAAGATTTAATCATTAATATTTTTTGGAAGTTGACTACCGTTTCATTCTGACATAAGTTATAAATTATAACTTATAATACATTTCGTGTTATATTTATTTTTCAAATTATTTTCATTATTTAGAAGAGAGAATTATGGACAAGTGGCCGATCCAATCGGAACATTTATTAGCTACATTACTTCATCCTCGTCTTCGTGATTTTTCTGGTGATCAAGCATTGAAAGATCGGGCAATCGAATTGCTTCAATCAAGTATTTCATCATCTGCTGATTCTTCCAGTAACAATACATCGTCTTGTAATTCGTCGTTATCATCAAGTGTTGATAATTCCATAACACCTAAAAAAACTAATATTCTCTCGTTATGCTATGACAAACCACGAGCTACTAAACCAGCACTTGATGAAATCCTGTTGTGGCTGCAAAGTGATTTTAGTAAAGATTTTATAAATGATGACTTACTTTTGTTTTGGAGAAGAGAAAAAGATGATTTTCCAAGTATTGCCAAAATTGCTCGTAAGGTGCTGGCTATTCCTGCAGCCAACACCTCTGTGGAAAGATTATTTTCTTCGACCAAAATTACGATTGGTGATCGAAGAACAAGATTAGGAGCTGCAAAAATTGACAAGCTTATGTTTCTGCAAAAGAATTTAATCCCACTTAAGGATATGTTTGATTCAAAAAACGTTTTAACAACAAACGAATTAACAAGAAAACCTGATAATATACATGAACAAGATGATGATAGCGATCATTATGCTTCAAAAAAACTCAAAGTTATTGAAATAGATGAATGTATGTTTTCAAGTGATGATTGTGAAAATGATGATTATGAAAGTGAAAAAGGGAACTAGTAAGCATCAGAATAATGATAAAGTTTTGATTTATACTAATGATTCATTAGTAATGAATCTAGTTGTCTTTTTATTAATGATTTTCTTTTTGTTCTTGTTTTTAATTAAGATTTAATACTATATGTGAACATAATAAAAAGCTTCGATTTTTTTATTTTTCAATTAAATTATGAACAAGATTCTCTTTTTCATTTTTTCATTGTTTTCATTTTTTGCTAAAATATTGTCGGTCACGGTCACGCATGACCGTGACTGTGACCACTTTGCAGGTCTCTAGTTGACAACCAATTGAGAGCTATGGGTATACGCTATTACAAAAAAAAACGAGCACTAAAATATACTGAAAAACAACTTCAAGAAATTCTAATTCGTGCTCGTCATTTTTATCGTGAATTGTTAAAACATGATTATGAACTGGTAATGGATGATGAAAAATATTTTTTATTACACAATGAATTTGTACCTGCCAATCGTGATTTCTATTCATCGGATAGACAAACTACAGTTCCAGATGCTAAATTTAAAAGAATCAAGAAGTTTGAACCTAGATTATTTGTTTGTGTTGCAGTGTCTGAAAATGGCATTTCCAAACCATTCTTCTCAAAAAAAAGCAGGCTGTCACTCAAAAAACGTATTTAAATAATTGCATTAAGACACGTTTAATGCCATTCATTGAGAGCTATCACACCAAGGAAAATGTGTTATTCTGACCCGATTTGGCTTCAAGTCATTATGGACATGATGTCATATGGTGTTTGAATGATAATAAAGTAAAATTCGTACCGATCGAATACAATCCTCAAAACTGTCCACAATCATGTCCAATAGAAACTTTATGGTCAATCATCGATGACATGGTACACGACAATGGCTGGGAAGCAAAATCCATTGATCAATTGAAAAGAAGAATTATTGCAAAATTGAAAGAAATCGATCTGAAACTAGTACAAACTATGCTTTCAGGTATACGAACACAACTTCAAAAAATTGCTGATAAAGGACCTTACGAAGCTTGTTATTTTTTATTGTTGCAACTTTAGCACATGTACTTTTGTTTGTTATAGGAAAAAGGAAATAAAAGACTAAAAACATTTTTGTACCAAGGCTTCTTATACGTAGGTTATTTTTGAGGAAGAGTATAGTAAAAGTATATGGTCTACAGTCAGTTGCTATTGCATAGAGATGACCAGAGCTTGGTGTGTGCATTGTCGATTGTGCGATGACAAATACAAATTGTATGTGTGCCGATATTGATGGCACGCTTCGATGATTCTCCTTCCTCTTCCTTCTATTCTCTTTCCATTATTATAATATATCTCTCTCCTGTCTCTCTTCTATCTCTCTCCTATATATACGTGTGTTATGTATGAAGT
>CAJNYU010003108.1:0-26771 GCA_905331475.1 Rotaria socialis | reverse complement strand
TGTGCTAGCTATTTACTACTTGATAGACTATGAATGATCATATTTAGCATCAATATTTGTCGAAAAATTAGTTTATTTTAATCCGTTTTAATAAAAATCATTTTTTGTGTAGATTTTGACCAGGGAGCTATTTCATCTTTATTGGTGGAACACCAACAATCTCTGCACTTTATTTGGATGTATTTTGTTTTGTGAAAATGTGCAAAACAAATACCAGGACCCACAGCTCTACATTCGCAGTATTCAGTCAACAAAGCCATCAACAATTTCTTTAGTATGACAAAGTACTCGATGAATCGTGCAAAAATATGATTACCGTAAATTATCGTCGCATTTATTCGTTCTGCTAATAGTATTTAATAACGAATATCATCGGTCTTTCGTTTTTATTCTTTTGAGAGGTTGTCACTGATTGATGATTCAAGGTTGCTTTTCCTCGAAAAGGTCTTCGTGCGGGTATGGGATGTGTAAGAATATTTCTTCGTTTCACCCACACCATCATTAATTTCTGATCCCTTCTTTTTGTCGAAGGAATCTTCATAATGGAAGTGAATTTAATTGTTGATATCGATCTTCAGTAGTTATTCTAACGTACGGATCTAATCCGTCGAATTAAACTATCACCATTGAAAACTAACTCAACTGAATTTGTTTTCTAGAAATAAATTCAATTCAAGCGATTAAAAATTTCACATCAAAGAAAAAATAGACAGCTAGGTAAACTAATTGTCCTGTTCAGGTCTCTGATTTGAACCGTCCATCGTGATAAAGAAATATATATTCATCTTTCTACTGCATTTGCCATGAATTGTTTTGTAAAAGTATGATTTTCTTCCTTTGAGACATAACGCTCGTTTACACTATTCGTGTATGTTTTTATGTTTCTATGTGAAGCTCTTCTTCGCAGAATACATATTTAAAAAGAATTTTAAACAAAACAAGAACAGCAGACAAAGCGAAAAGCATTACCATGCAGTAAAAGAAAGAAACAAATCATTTGAGAACAAGACATGGTTTAACTAGAAAAATCTAACACTGAAAACAACACATCAAATTTCCAGAAAACTTCGGCTTCAAATATTTGACCGTGGTGAGTAAACGACTAGGACGATTCGAAAAGGCAAATAAACCTTTTTTGAGCGTCATTCATATACATAGCGCAAAGAAAATGCGAATTTTGGAAAAATTGAAACAGATATGAAAATGCCACCCATCGAATTTTATCGATGTACATCAGTTTGAGGATCATTCCGCGTATAAGGGCTGTCATCAAGGGCAAATTTGCTGAACTGAATGCTAATTTTTGGAAATCAAGTGCTGATGCATCGCCTCATTATTTGAGAATAGTTTAATGAATCTAGAAGCATATGTTTGAATCGGGGCGGTCCCTTTCATCCTCTTTTTTTTTACGGACATCGGTCGGAGAAGTCCATTCCGAACTTCAGTTGCCGGATGTTCGGAATGAAAACGCCGGAAGGTCGGAATGAAAAAGACCGGGTGTTCGGAATGAAAGTCGTCTAGATGTTCGGAACGGAAAANATCCTGTATTTTTTCATTCCGAACATCTAGACGGTTTTCATTCCGAACATCCGGAAAATTAATTTTATGTTTCATATCCGATTTCGAACATCCGGTTATTTGGTCGGATGTCCGAAAGAGGTAGGATGAAAAGGGACGCACCCGTTTGAATCAAAGTGAAAATTAGTGCTGTAGAAATTAAAATCACTGATAGGAAAACATTTTTACTGACACAACAATAGGTTAGTAAAATGTTTGATCTTGTTGTTGGAAAAATCGGCTTTTACATATAAATGTTCCTGGTTTTCGTGACATACAATTTAACAGGGTGTGGGTGTAAATGTGGGAGAGAGTTTGAGTTAGGTTTATTACGTTACTATTACTGGTAATAAATAATAAGTTGGAAAAGTAGTAAGTAATAAAAACGCTCATTGGCGCAGCCTTTCTGAGGCTTCAATGTGGAACTTATATGTATCCTTTAGGCTCAGTAAACTAATGCCAAATAGGTTAAGTGAAAATCATTCATAAAAATTCAGCCTATTTCTAACATCTGTAATTAGGACATTACCTATTTCCTTATGTCTGTGATGAAAAAAGAAAGAAATAGCACTCTAATTAGGATAGTCTCCAATTAGCGCAATGGTAAACTCAATAATGTCTATAAATGGGGAATGGAAGGATGGGAAACCACCAAAAACGTTGCCTTAAAGCTTTCACTCACTATTCCTAGATATGACCTGCCATGGAATGAGAACATAACTCGTTACTAGGGGACAAATTGCTGTATGTTACATGTGAAAATCAATATTGAGCAAAGTAACTACGATATGCCTTTATTTCTGCTCTAGAAAGCAATAATGGGCTGTGGTAATTCAGTGCAGCCGGTGGTGAGTTCAAATGCATTGAACTCATCTATTATATCCAACAACTCCAATGCCTTTCCAGTATCTCAAAACATTCCTACTACATCACATCCAATCCAAGCAATTAACGCAAATCAACTTGGTCGACGAAATGTCGAAAACTTTGTTCTGATGTGGCTAGACGCAACTCAGAATCAAAATGAATTAAGTGTGTTTCGATCCATTTGTAATGAGATTAATCTATTTTCATCGATCGATATGTGCCTTGCTGCCATCGCTAGTGTGAAGAATGAGATAGTTTTCGTAATCGTCTCTGGAACTCTTGGTCAACAATTCGTTTCTCTTCTTCGTTCATATCAGCAAATCGATTCTGTTTATATATTTTGCAGCAATAAGCAAAAACATCAACAGTGGTCATCAAAGTTCCCTATTATCAAAGGCGTTTTCACCGACTTGAAGTCTATTTACACTCAAATATTAAGCGATAAAAAACGAGTTGGACAGAGTCTTATTGGTTTTAACTTAATTAGATCACGAAATACAGTGGATTCGAAAAATGTGCAAGAGGTCGAGTTTATGTATGCGCAATTAATAAAAGATGCTTTATTACAACTTCAAGATACCGATGTAACCGATATGATCGCTTGCAGCCGTGATCAGTATGAAGGTAATACCGCAGAACTGAACCTGATACATGAGTTTCAACGAAATTATAAAGACAGTTCGCAAGCTATTGAATGGTATACGCGTGAAAGTTTTGTCTATAAAATGCTGAATAAGGCTCTTCGAACAATGGACATTGATGTAATGTATGCTTTTCGGGTTTACATTCGCCATCTTCACGAACAGCTTAATAAACTAGTCATTCAGCAATCTGCTGGACATAATTCAACGTTGACTCTCTATCGAGGGCAAGGCTTAAGCAAAGAAGAGTTTAAAGGATTGAAATCAAATGAAGGTGGTTTTTTCTCGGTAAAAACGTTTCTTTCTACCAGTTCAGATGAGAAGACAAGCATCTGGTTTGCTAAACAATGTCAAGGCGATGTCATAAAAATATTACTTAAGATTTATGTTGATTTCAGAGCAAAACTTAATGTGCCCTTAGCCGATATTGCATCATTTAGTGATTATGCAGAGAGTGAATATTTGATTTCGATGGGCTCCATTTTCCGTATTGATAAGGTGAGTGAGGGAAATGACGGTATTTGGTTGGTATCGTTGTCTTTAACGGCGGAGGGCGATCCGGACTTGAGCATATTAAATGAATCGTTTAAAAGGCAATATCGTGATAAACATCCTATTCACCAACTGTTCTTGATTACACACAGCATGGGTCATCCTGCAGTGAAAAAATTTGGATCTGTGATTGGATGGGGTGATTATAATGTAGATGCTAAAACATCCGCAGACGCAGACAATGCAAAGATACGTGTAGGTTTACAAACGTTACTTGAACAAGTCGAAAAAGCTCTACAACACACTCACGAGGGCGATCCTGCACTGTTTGTGATGTTCGGTATGATCACGGCAGTATATGTTGTTCTCGAAGAGCCTGAGTTGGCACTCGATTACAATCTGAAACAACTTCGCTGCTTGCTTAATAATCCCCAGGCAACTCTAGAACACATGACTACAACACTCGAGGGCGTTGCCAGGAAACTCATGAACAAGAAAGATTATTCGAATGCAGTTAGATTTCACAAACTTTCCCTTGATCAGAAACAAATCAAACTTCCTGACAACCATCCGGACATAGCCGACTCTTACAATCAAATCGCTACTTGCCATTATGAACTTCATCAATTTCAAGAAGCCCTGTCTAATGCTCAAAAGGCAGTTTCTATCGCTCGCCAATCTCTACCAAACGGTAGTACTTTTAGAATTGATTATGAAAAAAATCTTCAACGCATCCAGATCGCTTTGAACCAATGATAGACATATTTTGATTTGTGTATTTTCACATTCGAAAGACTGATTAAAAGCTTCTGCTAGTTACCTTGATATCAGTAACTCTTAAGCATTTCGTAAATAAGACATCCTAATAATACGATAAAGCACGTGAGGGTGTTGGTGTCATTGTTTGAGTGTAGAGAGAGAGAGAGCAGAGTCCCACCCACACCTACACGCACACACCCTCCGGTATCTAGAATTCAATGGTACTCTTAAAGCTCTCAAGGAATTTCTCTAGTCAGGCAACGAAATCTTCTACTTTTTATCAATATAAGCTTAAGATTTTTTTTAAATGAAACGAACGAAAATTCATCCATAACTAACGACAGCTATTGATATATCTGTGCAGGATATATGTATATGTCACACCGGTATAACATGGACTAAACTTCTGCTCATTTCATATTCATATGATGGATAAAATCGGCTGATATCGAGACTAGCGCTTAAGTACGAACACATGAAATCTCGGAAAGTATTTCTTTTCTTTAAATAAAAACTCAACCAATGTCTATATATTGGATTAGATCTATGCAATTTGTTGACTATCTGACATAATATATATAGATAGTACAGGGCTCTTCTACCCACGGAAAAAAAATTTAAACAAAACCGCGGTTTGACCAGAGAAAACCGCGGTATTATTTTGATATCACTTAAAACCGCGGTTATCAACGGTTTTTTACACCGCGTTCAAGACAAACCGCGGCATGCACACTCATAACCGCGGTTCTGAATATAGCGGTTATTAACGGTTTTTCAAACCGCGGTGTACTTGATCATAACCGCGGTTCTGAATATAGCGGTAATNTGATATTACCACTTGGATATATCATGGACTCCCATGTGATGAGTCTCGCCCACACCCATGAGAACGAGAAAAAACAAATGCATATACAGCCTATGTGTCCTTATCGAAATGATAAGGTCATTTCATACCTCAGTTTCAGTCTCAGTATTCACTATTATATTAATCTATCAGATTGCTACTGTGAGATTTATTACCACGTGGTCGTTTTACAACTTGAGATAGAGAAAATGAATGATGTATGCTCGATGAAAGAGCAGGCAATATTTGTCCTTCATTTTCGACTACTTTCATCACAAGCATGGAGCTGAATCTAGCTCGTCTTCATTCCGTTCTACTTCAGACAATTATTGACAAAGGTCACACGTGTTCGATTGAAGATTTGAGCAAGATATTTCAGCGATCATCAGATGATATCATCGGTTGTCTAGATGATCTTGAAGAATATCATGGTGTAGTACTACATCCGAAATCGTCGGAAGTCTGGATTATTCATCCATTTTCTTTGGTGCCGACTAATTTTTGGGTGGAAAGTGTCCGAGGAAAATGGTGGGGTAACTGTGCTTGGTGTAGTTTAGGAGTTGGTGCCCTGCTCAACGAAGACGTCACCATTACGACGACACTAGGTGGTGAAGCGACTCAAATTCAAATTCAAATAAAAAATGGAGAAATTGTATCCACTCAACCACTTTTTGTACATTTTCCAATACCGATGAAGAATGCCTGGGACAACGTTGTCTTTACCTGCAGTGTCATGCAACTCTTTACTTCAGAAGCTGCTATTGCCGATTGGTGTCAACGACATCGTTTGCCTAAAGGTGATATTCAACCTATTGAAAAGATTTGGAAATTTGCGCAAGTCTGGTATGGAAATCATCTACGTGAAGATTGGAAAAAATGGACTGTTGAAGAAGCTCTTCATATTTTTAAACAATTTGATCTGACTAGTCATATCTGGCAAATTCCAGTCGCCAACGTACGATTTTAATCGTTTTAAGAGAGAGCTTTTTTGTGCTAGCTATTTACTACTTGATAGACTATGAATGATCATATTTAGCATCAATATTTGTCGAAAAATTAGTTTATTTTAATCCGTTTTAATAAAAATCCTTTTTTGTGTAGATTTTGACAAGGGAGCTATTTTATCTGTATCAATGGAGGGGACGTCGGTTGTTATAGAAACAGCACACCAACACTCAGCTCTGAATCAGTCTATCAGTACCGATAAACGCTTACACAACTACTGAGTCAATCGATATTTCGGTGATACTAGGAAAAATTCATCTGTAACTAACGACAGCTATTGATATATCTTTGCAGAATATATATATATATATATATATATATATAAAACAGGTATAACATGGACTAAACTTATGCTCATTTCATATGATCGAAAACGAAAACAACGTACTTCTGTTTAGTATTAAGCATCACTAAAATCGGCTGATATCGAGACTAGCGCTTAAGTACAAGTTTATGAAGCCCAGAAAAGTATTGTTTCCAATTCACACATAGCTAGAATTTAAATATCAATAAAAGCGGCCGTCGATGATAATCTTTTTTATTTTCTTTAAATAAAAGCTCAATCAATGTCTATATATTGGATTAGATGTATGCAATCTGTTTACTATCTGTCATAATATATAGGGTAAAATGATAGTGCAGGACTCTTCTAGTGTCACGCTGTATTTTGACGTTAAATTTGAGAAGAAATTTTCTTTTGTCATTGGTAATCTTAGTAAGAGATTAAGCCGTCTTACATTGTTGATGAGCTTCATTTTTTCTAGATGTCTCACATGAACAAAGTTCGTATTGTTGGTTCATATTTATCTCCATATGTAAGAAAAGTATTAGTGTGCTTATCTATTAAAGGTATTCCATATGAAATTGATCCAATAATACCATTTTATGGCAATGAAGAATTTTCTAAACTTTCTCCTCTTCGTCGTATTCCAGTATTCACAGATGATAAAGTTACATTATGTGATTCATCTGTTATATGTCAATATTTAGAAGATCGTTATCCAAGTTCAAATTTCGTTTCAATCTATCCAAATGATATTGTCAATCGAGCTAAAGCAAAGATGGTATGAAGAATATGCTGATACTTATATAGGAAATATATTTATATGGCAATATTATAATGAGGTTGTTATTAAACCGTTTGTTTGGAAGAAAAAAAGCGATCAAACAATAGTTGATCGTTCATTAAATGTTGAAATTCCAAAAGTGCTACAATATTTAGAATAAAATGTTCCAAAAGAAGGTTATATGTTTGATGAAAAACATGTTACCATTGCTGATGTCAGTATAACAAGTTTCTTTCGTAATTTATTTATAGCCAATGCTAAATTTGACGTCGAACGATATCCATTTACTTTTTCATATGTTAATAGAATACTTTCGTTATCATATTTTCAATCGCTAATTCCATTTGAAAAGATTAGTATCGCCACTCCAATTTCAAATCATCGAACGGCATTAGCCAACGGGAATGCTCCAATTAGTAATGAAACATTTGGGATTGACAAACCAAAACCCGGTGCATTTTCCGAACGACCATCATCATAAATATAATTAACCTTGATTTACATTGTATGAAATGAAATTTAGATTTTCGCTTAAATAAAAACGGTGTTTCATATTAGTTGACGATAACTTGCCCATGACATTTTTCTCTTGGTTTAGGAGCCTGAAATTTTTATCTCATAATAGAGTTGCAAGATAAAAAAAAGTTCAAAGATCAGTGACGACCTTAAGAAAAAATTTTCAGACTGGTCTATATTAAATCTAATCATACGAATCTTTAGTTTCAATTATTCATATGTATGTAAATTAAAATTCTTCAATGCATTGATTTATTTGTACCTTTGTCCATTCTGTCAATCATAGAGGAGTCGAAATGTGACCTTTTGATATTTAAATGCAAAAGTTGGTTTAGATGCAGCCTAAACTTACATTCGAGTTCTTTTTATCGAATATTGTGCAAGTGAAAAATTATCATGCATACCAAAAAGCTTCATTTCGGACAAGCACAGAGAAATCAATGTTCAGCCGCAAATTTTTATAATTATTTATTGAATAAGGAACGATCTACGACATTGAAAAGAAATGTTTTCAGTTATTCACATGGTCGACTGCTGCTGCCATTGATTAGATTTTTAGTCTTCGAAAAAGTATTATTTTTCTTGTTCTATCAGATTTCACATATTAGAGTATACTCAAATCCGCACAGCTTTTCTTAATATCACTTTTATTTTCGTTTTATCAGTTTGATTCTTTTTTTACTGCGTCATTCTCACGTTTTAATATTTTCGTTCTCTTATATTTGCGAGAACTACATATTTGACTTTTAGGCATTTAATTGGATAGCTATATATATATAGTGAGGGTGCTAATTTGGTAGAAGAAATTTGCATGAAATGGCCGTGAACCAATATCAGTTATATAAAAGATCTGTAAGGATAATGAAAACTATGTTATAATTGAATCTATAGAAGAGTAAAATAAATCTTCATGCTAAGATTTCTTTACACTGTCTTATGAATATTTATAGATGAAATCACGTCTAATTCTTTTACAATAAGAGAAAGAATTCAAATATGAACTCAAAGGCACTCATATACATTATGGTTTTCTCGGTTTTGATTGCGTTCACTAGTATGGTTATGGCTATGCCGAAGTAAGTGGACATTAAAATTCGTACAACAGAATGACTTGTTTTTACAATATATCGTTTGAGAATATTATAATGAATAAAATTCTTAGCTTTCCTTTGTTTTATATTACAATGCTGAAACTGCCTGAAGACAAGTGTGGTGGTACTTGCAAAGTTGGTCCGCATGCTATTGGATGCAGCAGTGAATGCTATTGCTCCGTTGAATGGGCAGGATATGGATCTTGTAAAAATAAATAAAAATATTCTTGAGGGTGCCAGTGACTAGAGCTTCAACCCACGCCCGCATATTTTTCGCTTAATTGATGATACTGAATCATGAACTTACAACCACTCGTTAGCTTAAAAATCTTTCATTTAAATTAAATTCTAAAATTCTTCTTAGCAAAACTCAGCTAATCATCAATAGCATGAGGTTCCATATAAAAAAGAAATGATTACAATATCATAAATCTCATTAAAAAAGAAGTTCTTTATCCAATAATCTTTGTGAATGGATGTAATACATATAAGATATAGAACCGATCGATTTTTTGCAGAAAACATTTCATAGGTGTAGAAAACTTGTAGTACGAAACGAGTTTCTTTTATTTCGTTCATTGACATCAACTGATAATAGATAATTAAATGAACAGTCAATATGTAAAAGTTAATTCAAACCCTGTAACACTTGATTACTAATTATAATTTACTCTTATTCAAGAGTTGCAAGATGATTTCAACAATTGAGTTTCGTTCTTCTCTGATATTTGTGATTGCGATTTAAAATTGATAACAGAATGAAAATGTATTATTAATATACGGTAGAATATCTGCCACTGTTGGATATCGTATTGTTCTATCATATTCTAATGAGAAACATTTCAAAAATTAGATAGATCGTTCTAGAAAGTTTGTAAATATATCTAAAAAACATCAATATTGTCTTTTTTTTAAATTTGAAACAGAAAGTCATCTATTTATAATATTTTGATAATAAACGTTATCAGTTGCTTGCAACGACCGTTCATTAAAACAAGACAATCTTCAAATGAAGATAAAATCTTTTGTTACTTGTAAAATATTATGAAGCGATTGTGTTATTGAAACCAATTCTTAGCAATATATTTAGACAGAACCAATCAAGTATGAGATCTACAATCGACAAAACATCATTAATTGATGTTGTTAATACTTTTAGGAATTTTTTTTTCTTTTACTATTCTATCGACTCGTTGATTATCAACATCCAAATATTGTCCAATTTCTGTAAAATGTAACATAATATTTCAGTAAGATAAATCAAGAAAAGTAACTTTTTTAACTGATTCATGTTAATAATGACTAATGCTTTTCCCCACATGCGCATATGTTTATTGTTTTCTCTCGATCTGGATGTGGATTGCCACCTAGACTAGCCACACCCACACCCGCACAGTCATTTCAGATTTGGAGAAAAGATTGACAACTATCGGTGCATTATTTCGAGAAAGGTTAATATGATTCTATTGATTGTATTCATTTGGAATGGAAAGAAACGTTTATTAATAATTATATAAAATAATAAAGAAAATTTTAAAAGAATTGTTAGTTTGAAAAAAATAATGACTGTACCGTTCTTCCTTTTCTAAAAATAGTATTTTTTGTTTTGCATCCAAATCACATATAAATGTACCTTTTATTTTCAAAATAGACTATTTTTAACATCGTAAACAGGAGGATTTTTTCATGTACAATATAGATTGATTACTTTATAACGAATTTTGTTTAAATCAAAATGCATGTCTCTACTATGGAAATTACCGATAGGAAAAATATTATAACTAATCTAAATAATATCTTCTTTTTGTTTTCTTGATAGAAAAAAATAATCATGTAATCATACATCATAACTTTAGAAATAATAATAGCTTCATCAATACGAGAAAATGGTGAAAAAATTTAGTGAACAATTTTTGTATTAAAGTATTCTTATTTTAAGGTTTTTCTTCACTTGTTTCTTCATTATAATTTACTACGTTCCCAATTGAATTCAACTATTATTATTATTTCGGAGTTTGAGATAAAAATAAAACAGAATCATGGTTTCTCCCTATGTTCGTAAAAAATGGCATGTACGTATTCTTGAACTTCACATCTTGTGTATATCCACTTTGAAAAAACTCGTAAAGTAGTTGTGTTTTCCGATATTTATTCATCAATGGAAAAGCAACATTATTCTACTAGCATTTGTAAACTGTTGAGGCAGACTTGTACCAAAAAACAACAATTTCAGTATTCAAATTCCTTAATTATATTCGTTGTATCTCGAGCTTTGTCATCGAGTAACAATAATTTAATACCATTACAATCCATGTATGAAGATTATCAATCTCCAGTGAAAAAAACACTTTATTAAATATTTTAATAAAGAAAAAATCAATTTCTTCAATACATTTTTGTTGAAGAGCCACACTTGATGTACATTTTTAATTCTCTTCTGATGTTGAGCATACAAATTTATTAACAATAATTCAATCAGAACGTATGACGTTAAGAATTACTATGGTAACTCACTTTTTACCATTCACAATGTTGGCAAAACTCATTTCAAAATATCAATATCTATTTTCAATTCAACATCAAAGTTAACAATTAAGTGTACAAAAAAATAAGCAAACAACTTTTCTTTCTACAATTGCTTGTAACATTTCCGATTTTCCTCTATAAGAGATAGATTTACTTATTCCATTTGGATTAGCTGTTGTTGTTTAAGTATTAATATTTAATGTTCTTGGCGAACCTGTTCAAGTTCACCTGCCAGCTGTTGATTTTGAAAATCAATTTCTTCTTTTTCAATATGTAATGTTTTATTATCAATGTTAAGTTTTCGAATTTCCAGATAAAGTTGTTGATTTTCACCATAAAATTGTTGTATATAAATATTTATCATTGTAAGCTGAGAATTTAGTTTTTCGTCTACTTCTCGGAGCCGCTCATTGTGACTGATAAGTTCAGTAAGTACCGAACGTAATGCTTCATATTTACATGTTGAGAGTGTGGGGCTTCTTTGATAGTGACACATTCACATCCATACACGATTATCCTATTATGAGAAGCCCATATATACCACCTGTTTTATTTCAGTCGTGCCGAACAAAACCGAACTCCAATCCTTTCTTTCAAGGTAGGCATACGATTTCACTCTTAAATTTCAGATGAACGATGTACCATGAGTAAATACCTTCCTCGGTAAAATATACATTTCTCGATCTAGACTTACTCAAACCAAGAACTCGCACCTAAAAGCTCAACTTCATTCCAACCAGTACGCTGACGAAAAAAGAAAAACAATTTTATTTTATCTAAATAGCACCGTAGAGTCCACAATCTACTGCTCCTAATATCACTTCATTTCAACCACAATAACCTCTCAGTTCGTGACTTGATTCTTTCAAAAAGTTTCTTTTGAATGTTGAATCGACTTGAAGATAATAAGTCACCCGATGAGATCCATTGAGCTGGATCGAAATGCGTCGGGGTAGCTTCCTACACACTCCGCACCCACACTCTCTCTGGCGATATCCAATGGAAGTACCCATTTCTTTTCAATTTTCTCAGCTTAATTTCCAATGAAACAATCATTCTGTGTAAGATGAGTCACGCACACAAGCAACGAGAGTCATCAGACATATATTTCTGTTTGATTTCATCCTTCATTCGGAAGAAGAAAAACCTCGACTTTTACTTGATCCTGTTGTGTCTTTTATTTGCACAATTTCTCCCTCTTCTCACAGCGTGTCTTTCGTTCGACACAACAACACAAATATTTCAGCAAATTACAAGTAAGACAATTGTACATCGAAATAACTGAATCTATAGAATTCAATAGTTTTCACTTCTTAATTGAGTAACATCAGATAAATAATTTTTCTGAATTTAATTTTGGATTTTGATTGCATGCGGACTTTTTTTGTTTATTGTATGTTATATACTGTAGAAGCAAAACAAATATGTTTTCAAAATTTTTGAAATAAGAGATAAGAACTCAAATTATGTAAGATATCTAATACTAGGATACTAAATAGTATCTATATCTAGAAGAAATGATTGAAAAGAGAAGCCGTGTCCAAGAAGGCTTCTTGGCGATGTTAGATATATTCTCATCAATTTCTTGGCAATGTCGACATAGATCTCTTCATTTTTAAAAGCTTTTATTTGCTCTCAAGCAGAATCTGTGACACGTTCGAGATTGTTCTATTTGATGAGGTTTTGCTTAATTGTCAATCCATAACCATAGGAGTTTTCACTGAAGATCGATGCAATGATTTTCTTTGCTTACACATAGATAATGTCATTTAAGAGACACTTAAAATATATTTGATTCCACTCGTGCCGAAATATTATTGAATAAATCAACGAATTCTTTCTTTATAGATATTTCTATGAATTTATTTCAGATCGAATTTATTCGACATACTCTAATAATATTTCTAAAACTTCGACGGATTCTTTTATATAATACATGGCGACAGCAGCGGAGTCAAATTTATGTTCAGTGTGTACTAAGCCTTTGGGTAAATACTTTTGCACTGGATGTAAAAAATATTTTTGTCCAAAAGATTTCAAAGAACATGAACAACAATTGTCAATCAAATTTGATAATGAAGTCGTGAGATCTCATGATGAACTTCTTGTTCAAATACAAAAATTAGAAAAAGCAAATCATTTTTCATCGGATCTTTTCATTCAAATTGAACAATGGAAAAAAACAACAATCAATAAAGTAGAAAAAGCAGCAGAAAGAGCTCGTCATGAACTCGGTGAATTAATCGATAAACAAAGAATGACAATAACAAAACAACTAGAACCAATAGCAAAAGAAATTCGTAGTCGCCGAGAAGAAGAGTGTTTTGTTGAAAATGATATTGATCGACTCAGAAAAAAAATCGGTGACATTCAACGAACAGTTGAACAGTTGAATCGAAAAGATACGACTAAATCTATCATTTTTGACAATGATCAAATCGATTGGAATCGAATCATTTATATCCGAGACGAACAACAATATAGTGACAGTGAGTATGATCAGCTTCAGATATAAAAGAAAAGAAATTCTGCAACGAATCAATGGAATATTGGAACGTCGTTCAATTCCATTGCTTTCAGTTCACGAAATTGTCTGTCTTTCTCAGAATTTTCTGATAGAATAGAAATTTCAGTGAGTATTCGGATCGACTTGGTAGTCTGGGCTGAAATTCCTGTAACCCTGACTGTCAAGTCTTGACATTTGAATATCGTACAAACCAGATCGATCGTTCAGTTGTTGAATTCATTTTCAAGCTATTCAAGAATATACTTTGTGTATTATTCTATGTTTGAAAAGTCGAAATGCTGAACGGTTCTAATAATGAAGAGGAAAAGCTAGAACGGGAGCGACAATCTTCGAGCATTTTTAGACACTTTTGGCTCAATCCACGGTTCTCTTAATCTCAGCGACAACAAACGCGTCGTCACAAAGACCGGAAACGACGAACATGCAACATGTCGATGTACGAGTCTTTTCGATTGTGGCACTCACACACTTCGATTCGCGCTTGAACAGCATGGTGCATCTCTGTTTTTCTTTTTTGGTGTCCTGTCCTCAACGGCTCCTCAGACAGCACCGTATCAAACCGCCAAATCAGTGTATGGGTGGCAAGTGTGGACGCAAAATGGAGTGGTGTTAGATGGTTCAACTCAAAAGGGTTTCGGTGGTTATACTTGCAAGTATCAAAAAGGCGATATTATCAGCTGTGTGATCGATTGTGACAAACGCAAGATTCGACACACGAACGAGCGAACGAAAAATACATTTGAACTCGATGTGGATGTGGGCAAATGTGCGTTGCCCTGGCAGTTACTTTTTGAGTTATACTACCCTAATGACTGTGTTCGTCTCTTGTAATCCCGAGTAGGATATTGAGAAAATATACGTGTCATCACTTTGATTACTATTTCTAAGTAAACTTTTCAGGAGTTTGCCACAAATGACTGATACGTCATGAAACCACAATAGATGACCTCTTCAAAGAAAAGACGCGGAGTTGTTAAGTGAGGCATTCACTCAAGGGGAAAATATGATACTTCATACTTCATGTACTTAAAAGATACTTTGATAAACATTAAAATACTTCGCTATACTTTGAGGTACTTTAAAGTACAAAAATACTATGTTTCCCCCTTGATATTTCATCACTAACACTAATAGCCACTATGAATATAAGTATTCAAGATTAAACTTTTATTTGAGGAGATAGGTGCGTGGGTGTGGTTGAGAGTGTGGAGTATGACTTTGTGCGTATCATCTCTTCATTCACACCCACACCCTCAAGATATTCAAGAAATCTTTATTGACAAATGAGTAAATTATGTCGCATATTCTGGCATAATAACTTTGTGAAACGAAAGCATCAGCTAAGAGTATCAATTGATCTCAGGTAAATTTTTCTTTATGTTCATATGCTAATAGTCATAATGTGTTCGATGAAGTTCTAATAAATATTTTTGATTGGTTTCTAAAATTGAGGAAATTCAATAAATTCTTTTAGTAGAACAATGAGACCGACTTGAATCAAATAAGGATCGAGAGAACGTTGACAAAGATAGATCAATTCAAGTGGAATATAATTCAGAAGATCACATGGATTCGAGAGACATATGATGTCTTCTAAGGATTTCATCAGACATTCAATTAAGTGCAACGTCATGCACTCAACAAACCGCACATCCTCAAAAAGCATATTCACAAGTACGTCCTCATTTTTGGAAAAGAAACTCACAAATTATTATAATTTAATTGCAAAGATGCCATATACCTAGATACACTGTGTAAGAAATCATTGGCACCAGTTTTTTTTTATCGAGTACAGAACTATATTTGTTATCTTATTGTTTTTCGAACCTGATAAATATTTTAATAAGAATTTTGCGATAGCATAGTTTCAATAGATCACATACAGGACTAAAGCAAAGTATAACAACTGGCGAATCTATTACCTATCTGTTATACTCTCCCCTTGATAGTTATTATTATTATTGATATTCAAAACATATATATTTAAAAGATGATTCTAAAAAAGAAAAGAAAAAATAAATATTATTATATTAATATCAGTTCGAGTAAGTGTATTTGTATTATTTAACTTTTGTTTGGATTAATTGCTGTGAGTTAATATAAAGATATTGCATAAACTAATAGTTTGTATAGTTACTCTAATAAATAATATGATTCTATCTCTTCAACACCGCATCAGGAGGAGTAAACTTCTAAGTTGATAATATGTTTGTTAATATTCGGATGATACTCAACCTTTTTTATGAAGACCGTTATGGCTGATTGTAGTAAAATTTCTTCTTCGCTTGGATACACCGACAACGATGAAATGTCTACACCTGAGTGAGCTAATCCACCAGGAATAAAAATTACAAACAACGTATTGCCACCGAATTCAAATGCTTTATGTTTATTTTTTGTTGTACTGGTAAATGCATCCCACCAAACATCTCGGCCAATGTTTTGCTTATAATCATTAACCATTTCGTTTGTTAATGTAGCACATCGATAAACAGTAATATCATGTTGCTTTGGACTATCACAAAGATATTTCTCCAATAGGCCACAAAATGGACCTAGTGTTTTGCCATATTCTCGATCTTCCTCACGTAAAAGCATTCCTTTACACATATCAGCTTCTCTCATGATTTTGTTAATCAATTTGTACAAAAAACTTTCTGCCGTATATAATTTAACACAACATTCCAAAATTTCATTTTTACTTTTATGTTTCATATGTCTCAATTCATTTGCGATGCTTTGTGCTTCTAGCGTTTTATTTAATTTAGTACCTTCTGCTTCAATGCCACAAGCAGCTTTTTCAATCAATTCACTATCAATGGAATCATCTGAATCCAATCGAAAACCTGCATTCTGAACAAACGAACGAAATGGATCTGTTTTGTTGAGTGACTTGTAATCAAGTTTCGGTTGTTCCATTGTAAATCGTTGTTCTCTAATGTGCTTATCCGACATCAACAAGCTTTCACGCTTAATGGGCCTTCTTTTATTCAGATTATGTTTATTGATTTGGATTTGATTATTGAAATCAATCAAACAATGATCCAATTCAACTTGACTCTGATTATTTTTATGTGCATTTTCAATGATGCAATTTTCAATATCTGAATATTGTTCCCATGTATCAGGCTCAACATTTGACCATGGATGAGCATTTGATTTCCACTTCCAGATTATTCGTGATTCCGAAGATGAATCCAAACAAGCCATTTTTTCTTTAAAAAAAAGTAGAAAGATGTATCGCAAACGTTATTAGCATAGAAGAACTGTTGGCATTGATGGGACTATGTTTTATTTCATTTCTTAATATCATGAATCATCGCGTTTACACAAAAAGCACACATTTCAATACTTAACCATTACATAGAACCAAACAAGGACATCAAAATAAATACAAATGATGAAGTGTGGGGAAAATAGTAGTTACCAGAGCATCAACCAGGCCACTAGGCCTGCCTGCCTATGACAGGCACAGGCCATGATCTTGAGGCCTGGCCTGTCACAGGCAGGCCAGGCCGAACCCTCGTCCAGGCAGGCAGGCAGCTTAAAAACACCAGGCCGCCTGGCCTGTCTCTATTCTTTATATATATAATTTTATTTTCGATATAAACATTTTTTTAATTGAAGTTGGCGCTAATAATCAGATGAAGTATAGAATAATGTATTGTGTTCATTGTGATTGATCCAAATGATGACTAATGTTCAGTTCAAATTGCGTAGTTCGTTTCCTTTCTCCATTCGCTCTTTGTGTTTTCATTTATCTGTCTTTTTTAATATTACTGATTATTGTTAAAACCTTTCTTATTGATTATTATATAGGTCTTTTTTATCGATTCTTAAAATCTTTACTATCGATTATCATCAAGTTTCTTATTGATTAATAGAACCCTAATTCACTCTCCCCCGACGACTCCCCGGGGATTTCTCCGGGGAAAATTAATGAAATTTTTTAAAATAAAAAAAAAACTTTTCAATTTTTTTAAATTTTAAAAAATTTTAAACTGGTTTTCTTCATTCTCAACATTAATTACATGTTTCTATTCTATCCTCGTAATGATATTAGCATTAAAAATAATTGACAGGCTTTGCCAGGCAGGCCAGGCAGGCCGTACAGAATGATAGGCAGGCAGGCCAGGCCGACCAAATTAGTTGACAGGCACAGGCAGGCTTGAAATGCAGAGGCCTGTTACGGGCCGGCCAGGCCTACAAAAACACGGCCTGGTTGATGCTCTGGTAGTTACGCTTAACTTTGAACGTTACAGTGGGTTTGGGTTTGGGTGTAAATGAGTTTAATATGGGTGTTGCTCTTTTATTCACCAGCACCCACACCCTCACAGAGGTGCACGCCAAACTATCATCTTGTGAGTAGTCTCTTTATAATAATCGCTGATAAGTAAGAGGTGTCAGTGATCACACGGTTTTCGCTTTCACCTTTTTCTTTTTGAAATAATGTTGTTGCAAATAATATTATTTCTTCTTTATCTACGGTATATACGTTTGTCTTGCTTTTGAATACATTCGTTATAGTGCAATCTCTCTCCCTCTGCAGAGAGAGTTCACCAAGAGAGAAAAGCAAAACAGTGAAAAAAGAACGTATAGAGTGGTCGTCAAATAATTTTCAATAGACAAATTCTCTGACTGATATCATTTTTCTTCCGTCTATCCTTGTGCAAATAAATCTACATACCTATATTGCTACGTCTACTAACAGTGCCTTGACGAAGAAATAAATTGCTATGTAAAACGTGGCTTCTTTTTTGACGATCGAGCTGAAAGCGAAAAATATTACACGAAAGAAAAAAAATAATCGATCTATCGCGGCGGACTTGTGTCAAAAGTGACAGAAGAAATGAAATATATTTCAAACGTCACACTTATCAAACAGTCAATCGCTTAATGACGACGATTAATAATTTTGAAAATGTTTCTTTTTCTCTGTTCTTGATTAACTATGATTGTGAAGAAAGAAAAAGGACTAGAGATAATATTTTCTACATCGATTTATTGAAAAACAACTCATCATGGCTGAATCATTGAACATGAAACATGGAATCGGTCAAATTCTCACTGAAAAAGGTCAACTGATATAGATTTGTCTTGAAGTTATCGCGATTGTTATTGTATTTGAATAGATATTGAAATATTGAAAAAGTCGTCAAATCTCAATGAAGAAGGTATTCATTTAATATTTTCACAATTATAAATATCTCGTTAATATTGTTCTTTTGCTAGAAATCAGAATAACACATGCTGTATGTGTTGACGTGTCAATGAAATAAACGCTGTTTTTTTTTCTTCTTTCTCCTGGATTAGGAATTCTGGGAGGAGTTTCCAGATGGAAAAATGAGCAAGGAAGGATTTATCAAATATTATCAACTGATTTCAAACGATGATCAGAAACCAAAAGAAAATGACGAGTATATTATTAATAAATCTAATGATATTTGAAAGACTGCAGTACGTAGTGTATCATCTTTTTGTTTCAAGCAATGCGTTTAGCGTATTCGACGAAAATCATGATGGTGTAATTGATTTTGCCGAATTTTTATTCATGTTAGCATGTGATTATAATAGTGAATTAGCAAGAAAATACGGTCACATGTTTGAAACGTAAGAATGTGCAGATTCAATACTCCTGTTTTGATATTTATCTTTTCGATTTTTTAGGCGTAACACATCGGGTAATGGACAGATGAATAAAAATGAATTGATTGTTTTTATAACGAATATGGTATGTCTTCGGATGATATTTTGTAAAAATATAAATTCAGTTTAATTGGTTTAAGTTAGCACTATCTGGTCGAGAACATCGACTCGCTGATAAAGATCCGGCAACAATTGCCAGTATAACATTCAACTTGCTCGGAGCTGAAGAAAATGAAACGGTGAACAAAGAGCAATTTATTATTGGGTAAATAGTTAAAAAAATTATTTTTTGGGTATAGCACTTGATTGTGATTTTAGATGCATAAAATATCCGATATTGGTTGATCTTTTCAATGGTAATTAACATAGCAGAATCATCTTAAAATAACTCATCACATATGCTGTTAGGGTGATGTTGCACATTGACACAATCATTATTATATGTTATCATTTATCTTCTCTCATTTTTGTTTAATCTCTATTGGTACTCTCTCTTTTCGTTCTTGATATATGTATATGTTGATATCGACATCGAGTTTTTCTACTAGACGGTAATTAATATAGTGCAGTACTTCAGTCTGCGTCTAGAAGTTGATAATATGATAGAATTAGGGTACTATTAATTGCCATCAATGCATTTGCATTTTTTTATATAATTTAGTGTCCCTGCTTACATCCGGAAGTAAATCATAAGGAGAAGATTGATAGAATTCAATGTTTGCGTTCGTGCCCTGAGTCAATTATAACGAGATGATTGATATAAACCAATGATTTAGCCCACAGTTCTGAGTGTGGGTGTGCTAGTTTTAAACTTCTAAATCCATTGTCACCCTCGCATCATACTCACACCACATCTGCACCCTTATTATTTGTCTATATGCTGAGATGTTAGAAAAACAAGAGATTTTAAACATTTTGAGGCATTTGATGGATGGATAGATTATTTGCTGTTTATTTCTGGTTAAAGTTTGACTACATAAAATGGATATTGAATAAAAGAACAGTACTTGTTGAATAGTGAAAAAACTACAAACAGTCTCATCACTCAGTTTCTCTCAGATTTAATGGAATCACCTTCGTTCCAGCTGGAAATAGTGAAACGATGTCGCCAATTGCAACATCCAAATCGATTAGTATTTGATCTTCATTGATTAAAAGTAGTTCATACATATGGTAGCAATCTTCCAAAATGTGAAATATTTGACAAACTTCTTCCATAATGGTCGAAAAAAGTGTTTGTTCAGAGCATGGTAGCATAGCTGTTTGATTGCAATATGTTATAGAACATTTTAACATAGCCTTACAGGTCAATTTCAACTCGAATTTAGTTTGCGATAAATCGAGATCATCTAAGGACAAGTCATCATCCAATTCATATTCAAGATATGTCAATTCATAGTAGAGATCATTGAAACCAAATAATTGACAAGCAATTTGTTGCAGTCGTTTGACGTTAATAGAACTCGAACAATAAAATATGGCTGATTGTTCGTCGCCATCTGAAATTATAATAGTTACTGGCAGATTGTTATCGATTAGCTTAAAGTGAAGCTTTGCGGATCGAAATGATTTTAATAACGTATCTATTGATGGTACGAAATCATTCGAATAGAGAAGGTATTGATGATTCTTATCGATATTATTTTGTTTACATACATGGTCAATAGTAGCAGACATGAGATACCGTTCGGGCATTTGAATATTAGACAATTGAACTTGATTTTTTTCTATCTCAACAAGACATGTTTCTTTTTCTTTAGCAACAATAAAATAAACTTCATCTAATGTGGATAGATTTTGGTCATTTGATATTACTTTGTGTGTCTCTTTCGATGCTAAATATTTGTAAATATTAGTGGGTAATTCTGTCTTCTCTAATAATTGTTTGGCAGTCAGATTTTTGTTCGGTATCGGTCTTTCTAATAAACTTTGATCGTCATAGATGAGTATTGTCATCAAAACTGATAATTGAAAACAAATTGGTTGATCATCGATAGATAAATAACAGACAACAGGATTTTGCATGTCGTTCTGACGTAAAATTCGATAATTTTCTCCACCAAAAATAAGAACATAACTATTTGGTAATATTTTCAGACCTACATTTCGAAGAAAGCGTTCATTATTGAGTAAATGATATACCGGTGTTGATTTCAATGTGCAAATAGTCTGATTCTTTTCTTCGAAAGAAATAATAACCTGAACAGTCTCTTTTTGATTGATACCATCGAATAAAGCTTGATCTTTCGCTAATTGTAGGGGTTCATTCTGATCGATAACAATTTTTTCTTTCCTATCCCAAAAGACGAAATCATCGATAGGACCTTTTACAAGTGTTTGGATCCATCGATTGATCTGTTGCCAAGTTGTTGCCGGACAAAATAGACTTGTATATTGCTGATCTAAGGAAAAATAAAATATAATATTTGAGCAATATAAACTTGTCTCTAGTTTACCTTTGTTTAATTGTAGTGTAATCTCACAGAGAGAGTTAGTGTTATTACTTTCTTTTACGACTATATTAACCATTGGGTTATTACCGACTCGATAGATACTGCCCACACTTGTATCAGTATTAAGACATTTACCGAGCTCATCAAAGAAACAAAGAGAAGCATCAGGTGGTGCCATTTGAACTCGGTTGTCATCAATGAAACGATATATAATGGATAAAATATCACAGGAAGATGTCGTGGAATATTTAAGTAGATTTGTTCTGAATTGAAATTGAAGATCAACTAAATGAGTTTTCTCGATGATCGAGTATTCTGATGATATTTGTTGTGTTAGTTGACTCTTTTTGCTTAAGAAATCGATGGTTATTTGATTCTGATCGATAATGGAAAAACTCTTGTGATCATATCGTTTTCGATCGAAAAGTTTGCTTAAATATATATATAAATTTTCATGCTTACACATATGCAAACTTTGTTTTCCATCAGGATATTTGATTGAAAATTGTTGAACGTTGGTTGGAAGAGTTGATACTACTAAGCGCTCTCGGTCGTAAATTTTGTTAATTAATTCTGATGATATTAATGGAACAAATTGTATATTCAATTTGAAAAGTGGCCTATACTTGAATTTAATTTCTTCTGTAATTGCTGGACTGGCTGCTGATTTATCTACTGAATCTAATTCTTCATCAAAAGAACTAGGTAGTGTCTTTTCGGGGCTGGGAGGCGGAATATCTAGTTCCGTCGATGGAGAACTACGTTCTGGAGTTTTCTTATCCTTTGAATCTATACCATGACGAGTTATGCACTGTAATAAAGATCGATAACAACTTTTAATTCTAGTATTTAGTGAACTATCGGATTCAAGATCGAAATCTTCACTCAAAATTTTTCTTTCTCTTTCTTGAATATTAATTGTTCGTTCTTGTAAAATCGATCGCAATTGAATCAAATAAATATTGAGTGAAACATAATGTTCACATTTGATTGTATTAGGAATTAATTGAAGTATTGGACTTTCAACAGCTAAGAATCCGCAAATTTCTCTCAATGATTTAGTTGATTGTTGAAGGAGAATGTCTTCGATGGCTTTTAGTTCATTCGAGGATTTAGTGATTTGTTGTACGATCGATTGAAGTTCATCAATCTGAAGATCTTCATTTGTAAGATTGAACACCGATTCAAATATTTGACATAGTTCATTTCGCGACTGTTCATCAATCGAAGTATGAAGAAGATGGGGCACATCAGTAAACAAATATTGAAATCCACCAATCGATTTTTCGTAAACTCTACGTACATGATCGATATAACATAATTGAAAATTTCTTATTTCATATCGTTCTAATTGTTCTCGAAGATGATCATTTTCATCAATTCCTTCTGATTCAAGAAATTCATATAATCCTTTCGAAGAAAAATCATCGGTATTATGTCGTAATATTGTAGCTATTTGTCGAAGAAAATTATGACCATGATAGAGTTTATCCAAATACATTAGTTTCAAATGTTTCCAATCGGTTTCTAATTGTCTTTCGTCAAGCAATATTCCATAGTTTTCACCTAGATCTAGTATTTCAGTATTTTCTGTTGTATTCGTATGTTGTATTTGTCTCACATAACATTGATACTTTTGAGCAATTTGTCGATAATTAATGTGACATCGTAGAAGATATGTACGAATAATGTACGATTGTAAATACATAAAATCGACAGTGAATTGTGTACCGAATTTTGGAAAATACTCATCCTCAACTAAGAGACTTGCTCGACATAGTTCTTCAATCCAAGAAAAATCGTCGTCAGTCAATGTGATAAATCCATTATTATTACTGGCAATGGTTAGTACAGATACTTCTCTAGATATCAGTTCATTAGTCAATATCTTCAATATACCAACACCATGATTTGTGTCATTACTCATTGTTTGTTCAATCAAATCTAATAGACTGTTGTGATAATCGACTAGAACACTAAAACAAAGAAAATCACATTGTCAATAGCTATCGATTGCAATCGTTTAAAACGGCCTATGAAATGAGAAAAATGTCGTCGCATACAAATTCAGCCATTTTTATTTCGATAGTTACACTCTTAAAAATTGCTACTGGCTAAAACAATTCAACGTTTTAATACTTGTCTGACTTTTTGTTTTACAGATAGCTTTTTAAAAACTCATTTACATAGATTCGAACTTCAATATATATATATATTAATTATGTAGATTTTATCACAGTTACCAATATACCTGAGTATGCGCATTGTAATATCTCCTTCATCATGATTTTCTGTTGTGACAAAATGATGCACTGGCGTATCGTGTGAAACAGCTGAGAATCGTTGAGTTTCATCACGAGCACCCGGTCGAATAAGACCATCCGTAAATTTATGGTAAGCATTGATTGCTTCAATACCTTTACTAATAATAGTTTCATGATTGTTAGTCTGGTTTGGATTATTCTGATGATGAGAGCTAACGAAAAGTTTTTGTGCTCGATGGTACAGTTCTTGCATTGTGATATTTATGAATTCGTCACTTTCAATTAGTTGAGTATATGTTTGGTGTAGCAAAAGATAGAATCGACTCAAGTCAGGAATGTATTTTGTCATTTTTAGAATATCAACCGAATCCAAAATATGTCTTAAGAGTTTCAGCGGTAAAGATGAGTGCATTGGATTACATAATTCAACTTGGAAATGTGCAAAGTGAATGGTCATAGGCATTTGAGTAACGAACTGGTGTAAACTGGTTTGAATCTCTGATCGCAATTGCAATTCATTAATGTATGTTTTGTGTTTAGCTACACTTTGAAAAGCAAGAAAAAATACTTCACTCTCGTATTTTGTTTCAGCCCTGAGTTCATCGTTAAGTGTACTGTAGATAGGTTTGATCCAAGAATCCTGTTGATTTATAGTTAGAAAAGCCATTTGTTCGAAGCAACGTCCAAGTAGAATGCAAGTCTCATCTGTATTCGAGCGAATCGATAAAAAGTTAAAAGTTGACAGTAATCGAGCACGAACGAAATAGCAAACTTTTGTTCGCAAATTGTCACCAGCAATACGAACATCGATTGTATTATCGTCAATAGCACTAGGAGATAAAATGTGACCGTACAAATTTTCAACGGACTTGTCAAACAAGAGTAAATGCCACGCCTAAATAGTAACATATTACGAATAAAACAGATAAAATTTATGAACAAACTCACCATAGCACCGAAAGTTGAGAATAAGACAGTGTAAACAGCTGGAACATTCATAGCACTGTGATTTTTTCTAGTTGGAAATCTGGTAAGATCTCCATTCAGTGATAGAACACAACCAGAGTCATAATGAATTCCATTATTCTGAATGATGGAATGTGTTGTCGATCCGAAACCTATTTTAGTCAGATAACAAAAAGACAAAGCATTCTTTTTTCTCCCTGGACAAATAGACATGAATAATCTACTATAGTACTCACCAAATGTATTCTCTAATATTAATGGTTCAAAAGCAAACGTCCACAGAAAGCTCTGTTTCCCACCCATCAAAATCATTGCCATAAGATTGACTAGACAATGACGAATGGCTAATTCATCTTCCTCGTTCGAGTCGAGTTTAAATAATCTTTTTAAGCAGTTGATATCTTCATTAGCATTCTCTTGTGTATATCCGATAATGTGCTCCTTGGGTTGTAATAATGCTCGAAATACTTTTAAATCTTCTGGCAAAGGTTCCAGTTCATCATTCACGATTTCTAACAGACCCTGGACTGATGCCAAGTGATTACTACAATAATAGTTGTAGTAGATATTCAGTAGTAACATAGCTTTAATTTCATTCGGCTTGAGTTGAATAGGATCGGAATTGAGCTTGGTTTCAATCCAATCCGATAGAGGCTTCCATCGTTCTTCGGGTGTATCATTTATAACACAGTTCTCAATAATCTTGCATAATTCATCATAGAACAAATGAAGATATGGAAAAATTGATGAAGTGTCCGGTTTTGAAGCTACAGCGAATTGTAGCTGATGGCATCGTTGCAAGTCTTTTTTCAAACAAACTGGTTCTTTTGATTCAAGTAGACGATATAAATGATGTGCCCATTGATTATTTACATTTTGAATAGGATCCGATTTGAGAAGATCAAGAAGAAAAGACCATGAATGCTTTGATACAATAGTGGCAAGAAAAAGTTGTAAATGAGGATTAAATTGAACTATTGGCTCCTCAATGAACAAGTATTGCTCGATCAAAGTTTTAACGATATGCATAAGTTTTTTTGTATCATCTGGATTCAGATTCGTATCACATAATAGTAAGCCAGTAAAATGTAAGATAAAATAATCCTTAAATTGTTGAAAAATATTACTAGCAGATGATAGGGGATGTAGGGATTTGATAGTTGGCATTTTCGATAACATTAACTTTGTGATCAGTTTAGTATCTATTGTCGCATCATTGGCGTGTCGTTTCAGGTGAAAAAAGAAAAGATCAATTATTACCGGACGTTCTTGTATTTTTGTATTATCAATAACGATCGGATGATAGGGAAGTTGATAATTTTGCAAAAATTTATCATCTGAGAAACATTCCACAATGGTGGAGAATAAATTAAGGCGATCGAAGAAATTAGTTTTAATTTTGGTCGGTGTCGGTCTATTTTGTTGGGCACCTTGAACTGAGAGGTTTGCTAATTGATCGAATGCAAACTGTTTCATAGGTAAAGACCAGTGACATAATGATTGGTTTAAGTATTTGAACAAATAATTGATTTCATCTTTGCACGATTGTG
>CAJNYU010003107.1:0-16983 GCA_905331475.1 Rotaria socialis | reverse complement strand
TGCTGAACTCCAGAGAAGACTGGAGTCCATTTGAAGTCCATTGGAGTCCAATGGAGTCCAATGGAGTCCTGGAGTCCGCTATTTCCCCCTTGTTAAAAACTATTTGAGCTATGTACTTGGAACGGAATTTCTATTATCTGTTACGAGAGGTAGTAGAAGAAAAACGATTTTTAAACGTGAATAAGACTTAACCGTTAATCGAAATTATCTATATGTCAAAACATATGCTAAAAAAAGATCTTTTGAAGTA
This sequence comes from Rotaria socialis, assembly GCA_905331475.1. Lineage (NCBI taxonomy): Eukaryota > Metazoa > Rotifera > Eurotatoria > Philodinida > Philodinidae > Rotaria > Rotaria socialis. The sequence continues at coordinate 16,733 of CAJNYU010003107.1, read as the reverse complement.
TGTCAGGTGCTGGAATCAATTTTAAAATATTTTTGGTTCTGCTATAACTCAGTGGTATTTATGGCTTCAAACCTGCTTTTTTCTACAATAAATAGAACTTATTATGGACCATGTAGCCTGAAAACGATTTCAACATCACATGCATTTTTGATGTTTTACGAACTCAACGGGTTTGTCCCAGCGTACAGAATTTCAAGACACTTTTTATTATTTCGTTTTTTATTGAACCAGCAATTTTAGTTTAAAATAGTTCTGTGGCAGCAAGGAATTCTAAAGTTTTTCCTTTAGGATAAGTGATCAGTTTTAAATTCTAAAATTTTCGTTTTTACTAAGTACCACCTTATAATTTTCAAACACACACGAGCACCACAGGGAATTAAATTCTCTACAATGTGAGACGTCTTTCAGCTTTCTAAGTTTAACCGTTCGGAAGGTAAAAGAAAAAACTTTTTGATCGATAGATGTCACGTTTCTCTCATGTGACTTATTGTAATTTATATTAGTACACTAAAAGTATACCAAACATCTAATTTTGCGGCTGTGATAGAGAATTAAGGAAGATCTCATATTATCGAGCATTTGATTCTCTACGATTCTGGTGCATGTTTGAAAATTTTCAGACGGTTTTTGGTGAAAATAATGTTGAAATCTAAAAGCGATGACTCAGCAGAAAGGAAAATTCTTAAAATTCCTTGCTGCAACAGAATTTTTTCCATATAAAAATATACGATTTATTTTAGTTTTCACACTCATTGTCTTGAACTAGTTGATATTGAGAGTGATTGTATCAATCATTTTGCAATCACACTCTTAGTTACCATCGAGAAAAACAAAGTTTTAATACAGATTTTTAAACAATAGTTTGTTGGTAGATAATTGTTTTTTTCAAAATGTAAAGAATTTAATTCTACGCCGATTGCTATCTATTCCGATTTTTGAATCAAAATCACGTGGTCAAAAAATGCGAAGTACTAAAAAAACATGTTAAAATTATGTTCTCTGAGAAAATATTGTCTTTCTAGTAATTCATCCAAAACACGCGATTTTGAAGCTTTTCTATCTAGATAGTTTTTTAAGATAATTTATTTGGTGGCGAATGAATCAGTCTCTAGCCATAAATACGGCTGAGTTATAGCAGAAACGAAAATGTGTTAGAATTGAACGCAGCACTTTATGTTAGTTTTATTTCGCAAGAAAACAGGCGGGTTTTGACATGTATTCTGTGAGGTACAGTAATGAAATGGAATGGTCTGCAGCTAAATATTTATTGGGGTTCTATTGCACGAAAATGTGGGTATGCGTTATAATAGTGTTTTTTTGTTTTTGTGAAATTCTCATCGAATCAATTTGAGATTGATAAAACTGAAACAAAAAGTGAATGCTGATAACTGGCGTTTATCACTAGGCTTGATTTCATCAGTATGAGATAGTATTTTTTGGGCTGTTATATATGGTGTGACACAAGTCAAGCCATTTATGGGACGCAAAGTATACAGGAAAGCCTACGAATTATAATTCTATGGGACAATGCCATGCAACATCCATATTTTTCTTACGCGTATATATTTAGAGAGGAAAAACTGGCTTATATGCCTACATTTAAGAGATAAATCAATACTTTTTTGCAGGTCTGTCTTCGAATAGTTATTCATGAATCTAAAACTCAGTACTGTATTTCAATAATATCAAAAAATGATATATAAAGCATAATTCTATCCATTATCTATATTGCTTCATAATACAGAGTGTGATGAATCAGTTTCGTGGAACTCACATATATTTTCGAAAAAAATGGTGAGTGTAAGTTTAAAAGCGAGATTTCTGTGGCTACCCACCCCCTTCCCCATTACAGACATTGATGAGTTCAAAATTGTGCTAATCAGAAACTTGACTGATTAGACTGCTATTTCTTCGTCTTTTGATTATTGGTTACACGAAAAAAGTCATCTTTGCCCATTACAGACCATAGCTACCATAGCTAGGCAACTTAATTTCTGAGTTCAATTGAATTGAATAAAGTTGAAAATTTTTCTTCAAGCTCGATGAATTCAATTCAATTCAACTGAAAAAAATCTCGCAAAATTTTGCTGTGTGATTGATTAATATAATTAAATTGAAAATGGTCAGTGCATGATTATAATTTAGTTTTTAGTTGTAATACAATTCTTTTGTGTTGATGCTGCTGATTTACTACCCGTTTAAATATATATTTATTTATTCATATTTATTTATATTTCTCTGAAAATTCCTTAATCTTACCGTTATTTTCTTCTTTTATCTGTTCGATATGTTTATTAGTTTTATCTACTAATGTTTTCAATGCACTGATGCCAATATCGATTCTTGCAAACCATAGGTGTAATGTCTATTCATCTGTTTATGTATGGTTAATATCGATATGGTATTTGTTTTGGTGAAGTGATATTGTATCAGTTAGATAATGTAATGGACGATGATGAAGTTAACAGACAGTATGGTTAGCAGTTTAGAAAAGTCGAGAAACGTCTTCTATTTGTTTAAAATAAGCCGCTTAAAGAAGAATTCAATAACGATATTTTCTTATTGAAAAAGCATGTCGAGAGAAGATATATAGCACGACAACTGATAAAGGGACGTCACAGGGCAAACAATTAAATATTAAGATCTGATAAGATTCTGCATCTGATCTTATATGATCTTGTACGATCATACAAAAAATCGTAGTCTCTCCCCAGGTCGAAGAATCTGACACAAGATCTTATGAAATACATACAATATCTTGGAATATGTGCGAAGTCTTACAAGAATCTGACAAAAAATCGTAGCCTCTGAGATCTTACATCAATTCTTATTGTAAGATTCCTGTCAGATCCTACCGTCGCATAAAATTTTCTATAATCTTATAGTAAGATCTGGCAAGACAACAAGATCTGTTAAGAATCTTACAATAAGAATTGATGTAAGATTTCAGAGACTACGACTTTTTGTATGATTTGGTATGAATCGTATAAGATCATATATGATCAGGCGCAGTATCTTGTTCGATCTTAGTATCCGATTGTTCGCACTGGGTATTTACTTTTATAGGACATTCAATCATTAATTCAGAATTTAAATCATATGTTTTGTCTTTTCAATCAATTTATGGTAAACATCGAGTGTCAGTATTATTGGACACATATGATATGAAGCATGTATTAGTAGTTTTAGTATACGAGAAAAGCTCGTACGATTAATTACGGATAGCGCTTCAAATAAAATTGCAGCATTTGGTGGTTTAATTATTCCTGGTTTTGAAATGTTATTTTCAACGTGGTGATGATGATGATGAATTGTATTCAGATTGGTGCAATGATGGTGAACAAATCGAATCGGATGATGTTAAAATTGATAATAATATGCCATTGGATGTTCAGGATGTTGTTAAACAACTTATTGATTCAATTGCTATTGATGATGAATCATTTCGCTTGCCATGCTACGCCCATTCAATTCAATTAGCTATTAAAGATGGTTTCAAGGGTTCAATTTGTGTTCAGCCATCATTAGAAAAAATTTCAAAAATAGCCTAGTTATCTCATTTTTCAACAGCAGCAGCAGAACGTTTTGAAAATATTCAAGTATGTGTTCTAAATGCCCATAAAGCTAGTTGGAATTCACAATATGATATGGTCGTGACTATAATTGGTATTCAACCGTCTGATTTAAATGGTATTTTAATACAAACACAACATCGAGAATTATGTATTAAACCATTAGATTATCAAATGCTAAATGAATTTGTTTCTTTATTAACACTTTTTGCTGAAGCTAAAACTACCACACAAGCACAACATGCTCCTTCAGTTTCAATAGTAGCATCTTCAATTTTAGCTATTTATCATGATCTTTTACTTGAACGAGCAAACGTTAAACATGCATCAAGTTTATGTGAATATTTATTAGAATCACTTTTATCTCGTTTTGGTGGTACGTTGGAACAAATGTTATTAGTAATTGATATTTCAGAAAATAAAAAAGATGAAAATTTTTATGATCTTCTCAAAGATCCTGTCTTTTTAGTAGCACCATTTTTAGATGGTCAATTTCATCTTAATTGGATATCAAGTTCATCTCTTTTGGATTAAGTACAAGAAGAACTATCTAGCAAAATACAATAACTTGTATTAGAACAATGTATTTTAATTAAACGAGTTAATGCACCACTTGGAACATCAGAAAATGATAATCCAATATTAACTCTAATAGCACAAACACAATCATTATCTTCTAGTGCAGCAACAAGCCCAATTACACCAAAACGAAAATACTTATTTACCGACATTGTAAAGGAAACAAAAAAACGTACGTCGGATCCATTCAACTATATTAAAGATGAGATATTCAAATACTTGAATCTTGAAAATGCAGATGCCATGGTTCTTTTAAAATCTTCGAAGATTTATCCAACTCTTTCAAAATTAGTAATGAAATTTCTGTCGACTCCTGCAACTTCCGCTCCAGTTGAACGTGTGTTTAGTCAGAGTGGATTTCTTTTTCGTCAACATCGTGCATCAATGACACGAACTACTGTACAACAATTAACAATGCTCAAATGTAATCGTGGTCTATGCTAAATATATGCTTTAGGATATTATTTTTATCAAACTTCATGAATTTTTTCTCTACTATTTCTTTTATTTTTATTTAGCACTTTGGTTTTTTTATTAGTTGATTTGAAGTTTTCTGGCTATCCCGTTGCGCCTTGTTTACAATGAATCGATTTTTATATGATGAGCAACAATAAAATATTTTTCACGGGTTCAACTAATAATAAACCAAAACAAAATTTGTTACATAGAATTTCATAATAAGACTGCGTTGATTTCAATTCAATTCAGTAATAGAATTGAGTTGAATTGAGTCGGAAAATGTTTTTCAACAGGCATGAATTGAACTCTACAAAATTTTGAAACCATATGAATTGAATAGAATTGTGCTGAGAAAAGTTTTCAACGTAAACAAATTGAATTGAATTAAGTAGGAATAACTCTTTAGAGATCGACAAATTGAGTTGAATCGAATTGAAATTTTTTTTAATGGCTTGAATCAAATTGGACAGCTATTTGAGTTGAGTTGCCCAGCTCCCCATGTAAAAATAAATCGCGAAAAATCTGATTATAATTGATTTTCGTGTGATTGTAAATCTATTTTAATGGCACTGTTATAACCCTAGTTTAATCATTATTTAGATCGAAAAAATTGATTATAATCGATTATTTTAAAATCGATTATAATTGATTATTGAGCAATCGATTATCATCAATTTTTTCGATCTAAATAATGATTAAACTAGGGTTATAACAGTGCCATTAAAACAGATTTATAATCACAAAAAAATAGATTTTAACTTATGGCTATCTTGATGGGAATTCATCGATCCACATATTCTCATTCACTTAATCTATGCTCATATTTTTTATTAATTGTAATATATTATCATCTTAAATCCATGGTAATCCATTTCTTATATGGTACTCAAGGTATTTCCATTTTGCTGATTCATCGATTTGAATCTATCGTTACGTGTTTTATAGATATTAATCTCTTATTATCTTTTAATCCATTTAATCAATTTCTAGACTGTAAACCATTATAATTTATTATTTTCTTGCAATCGATTTTAATCTATTATCACATTGTAATCAAATTTAATCATTAGACGCGAAAAATGTGTTTTCCCCGAGATTCGAACATAAAACCCTAATTTTTTAATGATTTTTTAGATTCCTAATATTCACAATCAATTGCCTGTGAATCAGAATCATTCAAATATACTTAAGTTGGAACCCCTATATAAGTTAATTCTAATTGAGATGGCGCAATTACATTGGACATCAATTAAAATGGATTATAGTAGAAAAATTGATTAAACTTCATTCCCTTGCATACTATATTAGAAATTCGTCCTATTATAATTGATTTCACACAGTTGACTTCGTTAGGAAAACGCTTGTAGTTTAGGAAGTCTTTTATTAATTTTCCTTGTGCTCATCAAGCAATATATAATGACTAAAGATGTGCTTTTTTCCGAAAACTTATTTCAAAAATGATTTTCTCATTTAAATAGTCACCATACACAACAGCCATAGCGTACATATTCGTTTTTGTTGTAATTCTGCTCTGACGTAACGACTCGAATAATTTAGAAGTTTTTATTCTTACTAACTATCCATGTAATTTTCAAACGCAGAAAAAACGCATCTCTGTGTGTTTTGGACACATTTAGACGCGGCTCCTGAGGAAATTAGTAAAAAGGGATGTATCGAAACGCAGTTCATAAGATGTGTATATACGAGAAAACGCGACTAAAATCAGTTAAAACAAGCATCCAGATACGTTTAAAAAGAGAATTGCGTTGGGAGGCATTCAGAATGTTAATGCGTTTTTTTGTTGTCGCAGACGTATGTGAATGCATTGAAGCGATCTCATCTTACTAAAATATATCTGCTGGTGTTTCAATGTTAAAAGAATATAGACTCTATTGTTAAATATTTCACGAGTTTTGATAGCTTGACGTGCGATTCAGTACTTTACGTTGCAAAAAGATGCACTCATCATGTTCCATGGCTGATTAGCAGCAGCCAAGCATCACTACTAGGGGTGTGACAGTTCTCAGATCTAAGTTCAGATCAAATGAGCGAAAGAACTGTTCGAACAGATCAGATCAGATCTAAGAACTGTTAGGATCTACACTGGGATGATATCTATACCGATATAGACGTCTTTTATGGGATCCGATCTGACCTGCTTGAACAGTTCAGATCAGATCTAAAGATCTGTTCAAACAGTTATAATGATCTAATCTGATCTGATCTGTTCGAGCAGTTCAGATCACATCTAAGGAACTGCCTGAACAGTTCTAAGGATTTGAACTAAAACTGAACTGTCATACCTCTAATCACCACTCTATCTATTAATGTTTTTTACGATGCAGATGATAAATCCTTTATCATACAAAATGCCACACAGCCTTTAGAAATATTTATGTAAACAATACTTCAATTATCGTTTTCAATAACAAAAGGCTTAATCACATTAAGCGAGATCACATTAGTGTGCAAAGAAATACTCGGTTCCAGAAATCCTTTTTTCCATTGTCATCTATGCTTAAATAAGTATGGGTTTGCCTCCCCGCGTGGGTATGGCTAGGACAGTGTCACTTGAAAAAAACCGCCAGATGCCACAACAACATCTACAACCACACCCAAAACCACAGCCACAGCCAAACCCACACACACACCCACACCCACACCACTCTGACTCTTGAGAGACCACACATTGCTGACTAGACCTACGACAGCTCTCGGTTCTTTGAACCGAATCTTTTCGAGGAACTGTATACAACACACAGTTCCTTTCCAGGAACTGTAGTGAATACAAAGTTCTCTGCCGGGAACCCAGATCCCCAAAACAGTTCCTGCGCAGGAACCAGATCCTCCGAACAGTTCCTACCCGGGAACTGTGTCCAACCGAACAGTTCTTGGCCCGGAACTGTGTCAACCCGAACAGATCTTGGCCCGGAACTGTGTCCACCCGAACAGTTACTTTTCAGGAACTTTGTCCACTTGATCAGTTCCTTTTCAGGAACTGTGCCCACGGAATAGTTACTTTCCAGGAACTGTGTCCACTCGACCAGTTCCATTTCAGGGACTGTGCCCACGGACCAGTTACTTTTCAGAAACTCTGCGAACGGAACAGTTACTTTTCAGAAACTGTGCCCACGGAATAGTTACTTTTCAGGAACTGTGTCCACTCGGCCAGTTCCTCTTCAGGAACTGTGCCCACGGAATAGTTACTTCCCAGGAACTGTGTCCACTCGACCAGTTACTTTTCAGGAACTCTGCCAACGGATCAGTTACTCTTCAGGAACAGTGTCTTAGTGAATTGTTCGACGGAGTCCAGGTCGAGCTGTGGAGTGATTTTCTTCAAAGATAACTGGCGTTGGGTTCGTAACAAAAGATGCTTAGAATCCTGTTTCATGAAGAAAAAGCAAGTTTTGCCGCAACCAGAATGGTTATCTGAAACATTTTCTGTGTGTTAGAATAGGACGGTTTCATAACATGAGCATTGGAATTTTTTGCTGAGTATCGATTATCGAAATAATATCTTATTAAATCAATGTACGAAACAAGTTGAGAACAGAACGCTGTCTAATCATAACTTCAACTAGTCGCAGCGAATATAAATTGAATATGTTACTCATATATAAATACCTAGTGAAGCTCACACGAGAAGCTGTTTTAGCTTCTTGGAAACAATCTATCAAGCTAATATTTTAATCCTTAGAACTATTACTACAGCATATCTGAATTCATGCTCATCATGTAATGTCAGCTCAGTCAATTGTTTGCAGTATAATGCAGAAACGAACAACTTCTTACTTCTTCCGAATGCGTCATTATATCGAATTTATATAAGGAAGATGTATTTTATTCATAATTTTCTTTGTAGACGAGTTTGTTTCACAGAAAAAATGTTCGCTTGGTTTGAATTCTAGAGGCAAGAATCTATTTTAAAAGTACGGATAAGAATCTGCACAGACAGCAAATTATAGAAATGCATGATGCATAGATAGCATCAGTCGCATACAGAACAAATTGAAATCACACGCTAGTTTTATTGACGATACTCCTTCACATTTTTTGCGCATGTTTCTATAAGCATATAAAACAACAACACATAAGTTTCTTTATTTTTTTCTTGTGAATAATTTAGCTAGAGCCTACCCTACTTTTTTAGCTACATTTCGTTTCATATGCTTAACATCCCATTCTTCACGACTTCACTTGGTGTCGTTAGTTACCAATCATTCTATTTCAATTTTTTAATACGTTCTTGTCGTATAATAAGATGCTTTGCGTGATTCTAGTTGGTTCTCTCTGACCTATCCGTGTACGCCATTTATAATTTACATCCTTAAACACGTATAGATAATCAACTTAAATACTAATTCATAATCTACATACATATTCACAGAAGCATATTATCATTTTTATTCCACAAAGAGAGAGAAGATCCATAGTGTTTTCACATAATCAGAATATCGCATTAGAAAAGTCTACCAGAACGCAAGCAGTGATTTTAATATGTCCAATCGTGCCACGTCGTCTGTTGTATCGAAAGAAGTTGAATTGAAACGAAAGAGAAAACGAAGTAAAGCAGCATCCAAAAAGCAAGAAACACGCACTGATCGTATTCGTCAAATGGATAGTGACATAAGTCCGGATGAGGCAAATGAGCCAATGCCAATAAAACGACAGAAAATATCTTTGGTACATTCTTACGCAACGAAACAGTCGAAAACCGAATATAAATGCAACCACTGCAATAAAGTAATATATTTGATATTACTCACTGTCGTCTGATTTTGTCTTTTATATGACTATAGGTTATTCGTTGTGGTGTTGGAACAAATGCAAATATTAGACGTCATTTGGCAAGAATGCATGGAGTTGCTAATATCAAATCGAAAAGTCATACCATACGGAATGGTGGACAAATTGATGCTGTTCGAAAATCTATTTACCATGCAGCTGCAATTAAAGCAATCGTTGTTGATGGGCGATCATTCAATGATTTTAGAAAAAAAGGTAATATTTTACCAATAGAATTCTTAGTAGGAGTAATCCATTGATATTTTAGAACAACTATTACATGCAAAAGTTATTTAACATAAATTTTAATTTTAAGTAAATTAGCAGAAAAGTCCATCCGTAATCTTTAAAATCGAATTACTTTCAATTATTCGGATTTGAAATTCTATTTTGAAGCGATTAAATTTCTTTTTTGGCAATTCATGTATAAATAAAATATCGTTTTTGATAATTGAAGGTGGATTAAAAATATATTACTATGGAGTTTAAATTCATGCTAATTTTCCCTGGTATGCGCAGTAGGTACTTAGAAGACTGCTCGTTGATATAATACAGAATACAAATATCTTTGATACCTGATGTGTCCTTTTTATACTACAAGATGTGTCTGACGTAATTAGGTCTAACCTCTATATGTTTTCATTGATAAAAAAAACAGAAACCATCTCAATAATTTAAATTAATTTTATGCAAGAGTGACGCTAGAAATTGACCCATACGTTTCATCCCTAAATTTTTGTGCCATATTCGAAAGTTGATTTTCAGTTCTTTTGCATAAAACTATACCTCTAAAATATTCGAAGGTACAGCTTTCGTTTTTTAAGTATTACATCAACGAGAACTTCTGCTTTCTTTAAAACAGAATTGACGCTAAAACAATTTTCTAGTCAATCTGGACAAAAATTAATTCCGCATCATCGTTGTTTGTTAAAGCGCGATCAACAAGTACTATTCATTTTCTTAAATTTCGAAATAAAACTCATGTACTCAGATAGTCAGAGTTTCATAAAAAGTAATTTGTCATTTTGTCTAATTTGATAGTCAGCTAAATATGAACTTGGTTAAATGTACTCTTTATATGTCACTGTTTACGTGGCGTAACAAGAAAAATTATTTAATTTGTTTTTTTTTCTATAAAATGTTCCATTTTAATCCCTGAAATTGTTTTTGTAATGGAAATTCAAATTCATAGGTATGGCTAATTTTCTGTCGATGATCCCACCCGGGTATTTTGGACCGCATGAAAGAACAGTACAACGTTCTTTGGAGCATTTGTATAGTGAGAAGTTATGCGAATTACAAAAGAAATTGAAAGATATTCCTTGGGTGTCATTAACTACGGATTTATGGCGACGACCTAAAAAACATCATTATGTATGCGTCACTGTACATTTCGTTGACAAAAATTACAAAAACATTTCAAAGATGCTGAGCTTTCAACGTTTTCATGGAAGACATTTTGCGAAACGTATTCAAATTCATTTATTACGGATTGTGAAAAAGTAAGTTGATTTTTTCTCTTGATATTTTATAGCTTATCAAATGGTAGCTAGAAGTGAAAAGCCTCCAATGAACAAAAAATATCCGTATTGAAATTTATTTCGTAATTTATGTCTGCTGAATAGAGTTCTGGAGTCAAAATTCACCAGTATTCTTATTAGTCCTATGATAAATGATTTCTAGGTGAATTTGACGAGGAAGCTACTCAAAAAGCTTTATCGTTATTGATTATTATTCAAAAATTAGGTAATAGTGCACGATTCCAATGTTCATGATATATCAAAGATAAGAGTTTACGATTATATGGTAGAATCTTGTGGGAATCAAGAACTAGGTAAAAAATCGCGTATATGAAAATACCACTTTGTACCATCTGACGTAATTACTAATGCATCTCAACAGAGCGTCTTAATGCTTTCTCACTATTTAGATTTGGCCTTCAGTCGAAGATCATCGCAACAACTAGTGACAATGGTAGTGATATTCGTTTAGCAACTCAACAACGCCACATATTTGGGATGCGATTATATTGTACAGCTCATGGATTGAATTTGACCGTAAAGAAAGGACTTGGTTTATGGGAAAGAAAACGTGAAAATCAAAAGGGTACTGGTATTTCCAAGAGGTAAAAACATACTTTATACAAAAATCTTTGACTAATTTCGATAAATTCAAATGTTGTAGCAAGAAAATGCCTTTGTATGCAGTAAAGTTTTATTTTAATGAGATGTTTTACATATTGTTAACAATAATATATATATATATATATATATACGACCAATAACAAAACTAATTAGCATTTTTTGTTTATAAAAAAAACGATCGCTTAAAAAGTTAGTGTGATCCAGGATAAGTCAAAATGAGTATGTAACAATCAGTTAAATTTAAAAAAAACGTTTCATAAAGAACAAACCAGTAGTGTCTTCTCATACAAATGCAAACACCCACTGTCGAAATTGAGCGAATGGACACTTTTTTCGAATAATTTTTGATAAAAGCAATGCATATAACGGCACTTTCTTGTTTAGAAAACGGAGATAAAGTCAATTGAAACATTTTACAAGTGCTAGCAAAATTGCTAAAAATATGTTGGAAAAATAGTTTCTTGAACTCTAGGAAAATTAAAAAACATTGATTTCCTTCATTTGAAGTACTCCAATAATCGATGATGTTTTCGTGCATATTTCCTAAGTTGAAATTTGCTTTACTCATTAGAAATATCCAATTGTTTTTCTATTGTTCGAAGAGTATTCAACACATTGGCAACTAATGAAGAACAACAAGAAGAAAATACACAAGAAGAAGAAGGTCAACAAGAAGAAGAAAAATATGAAAATGATGTTGATGAGCAGGACGAGGACGAGGAAGAAGAAGAAGTATTAGATGAAACGATGCAAGCAGTTGAAGATTCTAACAATGCTGCAGCCTCGAATTTTGCTACACAAGAAATTGAATCTGACAACGAAGATTGTTATGAATTTCCAAGAGACGAGGCAGATGTCATTTCATCTGATGACGAAACAGATGAAAGTAGTGAACCATCATCGAGTCAAGGTTTCATCATTGAACATGTTGATGCTCTTCTGGCTAGATGTCGAAAACTAGTAAATATGATTAACAAATCTAGCATCCTATATGAAACAATTCAAACGTTGGCACGACCAGAGGTCAAGGTGGATTTAGTTGTTGATATGATTATTAGATGGAATAGTACTTACAAAATGTTATCTCATTTTCTTAAATATAAATCAATTTTACCTATCTTTATGGATGAATTATTATCAAACAAAAGTGTTTCAGCCAAGAAGCGAAATTTATTAATGAATTTGCAACCCACCGATGAAGAATGGAACATTCTTAGTACATTGTCTGAATGTCTTTCGGTTTTTGCAGATGCATCTGAAATGTTATCCGGTAGCAGCTATCCATCTTTCGCTTTACGTTATCCTATTCTCGACTCAATTCGATATTATTTAAATACTAAAAGTAACAGTCATATGGAACAAGTTATTAAAAGTGAACTAAAGAATAAATTTAAATTTTATATGGAACATTCTATTAGCTCCGAAGAACATAAACTTCTATTGGTAAGTTGTTAATAATAATATTTTATTCGACACTAATTCAACGAAACACTCACATGTTATTGATTTAACTATTTTAAGATAAAAGATTTAAATACAGATCGTATTGGACAATGCTAATGTCAACAATTTTTTGTTGGAAAAAATGAATATTGTTGTACCTATTACTTTTAGATAGAGTTAATGAATGCATCGGTATGATTCAAACATATAAATGTCTAGTATTCTCAACGGTCTGAAGATTTTCTATTTCGTAGGCAATTATCAAAACGTTTATCATGACCAAAGTTCTGATGATAGGTATTGACTCTTATATGGCAACGATCACACTTATTAGCGTAAGACATACAACGCTAGTCAACAAAAAAGGCAATAAAAAAAATCATCGTGCTGCTCTTAAGCAATTCATCACACTATCTTTTATTCAAACTACAGAAGTTCTTACAACTAAGCAGTTGACTTCACGCGAAAATTAGGAATCTATCCAAGACAAAAGAGCTTATATTCACTTAAATCTTTTAAAAATCTCCGCATTATTTTGTTTTAATTTGTTTTCTTTAAGATGTGCGCTTATTTGGACCCAACAGCCCATATAATGATGAGCCCACAAGACAACATATTAGCAACAGAATTGCTAAATATCGAATGGAACAAAATTGAGAAGCATGACCATCGAAGTAATACAAATATTCATAGTTCATCTTCCATCACTATTGCTTCGAGCACTCCGGCCATTGCTTCTCAAACTTCAAACAACACTTCTCTTTTTGAAAAATTACAGTTATTTAGGAAAAAGTGTGGATTTACTGATGATGTATCAGCTGTTATGTTGCACAACAATTCAGTATTACAACAAGAACTGTCTACTTTCGTAGCATATAAGAAAGATACTTTAACATTTACAAGTTTCTGGCTCAGATATGAGGGTTCATTGCCAATCTTGAGCAAAATGGCACGTCGATATGGTTCCATACCGAGAACTTCAGTTCCCAGCGAAAGCATTTTCTCTATAGCTGGACATGTGGCTCGGAAAATTCGATCTTCTCTCACAGCAAAAAATTTAAAGTATTCTATTTTTCTCAGAGATAAAATGTAGTTCTTTCTTAATGAAAGAACGCTAATCTGATTTTTACGCTTCTATTTTTTATCATTATTTTATTAGAAGTTCTTAGCAAATAGCAAACATTGTTATTTTTATGATTATAACTTAGAGAACTTCTTTTTTATATTGTTGTTTTTCCTCATCTTTTTATTGTACTTTTAGCTCATTTTCATTGAAATAAATATAGATATGTATATATATGGATAGACACTGATGTGTTTAATTCGGACTTAATTTATGTTTGCTTTTAATTTAGAAATATAAAACAATTAATTCAAATTGATTTTTCGACTTTAGTTACAGTAATTATCGAATTCTGCGTATGCATGTTGCTAATAAAGCTCACCTTGCCTATAACCATACATGGGCAGTGGATTTGACAACTTTTCATTACTACCGTTGCCTGATATTGCGTTTATAAAAAAGAGTGATTTAATTTCGTATTCTTGCGATGATTCATGGATGGCAGGATTTAATGTAAGAACTGCTGTTTTAAAATTTTTCAACAACTGTAACTAAGTAAAAAATTATTTTGAATAAACACTGTTTTGTAGTTTTAAAATAAAAACCATGCATATATTTATCCTGAATCACAACAGTCTATTGTAGGTTCTCCTATTGATTGTGATTATGAGCCAATAGAATTACTTTCCATTCTCTATTCTTATCTATCCATAGAGTGTTTGACTTTGACGCTTACTGAAAATAATATGTACAAGCCTACTAAAGTTAGTTGAGTTACGAGATAATTTTACAAATTGTTTGCCAATGAAAATGTAGTAAATACTCGAGTTGAATTATACATTATTTTGAATTCGATTGTTATTGATTTTAATCATCGAGATATAAAATCTCAAATACAAGCGCAATAAAACTTGATTGCAGCTTGAAAATGATAAAAATATTTACAAAATAATTCCTTTTCCATATAAAAACAATATTGCTTGATGTGTACTCAAATCAAGACAAATCGTTGTCCTACCAAATAGTTTGTTCAAGTTTTTGGATTATTCATCGGTACAAAAATTGTTCTTTTCTTAGCTTACTCATATCTTGTTTCAAATCATATTTTTTCACGTCAATTTAAATGAATTCAGTTTCATAAGCTATTTTATTAAAAAGATTAAAAGCACTTTGAATCAAGACGGCTAGGTCTTACTTGACTAAGGAGTTAGTTTTAAAAATAAAGAAGCAACGTAATCTATCAGCTTAGTTAGATGATCTTACTATAGCTACTTGTTATAAAATGCTTCTATTTAATACATCCTTTGCAAGGAAATTTAACAGAAAAACATTAGTACTTAGCAATATGCACAAATTCAATTTAAAATTTTCCTGTTTAGCGTCGTTTTACTTATAATTTGATATAGTTATATAATGTAATCGATATTACAGTATGCATATAGAAACAATCACAACATCATTACACACTGTAAACTAGAAAATTATTTATAAAGTATAGCTGAAGATATTCTAGAAAAGTCCATATGAATTCACCAACGAATTTCTACTTTCTTGAAAATCTGATATTCAAGAAAATTGAAATAAGAAATTCGATTTTCTAATTTGAAAATCGAATGCGAATTCATATAGACTTTTCTAGAAATTCGTATTTCATTTAGCAATTCGAACATTTTCTAGAAATTTACACATCAGTTCTCAATTTCATTTTTTATTTTTATTTCATGCAGTGTAAATTAAATAATAGAAAATCTAACAAGTCTTTCTATTTTCAACAGATATATCAATGATAATTAATACTTCTAAACAATAAATGAATATCATTGATAACTAATGCATCAAAATAATAAATAAACATCATGGAACATAAGCAAATCTAAATAATAATACTAATAAATATTATTGAATATTAGTATTTCCAGATAATAACAGAAATAGTATTACACATAAACAAATCTAAATAGAAAAGATATTATTGAGCAATTAATGCATGAGAACAGAATATAGAAACAAATTATAATAATCTATTAAGATTTACCATTTGAATGATAGCTCTAAATGAAAAAAGATCACTTACCTACTCTATACAGCTGCCGGAGAAAATAATGAATGCACGACATTATTGACTGACTTATATACGGGAATGAAGAATGACACAATAGCAGTCATTGTTCAAATGATTTTAGAAATCGAATTTGATTTTTCGTATTTTATTAGAAAGTCAATGTTGATTTTCCATTCATTTGGAAAATGATGCTTTACGAAAATCAAATTGAATTTTTATAAGTTAGAAAATCAAGCATTTTCTAAGTTCTCTTAATTGATGAATTGAATTATGAAAGTTTGAAAATGCTGCAGCTTTTTAAAAATCGATTTTCTCATAAATAAAACTTCAAAAAAATTTACAGTCAATGTTGTTTAAACGACAATATACATATGTATACACACATACGAACTTTCTCATTGTACAGAGCACCCTCTTTACATATTTAAGAGACAACATGTCATTTTTATGCAATGGGGGCTTTGTGTCCCTGCGCTGGAAACATTAGAGCTCCTGAAAATTTTAATTTCGCCACAACATCGATCCATACGTATGTGTAACTTTCACAAAATCTACAATCGAACGAAAATTTCCATTCTATCATGAATCTAGGATGTAGCGTGATTCCAACTCATGCGCATATTGTT
>CAJNYU010003104.1:0-28441 GCA_905331475.1 Rotaria socialis | reverse complement strand
AAACGCTAATTGGAAAAGAAAAGTTATTCAATCAATGGACAGTAAATCCTCAGCAGCAAAAATTATACTTTTTGTAGAGAAAAAACAATTTTCTAAGAAAAACAATCAATGGACAGTAAATCCGCGGACAGTAAATCCTGTAAACCAATTCAATAACTATCTGCTGTTAATTGAATTTCCTTGTTGATGATTTAACCTTCTTGCTTTTCAAAATTTTACTTCTTATACTCTTATTCTGTAGTATCTGTTTTTTTACTTGTTTCTTTTTACGTGATATTTAACAAATACCGTATTGCTCCCATAGGGCATTTAGAATTGATCAAGTTTATTTGCCAATAGCATCATTTTTTCATCATTTGAAATGCTAAAATCATACCCACAAAAAATAAACAGAGAATACTCAAACGAGAGTTAATTAATCATTTTTGTTGGATTATATTGTACTCTATCAGCAGATATTGCAAAGGACTGCGTTTGCTAAATTATAGTTACTAGTTTATGTTCAATGTCTTTTACAACCAAAATTTATTCTGCTTGTTATTGATATCGTGTATCCATTTAATTTCTTGCAATCAACTGTTAACTATCTGATGTAGAATAAAGAAATCAAATCAATATGATAGACCATTGACCCTTGTAACTGTTTGAATTATCTTATATTTTGTTTAGACATGCTGTTTGATTTGCAGTAGTAGAGAATGATAATCGTCAGTAAATATAATTCAAAGCATCAACGTTCTGCTCTTATTACATCCAACTAAAACTAAATCTACTCCCGTATAGTTCGTTCTGTTTCTTGATTCATTGATTTCTAATAAAACAATTGACCTTTTTTAAATAAAATATTTAACTCACGACTTGTAGAATTTCATGTTGATTTAACTTCTGTATTATACTGTTCTATTTGAATGTTCTGGTAGCTGTGAACTAAGAGTCCTATTCAAAGTAAAGTGTAGAAAGATCTATTTCTATTTTCGATGTAGCATCAATTATTTGTATCTTCAGTAATACTAGAACGCTCTACAAATCTTTTCATCGATTGACAATTCTATTGAAACTGAACCAGATTTTGATCGTTTCTTTTCTTAAAAATTTTATATACGTATGCAAACAGACCGACGCGGCATCTCTAAAGAAAATAAAAACAGTTTATAACAAGGACATATTTGTGAGAACTCGTTCATGCTTATAGAAGAACCTTGCGGATCTCCATCCAAAGCGAACAAGCCATTGTGGACTGTTCACAGATACAGCAGAGTTAATGAATATGTTTGTATCGAGCATCTTATGTTTAGAAAAGAAAATATTCTTCAATGTCAACAATCGAGCAGCAGCAATCCTATGCTGAAAAACGAATGTAGGAGAATGCTTCAAAACATACAATTAATTAAATGCTGATGAATAATCAAAATGATACTCTCGTAATATCCGATCAATTAAAAGAAAACTTTCAATTTACATTAGTAACAACCACTATGATCATTATTTTCGATACATATAATGACTTAAATAGATTTTACTTATCCGGAAATACTTTCAATGCAAAAGCTGAATTTACATATTATATGTTGTCATAAACAACATGTTTCTTCATCTGTTTTAAGTCAAATTAATATTTTTATTGAATAATCTTGATACTGCTCTCAAGAAATCTGTATCAAAATATTAAATTATTTCGATATAATCCAATAAAAGAAAAGATAGATCGTTCAACTTATTGTTCGATTATTGCAGGTTCCAAGAGACTCTTTTTACTAGAATTATATGAATGAGATAATTTCGTAAATTCTTGTAAACAAAAAAACAGTGCATCATATAATGATTCTCATCATGGCATAATGGAATTATCCTGCTTAAGATGAAAAAATTATAGGAATAAAAAAGCGATAATGTCATTATTAATTACAATATTGAATGCGGATTCTCAAGAATTAGAATAAAACGATTAAACATTTATTATATTAAAGTTAATCAAATTTGGTTTTCTTCGTTGTTCCATCAATAAAAACGATTATGAAAATTTGATAGAAACTGAACTTTTCAAAAGAAAATCTGTTCTGTACTTGAAATCATAAGTTCCATATGAAAGACAAAGAATTGTACGATAGATGAGAAAAAGAAAACATCATGTGTACTGGGAGATTTTACTGACAATATACTCAACTGACATTTGAATTTTTTCCTTATGCCATGTTTCTTTTTTCTTTCTTTTCTCTATTTGACATATGAGAAAAGGCAAAAAAGAACGAAACACACCGTTCACTTACAACTAACAATGGTGACGTATCGCCAAATATGTCGTTCTCTTGTTTTTTTGCTTCTTCTCTATCGCGAGAACGGACGGATAAAACAATTCACATTTGCTGCTCTCGCTCTGAATATTTTTCTTTTCTCCTTTTCCCTCAGCCTCGCACATACGCACATCTACAAAGAGAATCAAAAAGACACGACGATAGGGGCACCACTAGTAATACAAATTGTCGAGCTATAAAAAATTATGGTAAAAAAAGCGAATAAAAATATTAAAATCATATTGGATCATTTTAGCTTGTACCGGATCGTAACCCATCAACACCTGTAACATCAAATAGTACAAAAAAACGATCAACAATATCGAAACAACGAAAGTAAAGTTTCACTTCAGACGTTATCTTGTCTATAGAAAAAAAGATTTTTCTAGATCGAAAAAAGTTCGTAATGATTTCGATGATAATGATTTATCAAAAGATGGAGAAAATTCTTTATCCCAATCTATATTTGATGATCAATCATCATCAAGAACACGTAATTATTGATTTATTATCTATGTAAATTATTTTTAATAGTTTTGTTTTTGTAGCATTAACTGGTCAAAAAATTACTGATTGCCAATTGCCACGTGGCACAGTCTTGACTGATTTAAACGATGAAGGTGATGATAATATCGATGATCAACAAATTCAAGGTGATTCATATCAAATAAAAAAATTTCATGAACCTGAAGCATGTGAACAAACACATCATATAATTATTCCAAGTTATTCAGCATGGTTTGACTATAATTCCATAAATTCAATTGAAAAGCGAGCTTTGATCGAGTTTTTTAATTCCAAAAATCGTTCAAAAACACCTGAAATGTAATAGATTGATTTTCGTTTACTTGAAATTAATTTTTTTAATTTCAAATATAATTTATTTTCAGTTATTTGGCTTATAGAAATTTTATGATTGATACATATCGTTTAAATCCAAATGAATATTTATCAGTAACAGCATGCCGAAGAAATTTAGCTGGTGATGTATGTGCTATTATGCGTATACATGCATTTCTTGAACAATGGGGTTTGATTAACTATCAAGTTGACGCTGATCTACGTCCAACACCTATGGGACCACATTCAACATCACATTTTACTCTTTTAGGAGATACACCAGCAGGTTTAGCAAATAAAGGAATACAGAGAGAAGTAATTCATTAGCTATATTTTCATTTTTCTTTAGAAATTTAAATATTTTTTAAAAATTTTTTATATAGAGTGTAGCATCGAAACAAATTGCAGATTTAAAACAAGAAGCTAAACGAGAAGAACGTGATGTTGAAAGTACATTGGGTTTAAGAACTGATCAATATAATAAAAAACTTAATTTAGTAAGAAATCATTTTTCTTCTTTGTTATAGTTGCAGACAGTGAGAGATCTTTGAGTTGTATCTTATCATGAGATGCATTTATACAGTCGTTATAGCTATTTTATCGTAAGTTAATTTCTGTTTAAACAACTGACTACTGTTTCATGAGCTATCTCAGAGAGACTTCTTTGCGATCTATATATTAGACATATGATGTTGCAGCTATTGAATGCAAAAGCGTCGTTTGATTTAGAATATGGTATTCATTTAATTAAAATTTCACTTTTTGATAAGCAAATCTTTTGAACACGAAGTCGTGCCGAGTTTTTTCTGAATTACATTAGCTTTCCGTAAAAAAAAGTAAGAACTAGATACATTCAAGTGCTGTTAAAATAAAGAAAAAAAATCGCATTCATAACTATAATTTAATTTTTTGAAACGAATGCTCATGTTGATAGACGAACAGAATATTTTGGAGGTAATATAACAGAGATGCATAATTATCAAAACTCAGACAAAAATAAATTGTACGAATCCTTTTTTTGCAATCATTGGCTGTACTATTACTATTTGTTGTATAATATTGTTAAATATCGTTGTATATAGAATACCAAAACTAAAACTAAAGATTGGTCAGACCAAGAAATTCTGCTATTACTCGAAGGTAAATTTGCTTTTTTTAATTTTTACGTGTCATATAATTTAAAATTTATGTTAAGGCCTTGAAATGTATAAAGATGACTGGAATAAAGTTTGTGAACATGTTGGTACACGTACACAAGATGAATGTATATTGAAATTTCTTCAATTACCAATCGAAGATCCATATTTAGAAGGCAATGGTTCTGCAACTGGTTCACTTGCATATCCAACAATACCATTTAGTCAAAGTGGTAATCCAGTTATGTCAACTGTTGCTTTTCTTGCATCCGTTGTTGATCCACGTGTTGCTAGTGCTGCAGCTAAAGCTGCTCTAGAGGAATTTTCTAAAATGCATGACGATGCAGCACCAACAGTAACAACTGAAGCAAATAAAGAAATTGATGAAGATTCAACTTCGAAACCAACCGAATTAAATAGTAATAATAATGAAGAACCATCACAAATAAAACAAGAACAAATCGATATTATTGATGAAAAAGATGTCTGAAACTTCGTTTTTGGTTTATTATGTTAAATTATATTTTTTGTTATTCTATTAGACTAATGAAGATCAATCAAAACCAATTGCACATCATGAAAATGAAGAAATGCAAACAAATAATGATGAATCACTAGTATCATCGGCGTCATTATCTACTGCTCCAAAACCGACGACGCAACAAGATCAACAAGATCCAAGAAAATTGTTAGCAGCAGAAATCAATGACCGAGATATTCAAGCAGCAGCAGCAAGTGCATTAGCAGCTGCTTCTGTTAAGGCCAAAGTAAATTGCTTAGAAAAGAAAAATAAACAAGTTTCATTGGTTATTTCTATATCATTAAGTTTTTTGAAAGCAAATTCATTTCATTGGCAGAATGTTAGTTGGATATATTTGTTTGAATTCAGAGAGTTTCGAATTTTTTGAAATTATATCTACGTAGTACGCTCGACTCGTGTTTAAGTATTCTCTTCAGTAGAATTATGTGAAACCAAGCCCATGAAAAATTAACTCGACTTCCACATAGGAAAGTGCACATCCTAGATGTGTTTTAGAATCGCTAAAGTATTCTAAAAATTTACAACACACATGGATCTTCCTTTGCACAGATATTAAAGAACGATCGACTTTGTTACTGTTGTCAAATACGATTATTTTAGAAGCATTCTAGTGGTTATGAGATCTACTAAGATTCTTGCATTTTGAGTTTTCGATAGTTATTTTATCATAGATGAATATGCTATTGCAACAGTTAAAAATTCCGAAAGCAATACCGACATGAACGAACGTCATTAATTAATGTCAACATTGTTTTCTCAAAACTAGAAATTTTTCGTTTGTTTTTATTTCGAGTCATCAATCGAAATCAGGGTAAATTCTTCACTTTTGAATGAACATCGTCTTGTAAAGAACAATTCGATTCAGTTGTAAAATCTTCGGCTAAATGTTGAATTCAGTTCTGAAGTATAATTAACAAATTTTTTAATTTTAATTTTAGTATTTAGCTTCAATTGAAGAACGTAAAATAAAAACATTAGTTGCTCAAGTAGTTGAAATGCAAATAAAAAAACTTGAAATAAAATTAAAACACTTCGAAGAACTTGAATCTATTATGGATCGTGAACGTGAAATGATTGAACTTCAACGACAGCAATTATTACAAGAAAGACAACAATATCAATTTGAACAAATAAAAACATCTGAAGTTAAACATCGACCACTACTTAATGAAAAACCATCATCATCGTCGTCGTCGCCACCACCACCACCACCACCACAAGTGTCATCATCTTCACATATTGTTAATGGAAATGATACACATTTACAAAGTGAAGAATCAATGGATTCACAACAAAGTGATGGTAATTAACCTTTTAGATTTAATTAAATTATTATTTTATCTTTTCTTAGCTTCACCTGCTCAAATTTTATTAAGAAACGAAGGTAAATTTAAATCACATTCGCTCGCTTTGCCTATGCTTTATCTATATCTTCTTATTAGCTGTTGTAGTTGAGTAGATGTTGCATGTAAAGAAACCGAAAACGCTCGCTCTTTGACTGACCAAGAAATAATAAAAAAAACTTCCTCTATGACGTTTGCTTTAGAATACATATGATTCTTATAGTAAAATTGTATAAAATCACCTATTTTTAAAATATGAGAAAACGATTAGCAGCTGCTCTGATGCTTGATTCACAAAAACAACTATATGGATTTCGTTCAGAAGAAATATCTAGTGCTTTTATATTTATATTTTGTCTGCCTTTGTATAGTTTTGGTGTTAGTTTTCTCTGTTTTCATATTGATACTATCTGGCCAATGAGTGAAAGTATATATATATATATATATATATATTGTGTTGTGACTTTGGTTTTCTTCTGTAAACTATTTCTTATTGTTCTACACAATGATATTTTTTCACCAAATCCAATAAATTGACGGATTGATTTTTTTCCAATTTCAGGCAGTACATTAGAAACATCAACAGCATCATCTCTTCCTAATGAAAAAATGCTTATTGGAAACGCCGGTGAAAATGATGATGATGATTCAAATAATATTTCTGCATTTGCAGAGAATGACACTATAAATAATAATAATTATTAAGAAAACTTTGTTTTTTTGTTTGGTTCTGCATTTTCTCTCATTGTATTATTATTTTTTCTTTTGAATGTATTATTCTTAAAACAAAAATATGTTCAACCAAGCGTTTAAAACTCATTCGAATGATCTTTGTGTTTTTGTCTGTTGGAATTCGATTCTGTTTTTTTTTCTTACTTACTCACTTACTTTTACATTGCTCTTTGCCAATTACTTACACAAAACATCTTGAATGTCTGATGAAATTTTCTATGTATTTTTGCTAGAACTAAAACAAAGAAGAAAAAACGGAAACAACTTAGTATTGAACATCAAAATAAAGACAAACCATAAATGATTGTTGTTTCTAGGTATTTTTTCGGATAATAATAGTGAAGTATTTGATGAACAAGATGAATGTTCAATGTCACCATCATCTTCATCATCGCCGTCATTTTTCTATTCAAGAAATCAACCTTCAGCTTATCGAACCATAGGAAATTCTTTGAAGAATTTCAGACAATATCGATTAAATGATACAGCTAGTGGTACTGCTGGGAATTCATCTGCTCGACGTAGGCATCACTCAGATGAAGACAAACGTCCCTATCAATGTTCAATATGTTCCAAGAGATTTAAACATAAACATCATCTGAAAGAACATGAACGATTGCATTCAGGTGAAAAGCCTTATACATGTGATAAATGTGGAAAACGATTTAGTCATTCGGGTAAGTTTTATTTTAAAGAAAAAAAAAAACATGAGATAGAATCAAACTATATGATACATCATCAACTGTAAATATTTAAATTATCGAGATTAGAACAGTTTATAATATTCATATTTATTTGAGCGGGATACAATACCGGTGACTCCATTACAACTTCCGTTTAGTAGAATGAGGATAGTCAAATAACACGATTGATACAAACAGTGTGTGAAAAACGTATTTGAATCAGATTACTACGATGTGTAAATGAGTCGATGTCATTATTAATGGCAGCGAATGATTTTTTTTAAGTTTAATATTTTTTAAATCTATGCAATTTATTTGCTTGGTTTTTGTTGTAGGTTCATACTCTCAACATATAAATCAACGTAATAAATATTGTCGACCTGGTGAACCTAATGTAGATTTTGATTAAATAATAGAACGATAATAATTCTAATTTTCTTTCGTCTGTCAATAATTATTTTTTCTTCTTACTGAACAACAGTTGTTTTTTTTTGCATATAACTATTTCCAATAGACTGTTTTATTATCTTTCGAACAGTACTTATGACACGATAGACGCTTGTTTTTAATTTTCATTAATCGATATTTATGCTGTGTGATACATATATAATAAGAAGTATTTCGACAATTTTACTTATTTATTTTATTTATTTTTTGTTTTTGCAATATATTTAAAGCGTTCTTTTTTAATTGCAATTTTATTTTAAATTTCATCATAGAAATAATTTTCAAATACAATTTTGACATCGTTTACTAATAGTTCGAATAAAATATTAGTCTAGTTTCTGTTCGAAAAAGTCAATATTTTCCTTTAGTGAGTTGATCTTAATTGAAGTTTCAACACAAAAGAAAGAAAAGAAAAGAAAAGAAAAGTTTATATTATCTGTAACTTTTTTTTTACTGTTTTCTTTGTTTTGTCTAATATAATAAAATAAATAAACTATTAATAATTGATAATACAGATATAGTTGTTTTTATTGCTGATGATGTAGCTGTCAATGATTTTGCTTCACGACATGCACCTGATGCACAACGAAATTTAGTTGAACAGATAACACCTCCTTTTCGTTGGCATGTTATGTTTGCAACTCGACTTTTCCCATTCCATAAACCTTTGCATGGATTATGATTTAAATATAAATCAAGATGATTATTTTCTAATGCACCAACGCCAACTTGTACTGTGCCATACCGAATAGCAAGAGTTGAACGTTGTTGGTCGAATATAAATGGTCCATTTAAGTCACAATTTTCCGTTGGAGAATTGCATTCACATGCATCAATAACATATATTCCACCTAGATTTTCACTTGAAATTTGTTTAATAATGATTAAATTGACAAGAAGTAGAATTATTGAATGAAACATATTCAAACAAGTGTAAAAGAAAAATTGAACGAAATTTATAGGAGAATATTTTCATGTAATCGATATTTTAAGCCAACGGATTTTGTATATAATTGATTGAATAACAAAAGATTAGAGATATAGTAATTTAATATGTTATATATGCAAAAGAAATATTGAACAGTTATTTCAGGGTTAAATTTTAAACAAAATTTTTATTTTATCATGAACGATATTTGAATATATATATATTCATGAAAAGAACTACTTGTAATAAGATATTCAACATTGTTGCACGAATTCAAGCTTGCATCAATTGTTCGTTTGGCAAGCATATACTCGAATAGGAATCGACGCAAATTCTTTATAGCAAGACGAAATCAAAATATTTTTCTTTGAGCACTTTTGTCTATTCAGTTTCGTTGAACATTGAGTAATATTATTTATATTTTCTTTTTCAAAACTCTCAATAATAATATTTTCCTTGAATAAAGCAGACTAACAACATAATTATTTGATTGAAGTACCTATATTGTTTTCTTTTATTATCAATGATACTTTTAATATAAAAATATTTTCACTAATTTTATTAAAAACTTCAATGTTTAATTGACAATAATATAAATTAGGGTAATGAAATTTTCTCAAATCGTAAAATATTGCTGTCCTAAACTTTAGAAGATTATGAGAAAAATGTTTTCTTGCAAATAAATTATTTTTGCAGATTTTTGTGTACTCAAAAAGTGAGTACACTCTAGAATCGGTCAGTGTGTCCGGCCGGCCGTAGGCACGATAACTTGCGAAAGGAGAGTCAGCCCGTGATGAAATTTTCCCCACGGTTCAATCTCATGAATATTTCGGTCGAGTTCGAAGATGAGAAGAATCCCTCAAGAAATGGTTGNTGAAAAACGTCTCAAAATGCACAAAAACTGCATCCAGAAATCAAATTGCCTAGTTTCTCATGATAATTTTGGTGTTCAGACATTCTAGAATGACTCATACATCCCATGCACTTTTTGCAGTACACATAACGTTCGGATGAAATCCGAAGTTTCCACATTTATTTTAATTAGCTTTCAAACTCTCTTTGTTTTTAATAAATATTGTGCATTCTGTTTACTTGATTGTAACAAGTGATTATTCACATGAAGCTATGTATCCTAAATGAAAGTAGAATGTTTTTTGATAGTTTATCATTCATTTAAGAACTATACAAGCTTGATATTGTATATATATATATATATATTCGAAAGCCCTTGAGTTGCTAGAAAAAATATTTTAAATCGTATTTTTTTTCCTTTTTCTTTATGAACTATGTTTGAATTTATCTCTGGTGCAGTTTTTACTTGAAAAACGTTTAACTCCTGATATTCTGTTTATTCTAGTCAATATGAATTCAACATGAAGATTAGTCAATGCTTTGATTACAGTATGTGTCGTCTAATTATCGTTTTATACTGAAACGATATATGACGCATGATAATATGTTCGATGTTGCTGTTTTGACGTTGAAATAGAATCGAATGATTGACGTTCTTATATATTTTATTGATTCTATGTAGGAAACATGTGGGTTACACCTATAATTACTCTGTGTACCGAAAAATCAGTTAATGAAAGTGACGATTTTATGGTGTTTTGCTTTCATGGATGATCGATTCAATTATGTATACATTGAAAACTTTAATCATTTCGATTCCTATCGATGATTAGAAAAGGTAGCAACTGTAACGATGACTGCTTTATACTTGACTAATGCACGTGTTGTAATTTTGATTTTCTATTCATTTGTTCATAAATGATAAACTTAAACGACAATTTGAATCTGATTAGTATCAAGCAAAATTTTGATGTATAAAGTGCGAAAGTAAACAGAGAAGTAAGAATTTCACCATGCCACAAAATTTTAATTAGACGCAATCATATTTTTTCTACTTACTAAAATTCTATCACTATGAAAGTAAAGAATGAATTTGGAAGTAATTAACAATACTTTTCAACAAATAAATATTCTAATGAAAAATGAGGTGAATAGACTAGGCATAAGAAGTTATTGAAAATTGTATCTGCATTCTTATTTTTACAATTAGTAAATGAAAATTTGATATTCAATTATAAGTGTTTGACGAACGATTTTTTGTCTCATTGTAATATCGATTCTGTAATGCAAAACAAAATGTTTGATGAAAACAATAATAGAAAAGGAAAGCCTGGGAATATTCAATTAAGGAGAGGGAGTCGCAACATTGATGAAGTTGCAATCGTTTTTTTTATACTGTTGTTTCATTTAATCCTTGAACATAAAGTTCGTACACCAGTTTCACTCAGTTACATTTGCCAATGAGCTTCAAAGAAAACTTGACTAGTATTACACAATGAAATACGCTAAAAGATCATATCAAAGATAGTATTCAAGTCTGAAATAGAGAAAATTTGATACAATATTCAACTTCTACGATATATTTGAAACAACTATAAAATACAATCAGTAGTACATTATGAATAACACGTTCTATAAAAATAATTGGTATTCGAACAAAGTGTTCGCTCAATGTTGACCTTCGAATATAGAAACAAAGAAACTGGCGATCTAACGAGTAGAAAAAATAATATTATTAACAACTGATTACGTATTGATCTAAAAGAAATACGATTATATACATAACGCGTAGATGGAGAATTACTTTGAACTATCAGATAGATAGTATTAGACGATGATGACATTTGTTTGTTTCTCTCGAAAAAGCATGGTTCGATGTACATGCTTGCGTATTCTTTTGGATACTGCAGGTATTTTTTTAGTGTAACAAAATAGTATGAATGCAATCGTGGCTAGCTTTTGAATAATATAAAAGTCATAGTTACAATTAAGTTAAGTAAGATTTTGTTAAGCTGCATGAAGAGCTATTCTCTGAAATTTAATATAACCATCTAATATTCGGCTAATAATATTCGATAGAACAAGTATTCCAGTGTCAGTGAAACTTCTGTTTAACCAGCTGTTAATTGCATTATATAAATACTTATCACATTGCATACCAGAATATTAAATACGTTCTAATTGAAACATTGTAACTTGGAAAACCGATGCATCTTCTGACTATACGATTTTATCCGTTAAACGGCAGCATGGAGATAATTTGATCAATTCAATAAAATAGAAGTAGTGGTTCTTTTCTTTTCTGTTACTTTTAGATTATACTAACGGTAGATCTAATACAAGTAAAATGTAAGCAAAATTATTTTTCTCCTAATTTATGCTCACTATCGATTGAAATCAACGGAATAGATATTTAATTTGTTAAGTTAGGCTTTGCTATTTTTATAAACGAAAATACATAGACAACAGAAAGTATAATGGTTTTCCTAATAGAACTAGCAGATGCACGCTGACAGTAGAACACTGCCAAATATACGAAATTATGAGAAAATTTGAAAAATTATGATGGAGTAATATAAGATTTGACTCTAAAATCGATCAATAATTGTACGGCACTGGTTATAACAGAAACAGTTTATATCTGTCGATTGCATAGTCGAATATTGAGATCATATAAGATTATAATTACTTTTACTTTTGCAAGGCATTGTAAAATATGAAAAAAACAGAAGTGGTTGCCTCACGAAAATATATTACTGTTTTTTTTTGTAATATTCTTGTAATTCTACGCTTCTTGGTAAGATGACACTATGTAAATTATGTCAAGATTACAATGACGAAGACTGTTCCGTTAGGAAGGTCACCATATCCTTTATTATATGATTTCTGATATTATGGTTTTTGTAAGATGTTATATTGTCATACAAAATCTTACGTGTAATTTCTTTGTCGTGGCCCCTACTTCATCAAATGAACAAGCTAGCGTCTCTGCAAAACGTAGTTAACGAATTTGACTGTCAATCTTTCTGATTCATATTATTTTGGGTTGATACACATGGATTGGAACACTTAGAAAAAACGAATTTAATAATAATAAAAGCAATCAAAGGATTATACATTTCCAACTATTCGCAATCGCCCTAGAAAATCATTATGAATGTCCATAGCATAGGAAGAATCAGTACATGTGAATCGCTCCTGTTTATTAAGTTTAAAATCATATAAAAGGAAACGTGAGTATAGGATTTATATTCAGTTAATTGCTGAAATCTCGGTCATTGTCTTCTTCTTGACTGAAAATTTTCAAGTTGTATCAGCATGGTTGATATGACAATTCAATCAAGTTGCAACTAAATATAATAGATGCACGTATTGTCGTTTTCCAGCTACTGCATTTCTAAAGACTCCCGACTTACTCTTGGTCTTCTATTTCCATTGAATACTGCTTCTGTTCCTTGTTGACCTTGATATGTAGCTAATTTGTCCATATAAGCAGTTCGAAGAGGAGAGTTTGGCTAAAATTAGATATGCAAACTGATTCAAATATAAGATGAACATAATTAAACATATAACTAAAATAAAATTGAAAAAGGAAAATAATGTTGATTACCGATATTTTTAGTAAAACGCGAAAGAATCTACAGGAAGAGGTCTCACCTGTACCACTGGCGGAGTTATTGGAGTTCTAAAAATAAATCATCAAATAATGATTTTTCTATGCAATAAACAAGAAACATATCACATTCGTAGAATCAGGCTTTCTTGTGTTGCCTTTATATATACATAAAAAAGAGTAACTGCATTCGTTATACTACGAGCGAGGATTGCAGCAGGTTTTGAACACTTATGAGAAGCTTAGATGATTATACACAAGTTGATTCTATTAGTTTACCACTATTATATGTCATGAATGATGTACCAAAAACAATAGCAAATCGAAAGTATCTGTCCAGTCATTTCAGTCTCAGTACATACATATTCGTAATGATTTCTCTCAGTATGCTTCTAACTACATACAAACGACGATCACCGTCATCATCATTTTCAGTAAAAACAGCTATCTCAACTTCGCCAGAAAGAATAGTAAGATAAACACCCTGCGGTATCATAGTCTTCCAACTGAAATCAATCTATTGGAACTTACTCCACATATCTTGCACGTCCGACACGTAATGTGATTCTATTACTTTGTTCACATGCTGATTCTATTATTTGCTTTGCTTCTGCATGCGTCACGAATCGTAAGTCACGGATATTATCCTAGTAAAAATATATAGCAGAGAGAGAGAAACATATAGAACAAAAGAAATATCTTTATGTTACCCCTGATGAAATGTTTAATAGTCGATCACCTAAATGCAATTGTTGATTCGTTTGTAATTGAGTTTTATCTTTATCCACTATAAATATACCGTGATCGCTTCGATATTAAAACGGAAACAGATATTAACTGAGAAGAAATAATGTTGCGAGCAGTATTTACGTTGGAAAATATTCATCTCCAATTCCACCTACAATAGTAATGCCAAGCTTTCCACTATGCACTAGTTGGATGTCTTCGATAATCCGTGGTTCAAGACGACATATTAACTGCATATAATGATAGCATAGAGTAACTTCACTTTAAGATCTGAAACATTTATCTTGTGCTACTCACCAATCCAACACTGGGTCCAGACTTTCTCAATATTTTAAGGGCTTTTTTTT
Source organism: Rotaria socialis (assembly GCA_905331475.1). Taxonomy (NCBI): domain Eukaryota; kingdom Metazoa; phylum Rotifera; class Eurotatoria; order Philodinida; family Philodinidae; genus Rotaria; species Rotaria socialis. The sequence continues at coordinate 13,941 of CAJNYU010003104.1, read as the reverse complement.
GCTTAATATTTGTAAAATTAATTTTATTCGCCTTTAATATTATGTCATTTGATCTAGTACATGAAATTTATTGTAAAACACTTTTGACAGGAAGTAAATTTACTTACTTTAATCGTTGGTCTCTCTGTGCGAGTCCATTTTGATCTATCTTGCTAACTGAAATTGCTTCCAATGGGAAATTATATTTGTCAATACCACCGCTAATGTGGAATCCCCATCCTTCTTGTTTGTTCTGCTTAAGTTTTGAAGAAAACAAATATCTATACTGATAGTATATGTAAGAAGAAAATGTTACGCACTCTGTGCAAATCGATTTCTACTTTTTTCCAATGTTCTTTATACTTAATTTGTGGAGTATTAGACATGGCAAGTAATCAGAATCGTTTTTTTCTGTGTTGGTGTAACGTAAAAAAACAATGAATGTTAACAAGCATCTGAATATATTCAAATGTTTAAGGAAAAAATGCGGCGGCGTCAAAAAAAGTGCAAGTAAAAAGAACTGAATCAATGCAAAACGTACTTACTCAAAGTAAACATAGCTTGAATTTATTTCGCGTAGAATTCATTAAATCCAAACGCAACAGAAAAGACACTCGCTGTATGTACAGTATTTGCATTTTATTCTTTCAATGAATCAATCAATCTTGAGAATTTAAGTAAGGTTAGAGTAAGATGAGAGTGTACGACTCTGTGAAGACTATCGTTCTTTTTATTATCAATTATATCTGAAAGCGATAATTTCAATTTTTTGTTCAGCAAACTATAGGATAAAGGATATAAAACAGTATGATTCGTCTATCAAAATTATTAAATTGACAGTAGAAATACACAAAACAGAATCAACGCGAAACAACTGCGATTGGTTTACACAATTTTCAAAATTATTTTGAGATGCTCTCAAACCAAACAATCTTTAGTAGATCGTACATGAACTTTCGAGATCTTACGGACTATTGGCTATTTTAAGACTTATATTGTCAGACCTAACAGAACTCTGCAAAGATCTTACCGTAAGACGCTTTGTCTCCTGCTGACGAGTCAATAATCAAATACTTTCATAATTTCAAGTCTCACTTTACAAAGAACATTGCTGTGAATTGAACTAAAAGATTAAATGATTAAATCCGTTCTAATTCGAACACATGGTTCTTAAAAGTTGAACATATTTAATTGCAGTGACACTCTCCTATGGGAGAAGTAAATCACACATAAGTTATGTGACTTGATTAAGCAGAACTAAATGCTTTCCTATAATTAAAAGTATTAACCATTTTTTTTGTCATATAATTTTACTGATTAAATTAACTTTGTCACTATACTGTAACCGTTGCATGAGGGTATGACTAGTATCAAAACAATGAATGATTTTAAAAGATGAGGACAAACGCGAGTTTCTGTATTTCGAAAATACATAGAAATATAAAAGTACGCTTTTTCATTTTGTGTCATAAACTAAATGCCACACTGTTTCGTCAATCTGGATTTTTCATTTAGTTAGATAATAAATAAACTATTTTTTTTTCAGTACGATGCTGATAACAATTTTATTCTTTTTATTTTTCGTTAACAAAAACAAGATAACAATGAAATATTTTTCGCTATTGTTGAACAATCAACAATATGTTTTATCTGTTTGATATCAAGAGCAGTTTGGTTTGGTTTCAAATTTTCTTGATATTTCATTAAAGTAGATATCACATTATCGGCAATTGATGACGCAATTGTTCTAGATTATGAAATGAATTAACTCAATGAAAAACGAAAAAAAAAAGAAAGGTAAAACATACGCTTCATTTTTTAATCGACGTACGAATAACAACAGAAGACAATCAAATTCTAATAGTTGTACTTGATTATCAATTGATGTCAAACGTAAACCAATATTTTGAATGATTCCCGATAGTAACATTAAACTTTCACTAGAACTAATAAAATAAATCATAATCTTTCAAATATTTATTCATAAATTTTAATTTTTCTTTTACCAATTTTTAACAATCACTTGTAACCAGAGAAGGAATCCATAATCAAATAAGAGTGACATTAACATGTCTTGAATTTTGCTTGTTGAATAAAAGACATTTAAAATTTCAAGCTAAATAGTTGATCGATAAAAAATGAATTAAAGAAATAATTAAAGAAAACAAACTTTTATTGAATCATCACATAATGAACAATCATAAAATGTCATTAATGTTTTAAATACATATGCTTTCGTACATAATGTATAATCAATTGTATCTTTTATACCATGTTTTAATAAATTTAATATCCATCCACGTTCATATTTATACTATCAAAACATGAGGTACAGATTAAAAAAGAAAAGGCGAAGAACTAAAACGCAAACGAACTTCAACTGTTGAACTATGAAAAAGTTCGCCAAATAGTGGAATATGAACAAGATCAATATAGGGTTGTTTAAGAAGGAATCTTGTTATTGTTCGATATATTTTTGATTCTAAATATTTAATAGATTATTTTTCAAAATTCTATCAAAGCCGTAAGTCTTACCTGGATGAGTAAATAAATCTACTAATTTTGACAGAAATAACGCAACGATAGGTGCTAATTTTAAATTTGATTTTTTAATACTTTGTTTTAGTAATGTAAACATTGTTAATAATTGTTCTTTACAATAAAATCTTTGAGATATTAAATGTTGTTCAAAACGTGCAAGACAATTGTAAACAACAGCTCGTAATAAACCACATCGGGAACTTAATGCCATCAGACAATAGGCAAGACAATGTTTTTCAACAAACTGTTGACATTTAACAACACATCCTAAAGTTCAAAATAAATAATTAAAAATCTTTTTTAGAATACATTAAGTATTTTATTCTTGTCTTTTTCTATTGAAAAAATCAATTTTTGAAGCCTGTTTTTATGATTCATTTAAGATAGAATATAGCCAATGAGTATCGAAAATTCAAATGAAAATTTTCTATTATTTATATTGCTATTAGAATCGTATTTATGACAGTTACTCCTGAAAGATTGACTTGTCTATGGTGATTAATTAAATTCATAAGTAATTAAAAACTATTACTAGGTAAGGATTCATAGATCGATTTCATGAGAAAGATTAAAATTTTACTGGAATAACAAATTCCGTAGTTTTTTTTTACATGAAAGATCTGCTGCCACATAGTGATAAATAATGGTTGAGATCTATATGTTTAATCTTTACGATTTTAATAAATCAAAAAAATAAATCAAACTTCAAAATCATTTACCTGGACCTAGTGAATGATAAAAAACAGGTATTAAATAAACTGGATCATAAATTTGATCTCCGTCTTGATAAACTTTTGGTTCAATCGTCTAAACGAAGATAATTTGATTTTAATAAAAGCACAAGAATCTTCACTAACTCGTAATCTTCTTGTTACTGGATAAGATAAAATTGATTTCATCATCATTTTATCATCCAATAGACTCATGACCTGATCTAATTTTGATGTTTGTAATAAAACACTTTTTGCATCTGTTGTCGTACTATATAGTTTTAATGCAGCTTCACCCCAAACAAAAGCTGATTTCATTGAATAACCATGTTTTTCATATGTATACATACAAGCTAATGTATGTTGATCATTTTTCGATAATGTCGGATTGTAAATTGATAATAACATAGGAAAATGTTTTGCACAATCAATTGTGATTTTTGATTGGACTGAATCATAATGTGAAACAAACAATGCAATTGTATCGACTAGAATCGAACCATTCAATGAGGAAAGTTGTTCAAGAAAACTTTTATGTTTAAGAAATTTTGCAAATAATTTTGACAAATGTTTTTGATCAAACGATTGTTGAGATACGAAAAGTTGTATGAGAGTTTTCAAGAGATTTATTGAATTTGTAGTGAATGTAGAAAAGTGTTTCAATATATGATTAATTAAAACATATAAATCAATTTGAATTTGTGTTTCAGGATGAGTTACAAAATGATTGGTACATTGCTCAAAAGAGATTAACCATCCATCCATATTTCTAAAAAAATTAAGAAACTACATTCAATATCGATACATAGAAAATCAAGGATAAGCGAACTGAGCGCTTTCGAAAATCTAGTTCCTCAAACATTCAAAAATAGTCTTTTTTAGCATGTATGAATGGTAGAAACCTAAGACTAATGTCTGAGAAATAGTACTTGGCAATTCTCTATACCAGTTTCATAATTGTCATAGTCAACGACGGATGTCGTGGGGAGAAAAGATAATTGACTTTTCGATGTAAATTTGTTTTTTCGAAATTTGACAAAATAATTTTGAAACACATCCACAACCTCATGATTATTCCTCCGTTTGCGAATGTCGCATCTGCTTTTGCTATTAGTATTTTAAATATTTTCTTCTTAACTTACTCATTATTGTTTTCATCGGATGATTCAAAAAAGACCAGAGCTTTCTTGACAAGATCTTTATAGATTTTTTCTACTATTGTTGTTGATTCTGGAAATAATTTTAAAATAAGTAACAATTGATTCGTTTGTTTCACAGGTAGACTGTGTTGATTATCTTTGCTTTGAAGCAGTTCTAAAACCTGTTCATGTTGATTGGCATTCTTTTGACAATAAACTTGAAGCAAATCAAAAACAACTGATTCCGATGAATAATTATCGATAAGTTTAGCAAGATAATCACAAAATGATTCATTTTCAATAGGTTCATCAAGATTTAATAAACCACGAAAAACATAAGCTAGAAGAAGAAGTGAACGATCTGATTTATTGATCAAACGAATTATTGCATTTATGCGATCATTCGATCGAAGAGCAGTTATTGTTCTATACAGAGAGAGAGAGAGAAAAGAAACGAAGGCTTTTATTAAATAAGAAATAAATGTTCTTACTGAACGATTAATTTTGCAACAAGAATTCGAGTTTGTGTTTGAGAATAGTCTTTATTAGCTAATTTAAAAAGAATCTTTTGTTTTAATCTTATAATATTTTTCCAATTTTTATTTGATATTTTCTTCATTCTATCAATTAATTCCATAGCACATTCAATGGATTCTTCAATATTATCCTGAAATTCTTTTAAAGCATCAATGATGGTATCTAAAAATCGTTCATCGTTAACTTCTTTATTCGTTTTAATTTCATTAATAATAATTTTTAAAACATCAACATTATCGGTAAATGTTTGACAAATGATATTGAGAAATTCGATTCGATATGCAAATGACAGATAATTTGAAGTAAAATAAATAATACGATAATTATTTGGTTCATTTTCAAGGCATTTCAATAGAATTTTCGAATTTTCAAGTGGTTTTAATGTTTGATGAGGCATATCAAGTCCGTTAATAAGTTGACAAATTAATGAAATTATTTGAGTATTTTCTATCGATGATGAATAAGCTTGCATACGTTCAATGGTTTTATCGAATAGAACTTCGAATGACCGACGAGAGTCATTTAGAAGAAGAACAATATTTAAACATTGAACCATTTCTCTAATTAATCGTGAATTATCAGTGTCCTAAAATTTATTAAAGTTGTAAGACAAATTACTAGTGAAATTCTCTCGAAATTTTAATGTGAAAACAATTTAACTATTCTTACTGACCAATGAAGAATTTTTTTATTTTATATATTTTGAGGCAGACTACATCATCATTCATTTACTTTCTAAAATCGTTTTTTAGTAAAAGTCTCAATTTTTCGATACTTAGCGGGTATAAATGTCTAGTTAATCTTAAAAAAGAAATTTTCTTTTCTTTACATGTAATGCAAATATTTTGTACAGATTTAATTTCATTGCTAAATTGATTTGTAGATTGTCAGGACCTTTTTCTAGATCAATATTTGCCAGAATGGATTTTTCAATACGATTTATTTCATACATTAAAACCTAGAATAAAGAAACAGATAATCAATTAAAATAAATGGATGTTTATTTGCTAGAAATGTATCGTATTTTAATTAGTTTCACATGTTTCTTTGCTTGGTATCAGTAAATATTTCAAAATGAATTACACCTAGATTATTAATATTAAATTACATTAGAAGATACTTTGGTTAGCATAGAAGACTCGTAGACTTTCGCTTTGTTCAAACAACATCGTGCTTTCCTTATTCATAACACTTCTATTTTCGACATTACAATCCTCTTAATTTAAAAGCAATAATTTAGCAGGCAGGAACTTTCAATTCGAACACATAAGATTTGATGGTAATACGAATTCTAAGACAAGCTCCATATTATTGACATACTTGATTTTGTTTGTCTGGTGATGAAATAATATTAAGCAATTGAGAAATCTTCATATCATTTTTATTCTTTAAATAAATTTTTTGTAGATGATGATGGATTTTATCCGATGGTAGATTTATATGTTCAATATAAATTTGAAAGACAACATCACATAGATATTCATCAATTTCATTTGCAATATCTAGAAAATTTCAGATTTGTTTTTATTAAGATAAATACTCGATCATTTATTTAACCTTCTTTAGCATGCTGAATTGTATCAAGAGCCGAATAAATCAGTAAACTATATCTTGAATAAAAGAACATGAAAAAGATTTTCTTAGCAAAACAAATAATACCCGCTATCTTTGATTGTTTTTTCAACAAGAGGATATGGATTTAAAATAATTTTTTCAATCGAATTCGATAAAAATTGTTCCAATTTTTCGCTAGCTCCTAATTTTAACCATGTATAAATCCAGATAATTATTTCTTGATCATAATTATTTATCATCGAAGAAAATTTACTAATAATCTTAAAAAGAATTTTTTCAAATATTTTCATTGTAAAATAATATTAAAATTCTTACCAATGAAAGATCTTCAGAGATGTTATTGAAATTTTTCAATTGTTTTCCTAATTTAAATAACATTCGTAAAGGTGTACATTCTAGTTCTTTATTCTATAAAAGAAAATTCTAAATTTAGAACAAAACTGTTTTATTTCAAATTTGTTAACATACATGTCTTGCCCAAGTAACATCATCGATTGATTCTCGATAATTAAGAATATTTTTAATACATTGAAAATAATTTTCAATAGTATCATTTTCTAATGCAGTATCTTTAAAGAACGATAGTAAATTCAATACGGAATTTGATAGAAGTATATCAAGATTTATATTCATTGCTGACATTGACATAAAACATGATGAAGAATATAGTTTCAATAAATTTATATATTGACTTATGGATTGATTGAACTCAGATGTTGTTTTAACTGTTTTTAGAACATTTAATGAATCACAGAAATGATCAGGTTTTGGAATATACTAGAAAGAAAAACATAGCAAATGTTTATTATCAAATTTCTGATGAAAGGGAAATTTTTTTCTTCCTAGCTGAATCACACGCATTCAGTTCAATGATGATTTGACTCGTCCCTTTTAGTTTTTCATTCATAAATAGAATCCTTACTAGCCGTATGTTTCCATCACAGAGTTTTATTGATATCAACACAGAACTTAAATCTAAGATATTAATTGAAAAGAAGTAGAATATACAAAGCTTACTCTTAAAATGGCTTGTTGATATGCTTCAATGGCACTGGTTTTGTCACAAGCTAATGAAAGGTTCATAATCATATTGAAAGCTTCTTTAACTCTTTCTAATATCATCGAAAGAAATTTCATTGCAACCACTTGAATTGTTGTATCAGAATTTTTTAAAATGACTTGATCAAATTTATTCATTATATCGATAGGTAATGTTAAATGAATTAATATATCAGTTAATTTTATTGAATCAGTTACTGTTTGAAATATTTCTTGCCAAGAATAAAGTGATTTTTGTTGTTGAATCACTTCACAAAGAAATTCTAATGTTCCTGATAGAGTTTTTGAACGGATACTTATGTATTCATGTGATATTAGTTTAAAAAGTCTACAAGAAAGAAAATTTCTCTTCTTTTTACATGGAATAAATAAAATTTTACTTACGATTGAAGAATATCAGGACATGTTGTTAAGCAAGTAACAATTAAATTGGCAGCATATTCATCGGTGAGAAAATGACTTGAAAGATTCGTGATAACTTTAAAAATTATTGGATTTGCATTTCTTAAAAACAAGAACAAAAATATCATACAGAGACAAACATTTAGCTTGATCATAACCAACATCTTATCTCAGCAGAGTGAATCCAACTTTGCTTTTCTTAAGATTCCTTGTTTTAATAGGCTCGATACAATTGTCTCTAACAAAAATGAGCAGAATCATTTATTTTACTTTCGTTTCTGTTCAAAAGAAAAAAAGTTTAGTTTCACTCCTCACTCCTCGTTTTCTACTCAGTTACAACGTTTTACAACAAATCTTACTTTGACGAAGTTCCGAAATTTGAATCGAAAAAGTTAATTCCATAATTTCTTGAATTTAATATAATCATTAGAAATGTATGAACGATTCGACGGACTTCATCTCGTTCACCATTTTCTTCGACTTCCATCTAAATTAAGTTAATTTTATAATGAAAATCAAAAGAAAAGAAATATGAATAATATTACATCTTCAAAATCTAATGATTCTTCTAATTTATTGTTCTTCTTCGTTTTAATTATATCCTTTTGCTTTTGTTGGCCATTCCAATTATATAATCGAACAAGTGATCTTAAATTTCGATCATCAAATAAATGAAGTTTATCAGTTTTTGTTACTCCCGGAACCATAATAATCTAGATTTTATTTGCTTAAAATATTTTCTTTTCTACAAATTTCATTCTTACATTTGCACGCATTTCATCAAGTATATATTCGATTGTTGTACGAGAATCATTCACAAGTCCATTAAAAATCTCATGATGTATATCTATCGAGAAACATTAAACAGAACAAAAAACGTGTACAAAAATATCAATACCTTGTTCTTTGATTAGAGTTCTTATTGTATCAAGATTTTGATAAACTAATGGAGATAAAAAGAATTTTATTGTCCAATAACGAACATCTTCAGTATCCTAAACGTAATCAAAAAGGAAAATTGGAAATATTAAATTTGTTTTTTTTTAATAGCATACTCGAATATCACGTCGTTTAAGTAATGGTTTCCAACATGGTCTTTTAAAATCAATCAATGAAAAAATCAATCGAGCATTAAATTCATTCAATTGAATCATAGATAATAAAAATCGTAATGTAGTTTTTAAATGGCCTAATTTGATATTTGAATAAATACAAGAAAGCAAGAAGAAAACAACAAAACATACTTGCTGTACTATGACTAGATAACATGAAATAAATTGTATGAATTGAACTTGATATTGAAACAAATTTTTTTATCACAGTTTCTGATAATATTAATTCATTTTTTCTTGAAAAATATTCCATGAATGTTGTAAGAAATCGATAAAGTGTTATATTCTAATATATATCAAATTAAATTTAAAAAAAGAAGAAGATTATTAATAAGTAATAAACCGATAAATAAATTTGATTAAGTGAAACGAAACGAAAATAAGATTAAATTAATTAAATCATTTGAAAATTTTAATTTTACGAAAGAATTTATTTATCCCGAAACTTATTATCGACTGGCTAATAATGAAATCTCAAGAAAAACATATCGTCTGTTTATATAAAACTACGCATTCCATGACGTTTGGAAATTCTATTCACATCTAAACAATTTTTGAGATTCTCTTACTTCACTTGATTTGCGCTTTTCTTCCGTAATAAGTGTAAGAATATCATTTATATTTGAATTTAAATATTGAAGAAGATTTTCCATCAATTCATCAATTAATTCTTGAGATGATACCTGACGAACATGTTCGTTAAATTCACTTAAGGCTAATCGAAACGAAAAAAAATGATGTTATTTAAATTTCATTTCTTTAAATTTATATTTACCTAAAAACGATGTTTCCGGATCCTTCAGATTTTTAACAAATGTTTCAATCGGAAATATTTGATCTGATTTATTCTTTTTTTCCGGTTCAGTAATATTTTCTTCTATTTTACGTTTCACACCCATCTAAAAGTTTCAATTCAACAATTGAACAAAATGTAATTGAAAAAAAATAGGAAAATGAATTTAGCGAATATTTTTCATCCCATCATTGAGTTAATTATCAGAAAGTATATTTTGTCTCGAATCGGCACTTTTTCCTCAATGACTAAACTTGCTTTTGGTCAGACCAAACTATTAAATCATAAAATTCATAAGTTATTAGCGACAATGTGATGTGTTTTATAACAATAGATTAGGTTTTTTTGTTCTGTATGCAAAACAAGAGGTGTGGGTGTTCCTATTCGGCATCAGTACCGAAAAACTAGCTACATTTTCGTATCGTTAGTATGATATAGTGGTCGAGCACAACCATTCAGCTGAAATATCGTATCATCCTATTGGATGACTAACTGAGCAATAGATAGCGATGTATACACAAAATATCAATCACCATCAGTGAATAGTGAGCATGGTTTTGTCCTAGTCTAGATCATCTCGTACAATTACTGCTCTCCAATAAGAGTAATAAAACAATTCTAGTACTAAAGTTGTTGTGTTGACTAGTGGCATCTCTGTTTTCATTGATTTCTTTCGTTCGAATAAAATACTCAATAGTAATGCGTATTCACCTTCGATTGTGCCAACACGCGAGAGAGCTACTGTTAAAATGTAACCAAAGCAAAGAAAATATAAAAAAAGCTGTTGATTTAATCATGGCAATGGCAACCGTATTATTTATTCTTCATTCGGCATGATGTATTTTAAAATATGGAGTATATTAGGTTTTCATTCGATGCACATAAAGTGATCTCATTGAAAAGATGTATAGCTTGATGCTGACAAAGCAAACAGTAGAGCCAGGTAGGACAAATAGAAGAAATGTTGGTATTATTGTTTTAAAGCTCATCGATATATTTAATATGCAGCGTGAGAATAGAAAGAAAAAATATGATTCTCCAAACAGATAAATTAAGGATGTAGTCGTATCATTAGTACGTACAGCTAACTATTAAGCTAAATTTTATTTAAATAAGTCAGCTTACATAGTGGAATCGATTTCTAAATTTATTACTCAAGATTATTTATATTAATTTCAGGTTACATCAGAGTTTATTCACTCTGATTTCGAATGTTGATCTTTAAAATCCCAATACTCTTCAAGATGAAAAACTAAATCAAGATTTATATTAGATACGTAGTTGTAAAAATGGAGAATGACTTCATAAGAATGTTTGATCATTTTCAATGGGAACGGTTGTGAAAAATTCTAATTCTATATATAGGATTTCAATGTGTAACATCGTTCTTCCTAGAAATAAACTAATTTTGAGAGATTTGGATATAAGTGAATAACTGAAATATCGAACTACTAAAGAAAAAAAGTATGAACCTCATACATGTCGATGCAACAACTTCATTATTAAAAGAATACTACATACAATTGTTTCAACAATAAACTACTAAAACCGTGTTTACTAATATTCGAGTAGTATAACAAAAAAATTCGAATCTAATTTTTCGAAAAGTGAACGTAAGAATCACTTTGACTAATTGAGTTATATTCCGTAAAAATTGAATTTAGAGCTGGTACTATTCAGAATGGCGTAGCAAATCTATAAGTTTCTGGTACGCGATGAAAAAATTTAATAAATAGTTTTATCGAACAAAGAAGCAAACCCTATATTGAGGATGTAGGTCAATTTTTCGTTGATACGAACGTGTATCCTTCATATCGGCACCCGCACCCTAAAATTTTACTGATCTTTGTTTCAGATAAATGTGTAGACTACTGTTTTGAAGTCATTTCTTCTGATTACAATGCAAACTAGTGATAGAACGATTACAACTCTCCATCATCGTTTTTACAATCAGTAAATCTGAAAGCTTGACAATGCATGACAAAAAACATCTACTTGATACATCGAGTGCATCTCCATGTTCATCCTCTTCTCATCGTATATTTGCTCCACTCAACACACCTTTGTATCGTCGCTGCCAAACATTATCTGTTCTTGTTTGGTTTTTAATGCCATGGTTTTGCTTATATTTAACAATACATTTTTTCGTTTTCGTCTCTTGGTACGTAACTGGTGTCTTTCTTGTCTATCTAACATGGATGGTCATGTTTCGGACGTATCCTAAGGAAGGTGGTCATAGACAGCAGTGGTTACGACGACTCTTCTGGTGGAAATGGTTTGCCGGTGAGAGAATTTAATCTCTTCATTTACTTTAAGTTTCACTTTGATTGTATTTTTAGGTTATTTTCCAATACGTTTACATAAAACATGCGATTTACCATCTGATCGTTCTTATGTATTCGGCTATCATCCGCATGGAATTATTTCTCTAGGAGGATTTGGTAATTTTGCGACTGAGGCAACTGGTTTTGAAAATTTGTTTCCCGGTATTAATCTTCGTTTTCTTGTGCTCAATTCAAATTTTCAAATACCATTTTATGAACTATTTTTAACAATGATGGGTATATGTGATGCATCGAAAGAATCCTGCAATTATATTTTACAACAAGGCAAAGGCAACAGTATTATGCTAGCTATTGGTGGCTCAAAAGAATCATTAGATGCACGTCCATCATCTGAATGTCTATTGACGCTTAAAAATCGAAAAGGTTTCGTTAAAATTGCTTTAGTCAACGGTGCAAGTTTGGTTCCTGTATTTTCGTTCGGTGAAAATGATCTGTTTAAACAAATAGCTAACCCACGTGGGTCAAAACTGCGATCACTGCAAGTGATGCTACAAAAAAAGATGGGCTATGCATTGCCATTATTTTATGGACGTGGTATATTTCAGTATAGATTTGGGCTTCTACCTAATCGACATCCAATTGATACATATGTCGGTGAACCGATTGAAGTACCAAGATTAGTTCCAGAACAAATAACATCTGAAATCATTGATAAATATCACATGAAATACATGAATGCATTAATGCGTCTATTCGACACATATAAAGCACATCATGGTAACCCCAACGCATCGCTTGTTTTCGTTGACGCTCCTAACGTTTAAATCGATATAATTTCTTTTCGATTTTACACATTATTTTCTATTTGAATCCCTCTATTTTGGAGCGATGAATTTCATCTAAATCTGTATAGTTCCAATAAAGAAAAATTATATTGGAGTCTTTGCGTAAAATACGTTAATAAACTATTTTTCCATTCACAACGATTAGTTTTTGTTCATTGATAACAATAGTTAACTGTAAAGTGTGTATAAAAAAAAGTTGTTTTTCTTTTTTCTTACATGTAACCTATTAAATTTCCGATGAATATATTACTAGACATAATACTACTGGACTGACATGTTCACTATGGATGTTCTTCAATCATCTGATAGCATATAATTGATTTATTTTTATATTTCAACGGGAAGTAGGTTGCAGTCCATTTCTTTCGCGTATTCCGATCATCTTAAGAATTTGTCGATGACGGCGAATTATTAAACTCTTTGTATAGTTTATTGTGTATTCAACGTTCATTTGAGTAAGAATTATCGTTTTATTATGTCTAATTGATCTCACCATTAAAGATACTATATCAACAATCATGGAATGCTGAATTAAGAGAATGAAAGTCAACAGTAGCGTATAAATCAAAACAATTCTATTAGATTACTGTTAGCAGTTTGCAACGGAAGACGACATTCAGTATTATCATTATTGAGTAAACCGCAAAATTGTTGCATCGTTTGTAGGGATGCACCAGTACCAGTATTATACTGGTCTACTGGTCCAGTATATACTGGTTTTTTACTTTCGAAAATAACTACCAGCTAAATGAGTAATTTTCTCAGCCGTCAGTTCCGCTGTCTATATTCAAGTGAAAAATTGAGTTTTGCCGCATTTTGAAACACAATAAGATATTCTATACTCAACTAGCTGATAACATTATATAGAACCTTTTTCAATAGTTTTCAACGTTTTTGAAGAGAAAAAGAATTTCATTCACGAATTTAGTTAGATAGTAAAACAATCTTATGAAATAAACCGATG
>CAJNYU010003102.1:0-13077 GCA_905331475.1 Rotaria socialis | reverse complement strand
AAAAAAATCATTATAGTTGATTTCTTTTTCTAGATGGACTGAATGTGCGTTGGAATACGAATCCAACCACACGATTTCACACCATGGCTTTTAAATACGCTTATAAATCGATTCTATCACGAACAATGCGTAAAAAGTCCAAATCTATATTCAGTTTTCATAAAATAAAATCTATATTCAGTTTTCATAAAATAAAATCTATATTCAGTTTTCATAAAATAAAATCTATATTCAGTTTTCATAAAATAAAATCTATATTCAGTTTTCATAAAATAAAATCTATATTCAAGTTTCTTAAAATATTGAAATTTCAAATGCCACTATTATTAATAACTGCACCTTTTCTTCTGATGATTATTCGATTCATATGTTCAAAGTGTTGTAAGATAAACAGTAAACAACAAAATGAAACTTCCAAACATGATGATAAGGTTTTGAAAGAAATTATTATACACAAAGGTGAGCCAGAAGACAACTGTTACAGTCAATCCAAAGGCGAAAATTTTGACTACTTTTTATCATAATGCAGAAAAGCTCAACCATGACCAACATTGAAGTAAAATACTCATAATACAACTACTACTTATATAATTATCTTTACATTACTTTTAGGTTCCTTCATTTACAACGTAATATTTAAAACTTTAAAAAAAGAGTAAAACTAGATATATGTATCGATGATGTTCTCCGTAATATTGATGGCGCTCTAACTTTTCTTTTGTAGAACATAAGGTTAAGTGATTACTTTAAACTTTATAAGCTTAAGTTAAAGTGCTAACGCTACTTATAATTGAACATTTTGATTATTTCATTTCGCAAGAAAAACGTTTTTAAATAATTCAATGCTTTCTTTCTTGACAAGAAAGGTTATAATAAACAACAAAAGCATGTGAGTTATTCATTATTTTATTATTGTTAGCTTTAATAATAGAATTTATAAGTTAACTAAATGAAAAAAAGATGAATAAAAATAAAAAATTGAATTATGATTATGCTATATTTGAATAAACAGTATTGTTGAATAAATGATACTTATTGAAAAAAACTTTTCTAATACAGTCAACAATACAAAATTCAATTTAGTAAATTGTTTATCGACAGCTGAATAAAAAATAACTTCGACGATTTTTTTTGTCGAAGTTATAACTTTGTTGACCGGTGTAACTTTGACACAACAGATACATACAAGACACACTACATGTATAAAACTATGCTGAATTACAAGCAGACCAAATAAAATTTCGATGGCATGAAAATTTCGATGGCATGAAAATTTTATTTGAAGAAGTTAAACAATGTACAATGAGAATTCGCATGCTCTTGCAAAATTAGAGGACAAAAGAAGTCAGATATCTTCATGGAATGCCATACATTTTTATGATTGCTTAAAGTGCAATAATGTACTCTAATGAAATATTAAAAGGTGACATTTGTTTATACGAATTTAATTTATCGAATATGAGGCTCTGAGTTTTAACTAATCGTAGTAGGCAAACTCATTTCAACACGTTAAATTCAAGTAAAAACATAGAAATGATGATTGATTCTTGAACATAGTAATACTCGTTAAAAAAATATGCGTAAAAATACGTTCTTTTAATGATAATTTTCGCGTTAATACGCGTCGTAAC
The DNA here is from genome assembly GCA_905331475.1 of Rotaria socialis. Taxonomy (NCBI): domain Eukaryota; kingdom Metazoa; phylum Rotifera; class Eurotatoria; order Philodinida; family Philodinidae; genus Rotaria; species Rotaria socialis. Next base: position 11,446 of record CAJNYU010003102.1, on the reverse strand, counting down.
TTTTTAACACCATAAAACTCGTCAAAATTGAGCCATATACGCGTTAAAACGAAAGGCTAAATATTTTTACGCATTTTAACGTACTGAGGAACCTACAATGCGTTAAAATGCGTTAACAAAATCGTTAAAACGGCGTTTTAACGCTAAAGTACCGTTAAAACACCGTTTTGATGAAATTTTAACGCGTTTTTTAAAGAGAATTGTCTGACTGGGTAGTGAAACCATCAAGCTAGACGATGATACCATCCTATTCGTTAACAAATACACCTATCTTGGCCAAACGATCACATAAGACCACAAAGTTGAAGATGAGATTCGACGACGACGAAGTGCAGCGTGGTTTAGCTTCAAAAACATAGAAGAAATAATGAAGAAAACGAAAAACGCCACACTACGAGCGCATTTATTCAACTCTACTATTCTAGCGGTACTGAACTATGGCTGCGAGGTGTGGGCTATGCGGGAGAGCAATAAGCAAAAGCTCCAAACAACCTAAAGAGCTATAGAACGACGAGTGCTCGGCATCAAATTAGTTCAGAAAATCCCGAACAATATCATTCGCCAACGAACCAAGTTCAAAGACGCTTACATCGATGCTCTTCAACGAAAGTTCCGCTGGGTTGGTCACGCAGCAAGACGTGAAGACAACAGATGGACAAATCGCACGACCTTTTGGTGGCCATACAACTTTTGACGACCGAGAGGACGACCAGCAGACCGATGGCGTAAACTCATGCAGGACAATCTAGGAAGAAACTGGCATCAACTTGCAAGAAACCGAACGACATATAAAGAACGAACAGCTGAAGTGCTTTCATCATTGTTATCTTCCCTTTAACTTGATTGAATAAAAGCTATTGATTGATTGATTGTATATATAATAGATTAATTGAATTTTGTGATTGAAAAATCATTCGCCATACAATACATGTACGGTTAAGACGTGTTTTCTCCTTTCTTTTCTTTAACTATATATATATAGATATATATATTATTCAATCCTTTTCGTTCTGTGGCCACGTTTTTTCTTTGTTTCTCCTCCACGTGACTGATTCCTGATTATCTACGTCCATTAATTAATATCAAGTTCTTCGACTAAGCCGACATGCTGAACAGCATGAATAATCCTGTTCATTCTCAACCACCTTACCCCCACCAATCTTCGCAACTTCCTCTTCTCAATAATATTACTGTGAATGATCAATGTTCTTCCAATGTACCAACTGTTCATACAAATTTTCAAAATTATTCTGCTCAACAAACGTTTGTACCCAATTTTCAATCTTCACAGTCTCATCCTTGTTCTTCAAACCAGCTATGTTTCACCAACAACACCAATAATAACAGCTTGAATCAACAACCAATAACAAATTATCCATATTTTACCCCCATGTACCAGCAACATCCAACACCAATGTTCAACAATCAACTTAATCATCAATTAATAACAGCAAATTCTTACTCCACATCCAACAACAACACGATCCATCAATCTCATAATGTACAGGATCAACAGTTAACTCATCAACCACAACATCAAAATGTTGTGGCACCAATGGATTGTGAAAATGAAGATAACTTCACTACGGGCTCGTCGTAAAAAAAAGAAGAAGAAAACTAAAACAGAACATGTACAACTTAAAACTCCAACATCAACATCATCAACTGATTGTGCAACCTCGTCTACTAACACCGACAGTTTAATAACAAAAGTATGACCTCATAATACTACTCAACCTGTAACACATATCAGTACAAGAGATGGTCCAAGTACAGGAGGTGCTACATATGAAATTTCTGATCAAGCAATTAGATACGCTGAAACAAGATACCCATTTCCACCATTTGTAATTAAATTCCAACAATATGTCGATGAAAAATCGATGATCAATAACATCTTGAAATATTTTGTTGACATCTATAAAGTTAATATTTTATTGGCTGGTCATCGGTTAAAAAATAAACGAGAATTATTAATATTTGTTGAAAACAAAGAATCTTTTCTAATTCTCTTCGATGATAGCAAATGGCCGAAAGCCATCGGTTCATTTGATTATGATAAGACTCGACCAAATCACCTGCCGCCTCAATTTTCTGTCATTCTTCGTCATGTACCTGTTGAAAAAGATATTAATCTCTTACTTATGGATTTACAAAAAGATTATCCTGATATTATAAATGCATTTCGTTTATTAAATAGAAACAAACTTCCTACATCTATTGTTCGACTTGATATTGCTGGTGTTAAAACTATTGAAAATTTATCAAATAAGAAATTTATTTATATTGATAATCTTCGTCTTCCAGTTACTGAATATTTAGCTACTGCCAAGGTGTTAATTTGCTCGAAATGCTTTCAAATTGGACATCTTAGAAGTAATTGCAAAAGTCAATTGGAAGTATGTGGGGTATGTGGTAGGGGTGTTGAAGATCTTAAACAACATAATGATTGTATAAATAAAAAATGTTGTATTAGGTGCTCAGGTGACCATGATTCGAACGATTCTCGTTGTCCTGATATCAAATCTTATCGTGCGATGTTAACAAAATCTTTATTACCTTCAGTCGGTGCAGATAAAAATCATCCAGGTAATCCAACAACAAAGTATTGTCCTAATGGTAATGATTTTCCAATATTAAATGTTAAACATGGTAATCAACATCGAGGTAATGAATCATTCATCAGTTCGGGTAAACGTATTGATGATTTATTTAGCAACTTTAATAAACTGGAGGAAAATTTTAATAGAATACTTGAACTTAATAATAATTCTTTAGATGAACTTGCTCGAACACAAAAGGTTTTGGCAAAACATGATCATGAACTTCTTCTACAAAAATATGATATTACCTTTCAACGTGAATATGTTAACCAATTTATTTCCCCACTCGTTCAAGTAATTGTCGAAGTTTTACCAACACTGGTCAAGCAAAATGTTATTCAAGATAAAACGTTACTATGCCATCATTAACTAGTGTAAGTGAGAAGATGGCAAATGATCTAACTATGTGGACTAATCGTTTTGCTCAAAACGAAATTATGAAATCCAAGATGATTAATGATTTTAACATGGTTAATCATGATCCACTTTTTATATCTCCCAACAACAACAATGTTAACCATACAATGACTAGATCTTCAAGGTGATCTTCTCTTTTGATATGTGAATTTCTTTTTTTCCTTTGTATGATCCTGTGGTGGTGTATATAATGGTATATCATTCGAGAAAATTATTGTGCTTTCTACCCCTCTTTATATATATCAGAAAATTATGTGGCGATGTGTGTATTACACTCTTCTTCTTAATGTATAGGTACCTCATTGGTGGTGTCTTAATAGGCCTTAAGACATTAATCATTTCAATAAAGCATAATAAAAAAAAAACTTTTGTGATCGAAAAATCATTGAAATTCTATTACCATCTGATGATTGTCTTAACCGACATGAAATCTAGATTATGATAGTTGATCCAACTGAGGAATGATCTTTTCGAAGATCATGAAATCCTGAGGATCTTGGCAGACCGAGACTCACACTCTCAAATAGGGTCGATTTTGCTAGCAACACCCCCCCCCCTGTCCTTTTATTTTCTCGGCGAACATAGCTAAACAAGGTTGATGAACACATTCGTTTATAGCTGATAAAATTTTTTTGTAAATCGATGATTCGCGAATTAGAATAGTATCATCATATTATCGATTTCTCGAGAAACCGAGTTTTGAAAACAAAATTGAAAGCAAATTTTTTTTTCAACAAAATAAACCTTTGACAGTTATAACTTTGATTCGTTTTTATTGCCATTCATTACTAAAATATCATTTTTGCTAATATCTTCAATAGTTTGACATCCGGACAACATCATAGCCGTTTGAAATTCGTTTTTCAATATTTGCAACACATTGTTCACACCTTTTTCTCCATCGACTGCTAGACCCCATAAAATGGGTCTTCCCACCAGCACAGCTTTTGCTCCTAAAGCCAATGCTTTTAAAATATCTGTTCCTCGTCGAATACCACCATCAATATAGACATCCATTTCACAATTTTTTGCTTCACTTCTTACAGCTCGTATGATATCTGGTAGAGCTTCAATCGCCGATTGACTTGTATCCAACTGCCGCCCACCATGATTTGATACGACAATACCTTGAACTCCATGTCGTACAGCTTCACGTGCATCATCAGGATGCAGAATTCCTTTAACAATCAAGGGAAGACGTGTAATCGATCGAATCCATCCCAAATCTTTCCATGACAAAGATGAATCATAAGCCCACTTAAAAGCATTATCATCAGTGTCATCAATTAGATTTTCAGCACGAATACCATCAGGCAAGGCGAAATCATTATGTATATCACATTCACGATTACCTAAAAAAATGACGCCTGAGTAATGGAAAAAAAACTCTGGTACTCTCTCCTACACTCGAGCTTTAACGTCATTTCAGATTGGAGCTCAAGTCACTTTGAAGAAACATTGGTGGGAAAGGAGAGTATAGTAGAAAATAACAGACAATTCATGAAAAGTGCTCTGCGTATTGTAGAGATGTTGGTGACTGACTCATCGGTGAGTATGAGAGATATTTTTCAGGAAAACGCTCGAGATTTCATAAACGAATATTTTACTAATGAGTCAAAGCTCGAACCAGGAAAATGTGAGAATACAGGAGAAAAGTCTGAAGTAAAAAACGTAATATTGCCTAGAGGATTGTTCATTCGTTATAACATATTAAGAGTAACGTAGTGAAGCTACTATTAATGAACAAATAGAATATAGATTGCTAACGAGGGAAGGACACCAAGTATTCCCTCGCTTTTGAGCTGAGACTATGTGCATCATGTAGGCCCTAATGAGTTATGAATACCCTGAAAAGAGTTCGGATTAATAGCCTATTGCTGCTGAAATATTACATTTTTACGGTATTTTTTAATAGAAGGGTATGATCCTCCTCAGGAACACCAGGAAAATTGAGATTCAAATTTCGAGCTGCAACTTTCCACAGAGAAAGGCCTTAATAAGAATAGTCTATTGTGAAAGTGTCACATCTTTTTGTTGTTCTTATTCTAAAATGCAGCTATGGAAAAATTATAACCGTACACTCTAAAAAAAATAGGTTTTCTACAAAACCTGTACCCAGGATAAGAACCTTTGGAGTTTTGTATCTATTTGCAGAACCTTAAAAAGTTTAGTGGAAAAATATCTGAGCTTTTTCAGGTTCTGCAAATTGATACAAAACCCCAAAGGCTCTTATCCTGGGTACAGGTTCTGTAGAAAACCTATTTTTTTTAGAGTGTACATCACTCATATACACCGGCGAATTCCGATGTTTTTATTTCAGGCAAGGAGCAATCAAAAGATCTAAAACTTTCACAATGGACTATTCTTGTTAAGCCCTTTCTCTGTGAAATGTTGCAGCTCGAAATTCGAAACTCAGTTTTTCTGGTGTTTTTCAGGAGGATCACAGCCTTCTATTAAAAAATACCGTAAAAATGCATTATTTTAGTAGCAATAAGCTATTAGTCCGAACTCTTTTCAGGGTACTCATAACTCATTAGGGCCTACATGATGCATATAGTCTCAGCTCAAAAGCTAAGGAATACTAGGTGACCTTCCCTCGTGAGTATACAGAATTAAATCGTATCTTCATCGAATTCTGACATCTTCTTCGACTCTATGACTCCTGTTAACCGCTGTGAGATTTTCTTGAAAGCCTGATGGATGGTTCTTTTCAATAATGCTAGAACATCATGGCAGTAGGCAGTAAAGAATTTGTTTCTCTTTTGTTTTTGCTTGGTCATAGAGTACAATTATATTTCAAAAATTACTCAGTGCTAATGGCCCACAATACCTAAACACTCAGTTATGATATTCCTTCATTTTTTCCTGTGAGGTCTGACTCAACCAAATTCCGTCACTTACTACCCAATATTAGCTCAATTTACCTTTAAAAAGAAGAGTTTAGTACTCACTTGACCTAGAGAAAGGCAGGGGTGTTTCCAGGATTATTCCTTCCTCCGTCTCATTCCCTTTTCCGTGTGTCTCCCTATTATCCAAATAGACATTGTTTCTGGACTGCATATTACGGGTATTACTATTTTACGCGAACAGCATGAACAGCCAAGTTTGTGAGATCGCATATAAGTCATCTTTACGAACACCCACAGCGTGTAGGGTTATATTCACGAACACCCATTTTCTAGGAGCAATAATGAAAAAAAACTGTCAACAAAGACTAAAAATGACCCCTCTCAACACGAACACCCAGAATCTCTGTTATAGCCTACGCAAACACCTTAAACTTTTTCTTACGAACACCCACAGAACTCCATAAGCTACATTTTGACCACAGGACATGGCATCCTAGAAAAAATCCTTATAAGATTTTTTCTCTGAAAACACGAGATCGATTAAATTTGACCATATATACCCAAGAGGTCCATTTTAAAAGCTTAATAGCACCCAACTTACTCCTACGAACACCCACAGAATCCCATAAGCTACGTTTTGACCAAAGGACATGGCATCCCCAAATGAATTCTTATAGGACTTTTGTTCTCAAAATACATGTGATGGGTCGAAATGTGACCATGTACACCCAAGAGGTTCCTTTTAACACGTTCATAGAACGAAATTTAGACTTATCAGCACCATTATCAACTTTCTATCTACTTATAGATATATGATTCAGTTAGTTGCTTAGGTAACGGGCCCACAACAGGCGTCCACATTGGAAAGTTGATGTAGAGTATTTTGAAAAGGACTGATTGCCATAAGTTGTCCTCTAATTCTAAAGCGTTTTCTGAGATGCTCTTCTTATATTTTAGAGAAAAATTTCTGTACAAGCCTCGCAAGTGAAAGTTCCGGAAAACCAAGATTTTTCAGCTTTAAGCAATGAAAAAAAGTGAGATTTTGATGGAACTGATTTGCAATGCACATTTTTTGATTTCAGAATCGGATTCAGCATTGGAAGGCTAGTATTCAAAAAAAAATTGAGTGGTGAAAACAAAATTTTAATTTGAAAAACTTATTCCAAATTTTGAATTTTTACCATTCTTTCTATTTTTATAATTCCGCAGAGATAAATGACAGATAGAGCCTTCAAATGTTCTTCGATAGAAAATTATAAACTGAAGAAGCCCACCGATTTCATGATTTTATGTAGGTTGCAATAATCAATTTTAGGAGGATATTCACGAAAAACTACCTCAATTTTGAAAGGTTTCACTGCGTGTTCTCTGGTTAAAAGCTCATCATTGGAGCTTTTATGACTTTTAAAGTTACCAATTATCTAACATATTATATTTTATTAAACAGTCAATTTCTTATTAACATCTATATAGTACTGTTTGGTTCCATCGCTCTCATACACCATCAGACGATGCTGACTTTTCTTCTTTTCACGAAAACGGATCATATCTAGATCATGTCAAGTCAACTGGTCTCTGCGTATCATTTTTTTTCTATAAATGATATCTGTTTATTGNGCGTAGGCTATAACAGAGCTTCTGGGTGTTCGTGTTGAGAGGGGTCATTTTTAGTCTTTGTTGACAGTTTTTTTTCATTATTGCTCCTAGAAAATGGGTGTTCGTGAATATAACTCTACACGCTGTGGGTGTTCGTAAAGATGACTTATATGCGATCTCACAAACTTGGCTGTTCATGCTGTTCCCGTAAAATAGTAATACCCGTATATTACCTAATACACACAAATCAACTGTAATTACAACTGCTTTGTAGCCACAACGTTCAGCTCGTTCAATTAACTGTTGTGTTAGTTGTCGATTTTTAAACACATACAATTGATACCAAAGTTGTGAATAACTCTGTGGATAATGTTCTTTAATTTGACGTCGGTGCTCTTCAGCTATTGATTCCATACTAGTTGATGCAAGTGTTGAAATACACATAATCGTTGAATGAGTAACAGCTGCACGAACTGTAGCCAATTCACCATGTTCACGATTAGCTAAACAGTGAACTGCTGTTGGAGCAATGATACATGGAAATGAAATTGTTACAGAAGAATTTAAAAGTTTCGTATGACGATTCACTGAATTCGATGGTGGATGAGAAGAAACGTCAATAAAAATTTTTGGACGTAATTTTATACGACGATAAGCTAGTTGATTATCAACTAATGTAACTTGATCGTCCGATCCCGTACGATAAAAATCGTAAGTCATTTGCGGTAGGATTTGTTGTGCACGTTGATGATAATCTTCAATATTCAATAATCGTCGTACTTTTTTGTTTTCTTCGATGGCACTGTATGTTTCGTCCATTTCCATGTGGCTGTTATATTGTTTCGAAATCTGAAATGACAGAAAACAGTTGGTGCCCGATTATTTACTTCGCAAAAACCTCTCCCATCGCCTATGATGTTGATATCTAGACTGCATTAAAGACAACGAATGCTTGGTATGGCTAATTTTGCTGCGAGATTAAAAGAATTTACGCCCAATTCGAGAGAATGTCGACACGTACAGTATAAATAGAATTGTAAGCCGATGCCTTAGTCAGCCGCGGCTTAAGAGTTCCCATTTCTTGAGAGTGGTGGCTGAAATTTTTTCAAAAAACTTCTCATTTTCGAGATATTTTGAAATACAAAAGGAAACTCAATAGTAGGGAATGCTTTCATAAGAACCTAGCTTAGAGATGCTCTGAAAACTGCTCTTTAAAAAGAAAGGTGTCGTACGGAATCTTTTTTGGGTACCATTTTAAGAACCTTTTTTATTGGTTTTAGCCGAAATTTTGAACCATTTAAGGTTTCATACTTTTCGACTGAACCTTTTTTAAGTTTTAGATTGTTTGGCTGGAACCCAAAAAAGGTTCTTAAAATGGTGCCCAAATCTTGAACCATAAAAGGTTCAGAATCTTTGCTACAATCTTTTAATGGTTCACTATGACACCTTTATCTTTTAGAGAGTAGTCTTGAATGCTTAAAGTACTCAAAAAACAAATATTATTGTTTCAAGTGCAGTGACGATGGTGTGCTCAACCGTTTGGTCGTCAGCTGCGGCAGCTAAGCCGGTCGATTTACAACTTGAGGTGTGAACACTTTGCCAAAAGTGGCTATGAAAGCCCATGATTTTAGGAACGAGAGAGTACGACGCCTACCGTACTTACATCTTGCACTAACTTATAGAGACCTCTTCGCCTCATCACTTGAGAGTAGGGGTGTCAGGTTCGCGTTCCATTCCTAGGAACCCGGAACACGGTGCGAGTTCCCGTTCTCAGGAACGGAACCCGAAGCGGGTTCCCCGTTCCCAGGAACCCGAGAACGCGAAATATACTATGCGTTCCCGTTACTAAAAACCCGGAACCCGGGCGGGTTCCTCTTATTAAGAATCCGACCTTCGAAAAAAAACGGTACTTGAAGCCTGAGCGGATTTCCGGATTCTTAGGATCGGAGAACCCGGGAACACAGTCTTATACAGATTTCCATTCCCAGGAACGGAACGGTAGGGAAGGGGAACGCTGACACCCCTACTTGAGAGTGTGTATTTTCAGAAGCCAACCATGTCATGACTTGTTCGCCAAGATGTGGTTCATTATTCAATTCGGAGAAGGTCGCCTAGGGAGCAAAGCTTGTGCTATTCGCTTTGTCTTTATCGAAAACCAACGCAGGACAGTATAGAGGAATCTTCATATTTAGATCTATAATATATAGTAGACTGTGGAGCAAGTGAGAAGCGTCCAGGTAGGCTCAAGTGATTCCAAAAGTAATATCTCGAATCATAAATAGTAACAAGATTTGCTCAACTTTTAATTATTTACAGAAAACAAAACGCATCTTCCAGAATATGTGTTCGAACCAGTTGATGAGCTCTACCTGTTTCAGTTTCTTGCAGCGCCATGATGAGCGTAGAGTATTTCTTAGCACATTTCAAGGCAGCTATATGTAATAGTATAGGAAATGAGACCAATTCTTTCCAACGGCACATTTTTGGAGTCTATGATCTTTTGAATTACAAACTGAGTATTCCTTTTAGCTAACTGTAGTCAATGCTGAAACTGACACTTCTTCAACTAATGCAACTTGCTTATTTCCTATGATATGTTATGCTTGTCTTTTATGAAGTGAATACTTACATGTGATTGGAAGCGAGTGAAAATGGTGCCTCTACTCTTGATAACAAGCTGCTTTTATAGAGAAAGAAAATAGGACGTTATTGAATAACAAAGAAAAAAAAAGCAGAAAAATGTATCTTACTTCTTTTTTGTGTAACATAAGATAAAACCCATACGAAAAAATGTGTCATAGTGTTAGCGTCAGTGATGATACATACTGACGCTAACGAAGATTAATACGTTATTCTAGTCTAACTGGTAGGATATCTGCCCGGAGAGCAGAAGGCATGGGTTCGATCCCCATGAAGGGCATCTTTTTCTTCGTTCTGTCACATAACATCAGTGACACTGCTTGTCTCTTTCGTTCTATACATATTAGAGCTAACAATTATTTGTTAGGCGCAGGACTAACAGCGAGATGATATGACCACAGAACGAAGAAAAAGATGCCCTTTATGGGACTCGAACCACATATCTTCTGCTATCCGGGCAGATGTCTTAGCCAGTTAGACTAGAAGGGACATCTAATCTTCGTTCAGGATTGTAGGGAAACACTACAATCCTAACACATACTTCCTTTTTGCCTAACATAAGATAAAACCTACACAAAAAAATGATGTAAGTAAAGCTGACAGCGGGTTCAAAAATCTCTGCTCAAAATCAACCAGTGACTTGTATTGAACCTCTACAAGGATATTTTGAGTGCAAAAGTTGACTTTGCATTGAATACTGTTATATTCAAGATTGGTCATCGCTCGAAAAATAGGTATTCAATCTGAAACGTTGAATTTTTATAGAGTTCTTACCAGTATTTCCGCCTAACCATGTGATTAAAATCGCGCAGAAATCGACGTTTTATTTAGAAAATTCCGAATAAGCACCAAAAGTAGGACGATTTTATTGATATGGGCGACATTCGCTCCACGATTTGCGTTGGGTTTCTAGAGGGTTGTGCTGACGAGGGAAGGTCCCCAAGTGTTACGCACCGTTTTGAATCGGATATATACCAGTTTGTAGAGCTTGATGAGACTAGAAAAGACCTAAATGGGTTCGCCCCCATACCTTATCTTACTTGAGTGATGACCGTTTTACTGGATTTCTGACCTTTGGCTAGACTTATATGAGAAAACTGAATTACGGATTTTCGCTGTGAAACTTCACCCATAGATAGGTCTCATAACCATTAGAATATCCTAAAAATTTCAGACCAAAATAATGTTCTATTCTTGAGATATTGAATGTCTCAAAAGCAATCATGTGCCACGAACAAAGGTCAGAAAATCGAGTGTCTTCAACATTAGATATCTCAAGAACAGAACATTATTTTGGTCTGAAATTTTTAGGATATTCTAATGGTTATGAGACCTATCTAT
>CAJNYU010003101.1:41100-123813 GCA_905331475.1 Rotaria socialis | reverse complement strand
GTAAAATGAAAAATCTCTGTGATAGGGTAGGGTAAGGGTACAAAGCCCCTAGGGCAGGGTAGGGCAAGGTTACGAAGTCTATAGGGCAGGGTAGGGATAGGGTAAGAACGTCGTAGGGCAGGGTAGGACAAGGGTACGAAGTTTTACGATAGGGCAGGGTTAGGGTACAAAAAAGTCTTAACCTGCAGGACTCTAATTGGAATCTAGGATAAAAAGGTGTAAAACTACATGGTTTAGAATCATGTATTTATAGCAAAATAGGCTGAAATGGAATTATCGAAAATTTTCTGTCAGGATGTATGAGAAAATATTCAAAGTAGCCATATATCTAAAAATAATTAACTTGCAGCTAGGAAACAATTCTGTTGCATAACACTAACAAGAAGTATTGTCTTATACTATTATTTTCAGTTAGAAAATTATGAGCTCTCAGGCGTCTGATCATTTAATGGCGAATATCTAGGGTAACTTGCATCGAAGAAGATTTTTTCATGTCTTGTGATGGGGTTTGAAACAGCTCCGACAAAAGATTACGTCAAAGTTGTACTATGGCAAACAGTGCAGCTTCGGCACGATCTATATATAAGCCAATCTGTGTATTGTATATCTATATCAAACTCTTCATCGTCACTATTTAGAAAAGATGTCAATGTTTACAGAATTTGCTGTGTGCTATAGAAATATTTACCAAACATCAAACATCACTCTTTTTTTCATCAATCACGTTCTTTGTTTTGAAGAGAATTCTCCGAAAACAATTGTTCACAAATTCGATGAGGTTCTTCAGGAACCACCTTCCTCTCTTTAAAAACCTATCAATCACAAGTGACTTAGACCATTATAAAAGCTGATACCAGTACCCAACTCTATATGAAGACTCTCATATACCACTCTTAATCATCTAACAATGCCTTAATTATAGCGCTTGAGTCTAATGAAAGAAACAATAGACCACGAGAAAGATTCCGTCAAATTTGTATTGAAAAAACACATCCATCCCTAATCTCATTGTTTCGGATACCGTGCATAAAACACAGCTATAAAGCGAGAAGTAATAATCATTCAGTCGAGAACGATAGGAAAATAAACATTCAGCTCACCATAACCCAACGACAAAGTCTAGCATTATCCACATTCCATTAATTTTTTCTTTTCACATTTAGTACATACTATAAGTTCCAAACACTCTTTTCTTATTCATTTATCATGCGGAGCGTAAATCATGCCCGCATTTACACCAGTTAAAACTTCAAAATCATTTTCCGTATAGAAATTAACATCATTCTCATTATTTTTCTTTTCCCTTGCTTTGGAGTTCTGGTACAGTTTAAATAGAACTAATCTTGGTTTTTAGATGTAACGTATGTTTGACCTAAACGATAGTTTTCCTCTTAAATTATTCATTTATCTTACCTATGAATTATTTGTCTAATGTTCACTTAAAACCTGTAGTTGCCCACACATGAATAAGAAATTATCTCTTTCAGATTGTGAGTCTGAGAAATATTTTAACAAATTATGGTAGATCATAGAAAGTTTCACATAATATATTTACCTAAAGTACAATAATCACTAGAAGAAAACGCAAGAATGGCTTTTATTGATGAAAATAATGCATGAAACAGTTCTTTTCTTTCCTGTTATAGACTATTGAAAACATGTGTGCGCATATGAATGAACCGAAATGCCTAGTTAATTCAAGATCAGGAAGTCGTTTTCCGATTGGAGGCTGTTTGGTTAGTCGACAACCATCAACTCTGCCGAAGTTCGAATTATCAAGAACTCTTTCAAATAAAGAATTGCCTTCATCAGTTGATCTTCGACAACTAATGACGCCTGTTGTCAGCCAAGGTGATCTTAATTCATGGTTAGTATCTCTTTGCATTTTTTCCTGACGCGCGAACACAACAGAGAATCCATAATGTTTCTCGTTGTTGTTACTGTTTCGCATACCAATTTTTCATTCCGATATGTGATTGCTTTTATTTCATGTTTACCTTGTCGACTGATTTCTTTAAAAAAAATATCTATTATTTTAGTGTTGCCAATGCACTAGCAGGTATTTTATAACTATGATCATACTTAAGTGACACATGAATATTCTTCTAGGTTCATATGAATTTTTGATAATGAAAAATACAAAAAAAGCTCTTAACATTAGTCGTCTTTTTATATACTACAACGCTCGAATGATAGATAGTCCAAATGCCTATAAACTGGAGGATAGTGGTACCTCTATAATTAGTGCAGTTATGGCTTTAAAACGTTTTGGCTGCTGCAAAGAAGAAATGCTCCCACACACCTCGGCAAATCTGAATAAGAGACCACCGGAACACTGCTTTATAGAAGCTGCAAAATATAAAATCAAAAAGGCTATGAGAGTAGATGTCAATTTTAATGAAATGAAAGGATGCCTAGCGGAGGGTTTCCCATTTATATTCGGTATTAAAACGTTTCAATCGTTTGAGCAAGCAGAAGATAACGGACGCGTCCTCATCCCAGATCTATATCGCGAAAAACTGAACGATGATCATGGAGTGCATGCGATGTTGGCAGTGGGATACAGTGACGCATCAAGATGTTTCATTGTTCGGAACTCATGGGGTCAGCAGTGGGTAAGTTTGTCGTTGGTTTCTCAGATTTTTACAGTGTTGTTAACATACATTCATTGTTTTTCATGTTGGTATACAACAAATCATTCTGCAACTATGTCTAAGGTTTCATGATGAAGTACGCATGGATAAACAAAATAGATGGATAATTTAAAAAATATATCTTTTTCACTATTTGCTAGTACAAAGTGACATTACGTAGGCAAATTGCTTTACTGTAACAGTGGAAGTTTTTTTTTCAAAATTCAAATATTAATATAATATGAATTACAGATGAGATGAGATGGATCTAATTTCTAATTTGTTTTTAGTTAGATAAGTTTTCTATTAGGGATATGACATTTTAATTTAAAAAAAATTATTAAGTCGAGAAATAAATTGTCCAAAATTTGCATTTAATTAAATTTTAAAAACTGGTAGATAAAAATAGTTTTTGACTTGATTGATATTATTTCAAGGCAAATTTGAGTATGTTTCTTGTTTTCTAAAATTAAAGCTAGTCATTCTTCTGCAAATTGTGCTAATAAATATATTTTTATGAGTACCTCGGTATTTTGAAGAAGAAAGATGATGGATCCTGCATAATCTGTAGAGAAATTTTGACTATTATGAACAAATATTAACCTAAAATACTATGTTCTCCTTTCATTTAGTAGTTGCTACTGTTAAAGTCGCGTATTTTCCTCATAACAATGATGAGTATCGTTCAAACAATTTATTAAATATAAATGATTTTTCAGCCCAAAAATTTAATTTACATTTAACTTTTTGTATCAAACAAAAAATTTCAATTTATTTTAGATTTTAATTTAATAGAATTTAATTTTAAATTAAATTAAATTAACTTTTCGAGAAGTTAAAGTTAAATAAAATAAACTGTAAATTGACACCCTTACTTTCTATTAAAACATCGATAATCTAATATATTTTTCGTCAGAACCACTAAATTTTGTCGATGTTAATTATGTAGTAGGAATCTTGCATTGGTCATTCTAATGCATTGTTTTAAGTAGTATTTAGTTCAACTGGAAATATCAATGAATACTGTTCTCTAAAATAAATAGATGGACAATCGAACCCTTCTAAGCTTCACAAGAGCTGCGAAACCTAAAGGGGTTGTTCCAGTGAGCACATCGGCGAAAACTTTCCTACGAAATCATTGACGTTTGAGACTCAATTGTAAAGCTTTTTGCATTAAACAATAGAGCGTTCGTTTGAAACCTGGCGTTTTCAGTATTTTGATACGGACTCTTTTTTTCTCCCATGAAGCTTAAAACGGTTTCTTAGCGAAGGTTTACAGAAGTCCACAGAGTTCACTGAAATTTAGAACAAATTGTCATGAAATCGTAATTAAATTTGATGAAAAATTAAAATATATGAATTACTTTTCTCAAAATGATAATATTTTTCCACAGATCTACGTGTATCTTCATTCGATTCATTCCTTCTAGATGTACTGTCTAAAACTAATAATTATACTTATCAATAGCTAAACTATTCTAACGAAAGCGTCACTTTTTCAATATCATCCGTGAAGAAAAATTCTAACTCTGTTAGATGTTGTCCTACTCACAGATGTTATTTCATTTTGTTTCGAACATTACAAAGGATAATCTACATCCTCAGATATAACATAAAATCAAAGAGTTTGAGATCATTTCAAACTATAAAAACGAATGTATTCATTTGATTTTAGGGTGACAATGGCTATTGCTACATACCGTATGAGTATATGTGTAACACAAAGCTATGTCTAGAAGCACATACAATCCAACTAGTCGATAACGACTCGGCTCGTCGTCCAACTACAGATGTTGTGAATCCATACGATTGGAACGATGATAAGAATAAGCCATATTACATTCCACCGAACTATCCTTATCAAGATTTCGATTTCACATTTTTCTGGAAATTAAATGATACTTTCGACTACTTTTCTAACTTGTGGAATCAAGGAAAAACACCTCCTCCTGTAAAGGACTCATTGCCGACTGACGATGTCATCAGGCCCGATCGTACACCAGTATTGCCAAAGAATGAAGTTCAAATGTCGTTTATTCTTTGGATAGATAAACACAACAGTGAAAATACTCATATAGAGCAACGATTGACGATTGACAGGGATGCTAAAGTCGATTTCTGTGAAACATATTCAAAAGGAGAAGCACATATCTCAAGACTGAGAGAAAGGATTAGATCATCATCTACTTTCCAAGTAATTTGTCGTGGGTACTATAGAGACGAAAACAAAAATCCACTTAATCTATTACAATTTCTCAACGATAATGGTTTAAGCCATATTCCTGTAATTGTGTTTACTCAGGACAAATCTAGTTTAATGAATCATTTGCAAAGACAAGCACCAGCGATGGGTTTACATGATTGGCAGCAACGTTTGTTTATTACCAATAGTTCTGAGGAGTTGACCGCAAAAGCCATAGATAGAAAAAATAATAAGCGCCGTCGCTAGTATTAATTATACAGAAAACGTTTCATCAATGACTGTCAAAAGTTGACAGCGACAAACTATATGAACGAAATTGATAACTAGACTTGAGATAAAGAATTTGTTTATATCTTATGTAATGCTTCTTTGATATTTTGATAACACGTGCATTAGCTATAATAACATTTGAGCGAAAACTAACAAATTGCCGGTAATTGTATTCGAATTGAGTTGAATTTAATTCCTTGAGAGTTCAATTGATTGCTGTTCGAGAAAGCAAGTAATACTGAAGTACATCATGGCTCAGTTTTGATTGTTTTGTTCAACAGTTTTAACATGAACATCTTAGTAGATCAGAATTCCGGATGAAATTATTCTTTTCTTTTTTGTTGTAGACTATTGAGAACATGTGCGCGCATATGGCTGAATCCAAATATCTAATTGATCCGGAAACAGGAAATCGTTTTCCGATTGGAGGCTGCTTGATTAGTCAACAGCCATCAACTCTGCCAACGTTTGGATCATCAAGAACTCTTTCAAATAAAGAATTGCCTTCATCAGTTGATCTTCGACAACTAATGACGCCTGTTGTCAGCCAAGGTGATTTTAATTCATGGTTAGTATTTTTTTGCACTTTTTCCTGACACGCGAACACAACAGAGAATCCATAATGTTTCTTGTTGTTGTTATTGTGTCGCATACCAATTTTTCATTCCGATATGTGATTGCTTTTATTTCATGTTTACCTTGTCGACTGATTTCTTTAAAAAGAAAATATCTATTATTTTAGTGTTGGCAATGCACTAGCAGGTATTTTATAACTATGATCATACTTAAGTGACACATGAATATTCTTCTAGGTTCATATGAATTTTTGATAATGAAAAATACAAAAAAAGCTCTTAACATTAGTCGTCTTTTTATATACTACAACGGTCAGAAGATAGATAATCCAAATGCCTATAAATTGGAGGATATTGGAACTTATTTAAGTAGTGCAGTTATGGGCTTAAAACGTTTTGGCTGCTGCAAAGAAGAAATGTTCCCACACACCTCGGCAAATCTGAATAAGAGACCACCGGAACACTGCTTTATAGAAGCTGCAAAATATAAAATCAAAGAAGCTCTGGTTGTAGCTGTTGACTTGAATGAAATGAGAGGATGCTTGGCTGAGGGTTATCCGTTTGCATTCGGTCTTGAAACGTTTCAATCGTTTTTAAGAGCCGGAAAAAATGGAGGTCGTGTCGAAATGCCGAATCTATATTATGAGAAACAAAATCAACAACACGGCTGGCACGCAATGTTGGCAGTGGGATATAGCGATCTATCAAGATGTTTCATTGTTCGAAACTCATGGGGTAAAAGTTGGGTAAGTTTATCGTTTGTTTTGCAGAATATTGCGATTGTGTTTGCAGATTCATTAGGTTTTCATATTGATATTCATTAAATATATCATCAAGCACGTCTTAATCTTCATAGTAAAGTGTAGGGCATAAGTGAATCAGCACGATATTTGAAAGAAATTTTTGTGTTTCTTCTATTTTTTGTCAAGGGAGATTGCGACGTTGTGAATAACTTGTTTTTTTCGTAGCTTTGGCAATATCTAACGGCCAACCAAAGTGCGGAAAAATATTTCTTCATAACTAACGTGAAGTTTAGTTGTTCATTTGATGCTGGTATTGTAGAATTTTATGACGCTTGTGAAGTGCAGTTTGTATGTAGAGATAATCTAGCAGAGATTAGCTGCTCTAGGGGACCTGAAGAAAATAAAATCCAAATTCAAAATAAAAGACTGTCGGAGATGATAACAGGCCGTAGTGAAATGTATTGGTCTGCTTCTGATGCATCTAGATCAAAGCGAAATGAATATTCAACAAACACTTGACCTCACAGTATTTGGCCAATTTCTCACACAACGTTCATGCTATAAGATTTAGTTTTTCCCGAAAACTCTCACACTGAGTGCTCTCTAAAACGATGTAAAATATTTGAGTGTAGAAAGTACTCTCAGATATTCTAGTAATATAAACATGTTAATATATCATAAGAGCGTATATTGTAATAAGCATTTTTTGTGAGTATTAGTTAACTGTTTTCTCTAACAATCAAGACACTTCGTCCCAGTCATCTAATTCTATTAAAATGCATATAGAAAAAGTGTAGGCATAATGGCGTTCAAGGGTGTTTTGGACTAGTGTAGGCGTGGCTGCAACATATATTTTTCTGGACGTACACTCATTGTAGGTATGAAATAAGACTCAGACTATACCCTACAGGTATTTTGCATGTTGCAGACAAGCCGTGCAGCGAATCTTCCTGTTTTTGCTTATTTCGAATGACACGAAATAAAATAATATGAAATCATTTCAAACTGTAAAAACGAATGTATTCATTTGATTTTAGGGTGACAATGGCTATTGCTACATACCGTATGAATATATGTGTAACAAAGATCTATGCCAAGATTTACATACAATCCAATTAGTCGATAACGACTCGGCTCGTCGTACAACTACAGATGTTGTGAATCCATACGATTGGAACATTGATAAGAATAAGCCATATTACATTCCACCGAACTATCCTTATCAAGATTTCGATTTCACATTTTTCTGGAAATTAAATGATACTTTCAACTATTTTGCTAACTTGTGGAGTAAAGGAAAAACACTTCCTCTTGTATGGGGCTCATTGCCGACTGACGATGTCATCAGGCCCGATCGTACACCAGTATTGCCAAAGAATGAAGTTCAAATGTCGTTTATTCTTTGGATAGATAGCAAAAATAATGCAAATGCTCAAATAGAGCAACGGTTTACGGCTGGTGGAGATGTTAAAGTCGATTTCTGTGAAACATATTCAAAAGGAGAAGCACATATCTCAAGACTGAGAGAAAGGATTAGATCATCATCTACTTTCCAAGTAATTTGTCGTGGGTACTATAGAGACGAAAACAAAAATCCACTTAATCTATTACAATTTCTCAACAATAATGGTTTAAGTCATATTCCAGTTAGTGTCTTTACTCAGGATAAATCTGGTTTAATGAATCATTTGCAAAGGCAAGGACCAGCAATTGGTATATATGATTGGCAACAGCGTTTGTTTATTACAAGTAGTTCCGAGGAATTGATCACGAATATCAACGACAAAAACAAGAACAAACGCTATCGCTAATATTAATTACAAAGAAGACGCTTCATCAATGACTATTAAAAGTTGCCAGCGATAAACTATGAATAACAGCGAAAACTAAACTTGAGATAACCGGATTTGTCTATATCTTAACGCTTCTTTTATATTTTGGTAACATGTGTATTGGTTATAATAGCAGATTAATCAAAACTAACAAATTATCCTTAATTGTATTCAAATTGAGTTAAAATTTAATGGTTTGAGGCTTTTATTGATCGTTGCTCGAGAAAACAACCAATACTGAAGTATATCATGATGCTATTTCGACGATTCACCTAGATAATATTAACTAGGCTAGATGATATCGGTCTTGACACTTTGAACAAACCATAAAATTATATGAGTGACGAGAATATTCTTTGCATTTTCTATATTTTGATTATATCATATCCAATGATTTCAAACAGAAAATAGTGTTTCAAAATCATATATTTCGTTTAGAACAGTTCATTTTGGAATCCGTTACCGCTAATATCAGAGATGGCACTGGTAATGGTGTTCAAAAATCTAAAACGATTCTATCTCTGCCTTGTTTTATTTAATATGATAAAAAGTTCGTGTCAATGTAATTAAACTCTCCGAATATAATCACTAGCTAATATATTCAGACTGGCTTTTTGGCAGAACTTCATGTGACTAGCGGTTTATATAATTACACAAATATGTTTGGATTCATAGAAGAGAACATCAAATTTAATTATTTTGTGGTGGATTGATGAGCTATATTTGTGTCGATACAGGTTTGAGAGAATGGTATGAGCACAGATTTCAAAATGCTCCATTTGAAGAATCTATTGCATGTTATAATTTATATTTGCAATACTCCATTAAGTTAGAGGGCATTCGTTTTCCTAGTAATTTTCAGTTTCTAACTTTGGCGTTGTAATCACAAGGATCTGTTTTCGCTCGTACTTGTCCTACTAGAAACCATCTGAGCGTGAATGACAGCATCATTCGCAAAAAAAACATCAATACTTATCCACATTCGCGACAATCCGTAGTATCTGTGACGATGCCTTCAAACATTTAGTTTCTTACCAGCACTGTTTCTAATCTAATTGTTTATTTTTTGATTCCGTGATAATCTTATATCGCCCATCAATACTACTGCACGAATATTTAATGTACTGTACATATTTTTACCAAATTATCAGAGACATGTAACATGAATGCAAGAATGCATATATATGTGTCAACTAGGACAAATGAATTGTGACTTGAACATGTTACTGTAATCTTCTTCCCAGCTAAATGCATAGGTAGTAGTTTATTGTTCTTTAATTTACTAGCGCTAAAATTTCGTCTTTATATACGATTGATTTACTGAAATATAGAAGTCTCAAAAATGACTGCTGACATAAAATATGTCGGAGTGAACTGTTCAACTTTTTATTTTCAACTTTTCTTAATCGATGAAGAAACATCAGGTAAATAATTACGTTTTCATACCAATATTCACCTAAACTGTTGTTCTATTTATTTTAAGACGAGAATTAATTGATTTCTATTTGCATCGGTAACGAAGGATGTGCCATATCATAGCTCATAACGAGAGTAAATGTTATCTTGATATTCAAAATTTTAAGAACATAAATATTATCAAATTTTAACGTTTGCGTCCATCGTTGCTATGCACTGTTTCATCCAATCGAACAAACATAATAATATGAATTCCAGCTTTGATGTTATTTTTTGCGGAAAAATTTCAATATAAAGCGTGATAGAATAATCTACGGACGATTATAGATTTTAAAAATTGAAATATTGATCTTAACTTTTATTGATAAATTCTAATATATGGATATAGTTTATCATTCGGCATAAAAATAAAATACCAATCGAAAACTTCTTTTTTAATTATTTATTAAATCAAGAATTCATCTTATTAGATTTAAACTTTATAGCAAATCTTGTGTACTCTATGTTGATGACAAACTTCGTTCATAAGATTGAACGCGTTGTCTTTCTTGAAACAAACATACCTAAAATATTAGATACACTGGCTATTAGTTGTTCAAAAGAGGATCAACTATCGCTGTCATTAGAGATTAGTAAGACATTCTCATAGTTCATAGGCTTTGATGAATTTAGCTAATACTATACTGTATATTTTTCATTTCATCTTTTGAAAGTCTAATTTGTTTTCTATTGCTAAGATTATTTCTAGTGAACCTTGCAACAGTATTTGTTCCAAAATCTATAAATGCTTTCATGAAAAAAAGTAGTAATTATGTCATTTCGATGATGTTCAATGACAAGTAGTAAAATTCGATATGTGATATTTTATTTATTATAGCTGTGACGAAGCGAAGTAGACAATTACACTGTCAAAACTACTGGCATGATTCTTTCACAAGTATAGAGGATGAAGTAAGCTGAGCTTTTTATAACTAAATAAAAAACTGTTAGCGCAATCCCTGTAGGATTAAAATGTGAAACGCGATGAAACTCCTTTTCTGGAATCCGTCAATCACAGTCGGTGATGGTCTGCGGAGCTTCTCTATTAAGGCCTGTATGATGATGTATGGAGTCTCTAGAAACCATCACAAACCGTTACAGAGAACTCAAAAACCATCATAGATCTTTACAGAAAAATATACAGTATAGTATTAGCTAAATTCATCAAAGCCTATGAACTATGAGAATGTCTTACTAATCTCTAATGACAGNGGGGGGATTGGTCCAAATTTCTACTCTATATACTTCAACACTCCTTTCAGATCGTGTTTCACAAAATTATCAGATACAAATCTAATTTTCTATGGTTTAAAGAAAGTTCATTTAAATTTTATTGTTACATAAACTATAAAATTATCATAAGATTAACTTAATTAAATCTATATGTTGATATTACAATGTTAACTGTTCGCTTCTTAGCTGATGAAACACATCATATTTTTAACCCAAAGATCAGATGTAACAATGTCATTGCTCGAATATTTATTTGATTCTTTTATTCTAAAAAAATACATGTTCTTCTCCCTATCAAAGTGAAACTCAAAACTCCTTTGATTCCAATTCAATAGGGAATGTTTGGTACTAGTGCAGTGTCGACGTGATTTTAGAAAAATTCAACATTACTAATATTATTTATTTAAAATTTGAAACTTGTTAAAATTCTTTATATTTAAAAATGCTGTTGTTTTTATCCTAACGTTTTATTTTGTACACGATTGCAATGATATTCGAAAGAATAACGTGATAAAACGTTTGTAAAAGATGAATAATCTTCATTTATGGTTATATGTAATTATACTAGAGTAAATTATTCGTTTCTCCTTAAACTATGCTATATATAGTTCGATTGGCATGAATAATAAGCTAATTAATTAGAAATCATTCCATTATATTATGCAAGATGTTACAAATGAATTCACGTTAACATAGCTACTATAAAGAACAGTTCTGATGTCAAATTCAACTGTTGTCATGTGGACTGTGCAATACAATACTGGATTTCTGTTCAAAGATTTCTTTTGAACTTGTATATAGAACAGAATGTTTGTTGCCATTCGTAGAAAGTGAATTTAAGCTGAAACTATATTAACTTGAATATAATGTTACTTCTCTGTAAAAAAAAGACAAGAAAGTCACTCTAAACAATTTATAAAAATAAATTCAACAAGCTAGATTATCTGTATAAATAGCGAATGTTTAGTCTCTTCAATCATGATGAGTCGAACATATTGACCACTCTTGCTGACCTTCGTGAATTTGCTTGTCAGTAAATTTGTTAAAAAGTAACAACTAATCACTATTTGGAATATCGAATTCTAAAACTGTCTTCCATTCCGACAATTCTCCGGTGGTATCAACTAGTTGAATTTTACCGCCTTGCCATGTTTTATCAATCAATGTTGAAGTATCTATTCGACTAATCAATTCTTGATCATTACAATTTTGTTTTTCAGCATAAATTAAAGAAATATGCGGATCATAATCGTTTGTCCAATCATCATCTGTGTCTTCATTGTTACCAATGTATGCTTGCTTTGAAAAACGAGCAAGTGAAACAAGAGAATCGGTCTTTTCACATCGTAGAAATATACGTTTGAAAAATTGTGATCCCGTGTCCAAAGTATTGATATGGATAGTAGGCAAAGAATTTTTGGCAAAATAGAGATTAAGAGATGCTTTTATATTTTCAACAGATATAGAGAGTGATATTTTTGAAGCCAGTGTAATATGAGGAGCAAATGAACAGCCGAGACATTTAATTGCCGAGATAAGAGATGAAGCTATTTTCGAATTACTGGGCGGAAGAAGCCAAAGAGAATAACCCATTGTAATTAGTTTTTGTTCTATAGAAATGAACACTTTCAAGCGACGTCCAACAGGTACTTATTTTATTTTTGTTTTGTTTTTATATTATAACTTTTTCTTCATAACTATTGGTTTATTTACTTCTAATAGCAAGACTATAAGAATTGCTTTTGGTCAACATTTATGATAATTAAATACAGCTGTGAATCTATGTATATTCATTTTGACGTCGTGGATGAAATCTCAATACATGTCTTTGTAGCAGCTGTATTATTAAATAACGTGAAATATTTATTAGTAGTTGTCGTTAGGTATCGTTAAAATACACTCGATTTTCACCATTATGATTGTCCTTAGACTTTCTTATTTTTCTTTTCTAATTTATGGTGAGTTTTTCGTGAATTATTTTGAAATATAAAAAATCAATATCAAGTTAGATTGCAGGAAAAAAAATGAAGATATCCAAATCTTCTATTGCTCGGAATGTTTTACCATAGTAATTATGAAAATGAGACAATACCAAAATGAAGTTGTGTATAAATCAATATATTTTAGAATTCATAATACCCGATTTAACTCAGTTGTAATCTTAAGTAGTTAACTGTTTTCTATAGATTCAAATAAATCAATTCATAAAATAATTTATCGAAAATTCACATTTGATTTGACATTAATCTACATCTTAAATTATTAAAAGTTTTGAACATGAATCTAACCGATCAAATAGTTAACAAAAACGAAGAGTAGTAGAGCTTGTTTAACTAAATTCAATTTGTCCCTTGAAGATAGAGTTAATTAAATAGAGTAATTCTATCGATTCAATGAAAATACACTTTTAGATCAAGAAACTGATTTAAACCGAATGAGAAAAACAAATTAGCTCTAAAATTATTGCATTCAAGGGCAATTATGAAGCACATGCAAACCATTTCGAACCAAAAGATTGTAAGTGTATCAATTAAAACAAGTTAGCAATCAACGTCGCTTACATTCATATTCATTTGGACAAGATATTTCACTAATCAAAAACATTAATAGAATATTTCTAGTACTGATTTAATACATGAAATTATTTTGGACAGTTTAAAATGATTATAGTTTACTTTCGACCAACAATCAATGAATATTTGAATATTCATTTCAAATTGAAATCTAAATCATGTTATTTTTCTCTATTGTAATAGACATAAACAAATAATTACATATAAACTTCTATTTTATTTTCATTTAATATAAGAAAAATAAACATGATGAGTAATACAGAAAAATATCTGAGATATCTATGTGTACAAGAGCAAAAATATAGATTATTTATTTATTCATTTATTTATCTATCTAATAATGTTCGTTATATATATTTAAAGAGCTTGTATGATGAATTTTTCTTCATATTTAAATCCATGTGAACGAAATAATGGTGATTCATAGAATTGTTTCAAATCTAATACACTATATTGACGAGCCTAGAGAAACATCAAGAATAGATATATAATTCTTTAAAAAAAAATAATAACATACCCGACTCTTTAGATCTTCTTCTGAAAGTTTAATTGTTGTTCCAGCTGATGCAACACGATCAGCACCATAACGATTGCGTTGAAATGCTAAATTTTCTTGAAATAATTGTTTTAATAAAAATAGCAGAAATTCATTATTATCTTTTTTATATGTTAAATAACGTTGAAATACCTAAAAATGAAAAATTCAATACATTCGTATACATATTTCTGTTTGTTTTTTTTTAAATTTCTAAAGGAACATACTTTTCTCATAGTTCGCATAATACCATACTTTTGTGCATCAATAAAACTTTGAAGAACAATTTGAATAGCTACATTAATATCATCATCATTGACAAAGTCACGTAAATGCATTCTTGCATGTGCTTCAGCAATACGAACAATGGATTCAATTTGTCGAACTGTTACTGGAACGCTACCAGTAACTAATGATTCATGTCGTAGTTTTGCGTATAATTGAGCTACTTTTTCTTGATCAACCGATGTCATACGTGGATGAATACGTCTTTTAGCGTAAATAATATATTTTTTAAAGATTTCCTGTGGAATCGGTTCAACATTGAAAACATTCGGAATAACCTAAACAACCAATCAAATAGTAGAATAAAAAAGTAAAGTAATCAATAGAAAAATTATACATGATTTTGTTGTGCATCGTTTTCATCAGCTGATGGATGATGACGCATGTGACTTTCAGTAACGAAACGAGCCATTAGTTCGTCCTATAATAAAATTCGATACGAATATTATCGATGATAAAGATAGACAAAAAGAAACGTACTTGAACAGGATCAGCAATATCACGTACAGTACATAATATATCAAAACGTGTTAAAATCGGCTCTGATAAATCTACATTATTCATAAATGTTAATGCTGGATCATATCGTCCACCCACTGGATTTGCTGCAGCAATGACAGAACAACGAGCTTGAAGCGTTGTTACAATGCCTGCCTTGGATATTGAAATACTTTGTTGTTCCATTGCTTCATGAATTGATGTACGATCTTGATCGGACATCTAACCAGAAGAAAATTTTTTTCTTTTCATTTATTTAAACGACAAAAAATAATTTACTTTATCGAATTCATCAATCAAACAAACACCTCGATCAGCCTACCATAAAAAATGCATATTCAATAAAAAAAAAACACGATGATTTGTATGCTAAACTTACAAGTACAAGGGCACCTGCTTCGAGTGTCCATTCTCTTGTAACTGCATTACGTTGTACGTAAGCAGTTAAACCAACAGCTGATGCACCTCGACCCGTTGTAAATACTGCTCGATGTGCTGTTTTTTCAATATATTTCAAAAATTGAGATTTAGCTGTCGATGGATCACCACATAAGAGTATATTGATATCACCACGAACTTGATGTTTTCCACCTTGAATAGAAGAAATAATGAAACTTTCAGTTCGTTCGTTTTAGACTTAAAGCAATCTAGGGGCATGCGTTCGAATCCGCCTAAACACGGTAACGATATATATGTCGTCCAACTCGTGACCAATAGCGGAAATAGTATAATAACTATTCTTTAACACTATTATCGAATATTTATCGGTACCAGTACCTGTCGAATAGTACATCACAAATCAATTTTTAATAACATAGAATCACACTAGTTAACTGTACCAGGATTCCACATATCTTCTTTATGGATATCCACGAAAAGTTATAGTCGCTCATACTCGTCTTGTGTATTTTGATAAAACAGAAGAAAATCATATTCTAGTTCAGATTTTTCTTTCAAAATTTTTCTTTTATCAGTCTTTCAACAAAACTTCATGAACACTTGACTTTTCAGGTCAGATTTCATTTTTATGTTAGTCAAATATGTAAGCTTTTTCTTTTCATCTCAGTCAATTTTACGACGAATTAATCTTTTTTACTTACCGGGATTTTTCGGTTCACCACCAAACATAGCATATGTAATAGCTTTTTTAACCATCTCATGACCATAAATCGATGGTCCAATACTTGCATAAATCTAGAAGTAAGAACTATACAAAACACAAAACGTTATACACTATTCGTTTACTCGTTGTGCAATTTTAGGATCTTTGGATAGACGTTGAATCTCTTGCATATCTTCATCAGTTAGTGTTTCAAATGAAATTTTATCTTCTCGTGTTGATATGTAATTAGCTTCGACAATTGTTGCAAATACTGGTAAATTGTTTTGTATATTTAATGAAATATTGTATGTATTTCGGTAAACACCAAGTACTTCCTGGGAATAATAGATGTTTAAGAAAAAAAGAAAAAAAAAACGTCTATTGAACATACAATTTCATCGCCTGGTCGACATGTATCGCAAAGATCTCCAAGTAAAAGAATTTCTTTTGACCGTGGAATACGACCTGGTGGAACAGTACCGGGACTTTCTTGAATTGTTATTCGTTGATAATTTCGATATATTGTCTTAAATAAGAAAAGAATAAATGTTAAATATCATTTTTCTTTTAGTAAATCAAATAATACTTCTTCCATATTAAGCTCAAATGGTCCATTCGATTGACACTCTGGACATGAACCTGGTTTGATTTCATTTTCTTGATTTTGCGTAAATGGGCCGAGCGTAAAGCCACATTTTTGACAATTAAATTTAATTATACTCAATTGTGGTAAAACACCTGTTGATGTTGTAACAACTCCGCTTATACCAATCAATTTATTTAAATGTTCAACTCTAGAAAAATATCATGTTAGAAAGAACAGAACAATGTAACTTTCGTTTGATTACCTCAAGTCTCGAATATTATCATTTTGTAGACAATTACTAACACGTACAAATAATTCTTTTTCAATTGATCGATGATTTGGATAGAGTTCAAAACATAATTCTGTTAATGCTTCATGAAAAATTTTTAATGTTTGTTCAGGAGCACCAAGTAAAAAGAATGCTAATACTTCATCCATTGCCATTAGATGTTCAAAATCAATAATTATTGATTGTTTTTGTTCTTGTACAAGACGACGTAATGATTCACGATAAATCGGTTTATTTGTTCCACCAACAGTTGTTGTTGTTATTTTAAATGTACGTAAGAATTTCTTAAAATGTCGTATAACTTCGTTGTGTGGACCAGGCATTTGTACCCAATCAGCTATTTTATGACCTTGAGTATCACCTAAGTTTTTGATATATGCATCAGATTCATCATCCATGCCGATTTCATCATCGTTCAATTTAGAACGTTTTCCTTTTCCACTTAAACCTATGATATGATCATCTTCATCTAGATCACTTTCATCGTTCAGTTCTTGACCGAGACGACGACGTCTTTCACGTTCACGTCGTTTTATGTCTCGTTCAGCTCGTCGACGTTGTTCAACTGTAAGATCTGTATCATTTTCGTCATCATCATCGATTCCACCTGCTTCATATCGATCTAATTCGTCAATGGTTTCATAATCTCTATTAAATAATTAAGAAAAAAAAAAAGAGTACTTAATGAAAAGACCAACGACATTCGTGAGTGTAAGAGAAACGTTACCGTTCAAAATTATCACCAAATAGATCTTCGCCAGATTCTTCACTAGCAATATCAGATCGTTCATCACCTAAGATTTCGTTTTCTTCTTCACTTAATATTTGTTCTAAACAAAAATTCACATTTTATTGTTCAAGAGAAGAATAAGATAATCGAGTTAATTGAAAACCATCTCATATAGCAAAAGATTGTAATCTACCTCATGACTGTGAGATAAAAACATTCTATCGGTAAACTAGATATCATATCGCTGATGAAGTGTCTACAAATTTTTGATAAGGCGCTCAAGTTAAAAATTAATCGCCCATTTTTATTTTATTCAAGTAGTGAAATGTCGATTTTTGCTCGTTGGGATGAAAGCAATCCAGGTGATACACAAAAATCACTGATAGCTCGACAATTTCTTTCAACATTTGATCTTAATATTCGTTATATGACAAATCGAACAATTCATATACTCGATTATCCTGCTGGTGAAAATGGTTTCAATCAGTTAAAAGCTTCTTTTGATGTTCTTTTAAAACAAGAAAATATTTCGCATACTGAAATGGTATCAGCAATTGAAAATGAACCAGCTGCAACACTTGTGTTTCTATTTTTATCTGATCCAAAAGATTTATCAGCAAAAGTTGACCATTTAACTACTTATACAACGTCAGTATTTCCCACCATATGGATTCTACTTCACGAGAAATATTGTCCACATACAAAAGAAAAAAATTCATCAATATGGGAACCACTAACTAATGCTCAATATTACGAAGTACGACCAACACTTAAAATAATGAATGAAAAATGGATCGGAACAAAATTTACTACCGGTGGCCAAGGTCTTTATGATATGATCGATGAAACAGACATTCATATGGCTTCACCACTTTAATCGTGACCTCAGCAGCGACGTAATAGTATCCTTCAAGACGAATCTATATATGCGTGCGCATTCGCTCATTTTATCGAATATTTTTTAACTGTATCTTTACATTTTATTTCCAATGAGTGAATCAAAAATAAACTCGAACGAATAAATGATAAAGCTCATGAGTTTCAAGCCAAACTTGATTTTTCATTTGAAACTGATCGAGAATCAACTTCAATCATATCCTTCCTACATACACCAGCTGATTTCAAAGATATCGTTGCTTGTACTTCAAAGAATTTGCTTTTAACACTGAACGGTTCTCAAACTGGTGACCGGCGTCCTGTTGCACTAGTTAATAATCAGAAGGATATCAACAAAGTAATTACACATTATGCATATCATATAAGTGTAAATGGAAAATTACGGTTTGTATCCAATCGATATTCGTTATTAATTAATGACAACAACTTTCTTACAATCATCAACGCACAATTTAAATCTTCAACATCTTTAGCTCGGCTTAAAAATAATTGTTGCGAAATTATTCAAGCTAAAAGATAACATATCTGCAATTGTATGCGAGAGGAATCTTATCGAAACTGTGCTTTGTTAAAGATCATTTCTATTTTTTTTTCGAAAGTTTCTACAGCGACAATCATCAATTGAATCGCATGGGTCAAATCGAAAAGTTCTCTTCAGCTCAGAAACACTAATATGCTCTGTCAGAATAAACATATTACACTAGACATACCTACTTACGATAGGTTTTCTCTACTATCCAGTTCAAACTTCAATTTTAACATCTTAAACTCAACTTTTTTTCTAAGTTATCAGAAGTTAAATCTATTACTTTACTTCGAACAAGTGAAGAAAGATACTGTTTCTTATAGATTTGTTGTTAATGTGTCGCATACCAATTGATCTCTCTCATAGCTAAGTGTTTAACAGATCGGCTCAACCGTTCATAAAACACAGATTGCTTTGATTTCAGAAGTTAAGAATTAGATTAAATAGCAAACAAATTTAATATTACCACCCATACGAAGTTCACTAGTGCCGAACTTGAATTCAATTGAAACTTTCGAGCTGACAGTGATTATATCTACGTGTCATCACGCTTGAGAATGGTATTCTTTTAAAAGTTGAAAATTTCAATTGAATTCAAGTTTGACATATATGCAAAACGCGTGACATCGTACAAGTACGTAACTCAACCGATTGCTCTCCATTCAGATCATAAGCAATATTTGGCATTGATCGATCCATTCTCAAGCTTAGTTGGCATAAGCAACTGACTTTTAACGCTGTTGGTAGAATAGCGACGTTTTTTATTTATTCCAAAAAAGAATTCGATTTAAGAAAAAGCTAGAGGATTTCTTTCACACAAGCTAGAAGAAACTTGATCGTGTTTGCATGTCAGATGAAGGGGAAGGACATGACATTCATTTGTGACACTTGTTGACTTTAATAAAAGAATCGTCTTAGTTACTACTTCGATAATTTCGCCAAAAACATATCAAGTATTAATCATACAGATAAAAATACTGTTTTTTCAGGTAAATACCAAACATTATCGAACAAGAGAAAGTGGTGCAATGAAAACAGAATACGCAGTGTAAAGCAAATTTCGATACCACGATCTCCAACAGTAGAAAACATTTTCTACATAATAATCAGTCATTCAAAACAAGAAAGTTTACAGGAAATAAACCGAAAGTTATTTCTAGAAGCAGTAATTATGATATAATGCAACGTAAACATAATCGTAGCAATGTTTTAACAAAAAACACGTTGGTTCACGAAAAAATAATTTTATATCGATGTATTTTTATGCTAAGATACAGCAAAATATGCTAGAATATTTCAATCTACATAGTCCCTTTATGTTTCGTATTCGTCGAGATCAACGTATCAAGCATTAGAATATAGATTTCAACTGTGCTTGCAGTGCTGAATATTATTTTTAGGTACTGAGGATGTTTGAGTGGAGGGTTTTAAATTATTGAAATGTTTTCGGCTTGCTACTGATTGAATACGCAATAAAGGGACTAAAGGACTAAAGGAATTATTTTGGGGATCTAGAAGTAAAACGATATAAAATTTATTTTTCGTGGATCACTCGAAAAAAGTATTGAATATACACATACCTTCAGCTGGCAGGCTTTCATCATGTGAAGCAGACATGGTTTCGATTTAGAATGAAAACAGATACCGTTACGAATGTTTTTTTAGGCAGCTTTGTTCTTTGTTTAAGTAGTTCTTTCTTAGATTCGCTCTTTATTTGCACATTTAACCAATCAGAATGAACGAGCGCAACCATCAATCTTGTGGATCAATTTTAAACAAGGTTTATTTTTCATTAATACTCAAAATGAGAGATATTTTTATTTGCTCAAAAGAAATTTATTAACCGGAAGATGACACTGTCAGAGGGTAAAAGCTAAAATCTGGATGGCCTACGATTGAATTCAATAAGAAAAGAGCGAACGATTATGTCTACTTGCGTATGTCTATCTGTCGGGTGATTCTTTTAGCTCTTTGTCAATAGGTTAGATATGACAACAACTACTGACATACTATTCAATGAATCCCCAAATACTTGTTTGGTTCGAATTTTAATAGTTTATTCTTTTCGAATTCAAATGCAAATATTTTAAATTTTATATAGAAAATAAATGCTGATCATTTAAAACACTTTCTACTCAATGCAAAAGCTCAACGATGGATGATTTGTGAATGGTTTTATTCAGATATTGATTGGTAAAATTTCTTAGATATATTTAGTTGATAAGTTTCTTTATGAAACTCACAGTTTCATATTCATCTCTGTGGGAGGTTGACATTGAAATCATTGCTTTTTCAATGATTATTTTCATTTACGCTTATTTTCTCATAGAAAAGGAAAGAAAACGTCAAAATAAGGAGAAGGTGACTCTTATTTTGTTCGAGCAAAACTTTTTTGACAAACATTAGTTGGTAAATGAGCAAGAACAGTTAAGGTTATTTTTTCTGCCAGTGTCACCTGATATGAAGAAGTTTTTTCTTCTGATATTTTGCGACCAAAAACGTGCTCTTTGGCTAGATAAATTAAAGTCAATATTTGTTCAGAACATTCGAATTTATGTGAGATATTCATGACCAAGTTTAGTCTATTTTTTTTTTAAATAATTTTCCTACGAATTGATGGTAACATTCATTTAGTATGGTCCTTGCTATAGAGGTCATACATCAGACAATCGTATCTAATGCTTAAGTAATGTGTGTGTATGTGTGTATGTGATGTCCTTTAGACGATTGATAAAACAACAAGTGTATTTAACATACTGCTTTATGAAATATCCTTGATGATGTTCAAGGATGTAGTAAATATTTCGCAATACAATGTTGCATGCATTTCTTTCTTTTTAACTCATAAAGATATCCGAGAAGTGGCTTTTAGTTATAACTCTCGGTTTTTTTCCTTTAAGACATTGAAAAAACACAAGCAGAGAGTATTCTACCGTTGTTTCCTTCGTTACTCTACAATTTTTTTCTCTTTTTTTTCCCATTCTCCTCTCATTTTTTTATGTGCTTACAATAATCGATCTTATACAATATACCGAGGCATAAACCACGGTAACATTGTGTTCTTTTTTCTTTCTTAAAGGTGTTTACTTGGCACGGAAAATGAGTTTGAAAATTGTATGGAACATTTTTTTCCCGAGTTAATCAATCGTGATACTCTAAGAAAAAGATTTGAATTAACTCGTCGCCAATGGAATTTAATTCGACGTCGATTCGGTAAACCTAGAAGGTGAATCTGATCAGTATTAATTAAGTGAAAAATAAAGTAATGTTTTTGTTTTTATTTTTATTTTTAATGGCCAATAGATTCTCATCAGCATATCTTAAAAATGAAAGAATCAAATTATCTAAACAACGAAATTTACTTCGCATTCTTCAAAATGAAACGAAAACACATTATCAATCGGAAAAAATTTTTCTAAATAACCTTCCGCCATTGATTATTTCATCATTACCATTAGGTTGTCGTGTTATTGGTTTGTATTTTATTTTGAAGAAGAAAAAAAGCGGAAAAAATGAATTTTGATGATTTAGTTCGACTTTTTCGATCATCTCAATCTGGTTTATATCGTGGACAATTTATTTCTCGAGATGAAAATAATCATCAATTATGTAAGATATTATTTGATGACTCAACTATTGACTTATTTAGTGTCAATGATATTGATGTTATGGTAGATAAGAGAAAAACAGTAATATCTTGAATGAAAAAAAAACAATTCTTTTTTCTAATATTTAAGTCTGAAGAACCTCTTGAACGGATTATCCTTATTGATAAACTGA
The DNA here is from genome assembly GCA_905331475.1 of Rotaria socialis. Taxonomy (NCBI): domain Eukaryota; kingdom Metazoa; phylum Rotifera; class Eurotatoria; order Philodinida; family Philodinidae; genus Rotaria; species Rotaria socialis. The sequence continues at coordinate 101,068 of CAJNYU010003101.1, read as the reverse complement.
AAGCCATAAAATTTGGCGAAAAAGATAAAGTATGTAAAAAAAAACAGTTCTTTTCTTTTTTTCTCTTTAACAGATTGTTCTAGATATATTTAAATAGTGATAACGACGAAGAAGATTTTCAAACAACAGATGATGATGAAACGACAATAAAGACAGATGTGATAACTAAAATACCTGATCGATTATTATACTTAATTGTATACTTTTGCTGCTTTGTAGTAGATAAGGAATTGGTATTTCTTTTTATCTCTTAGATTCGAGTATCACGAATACTTTGTGCTAAACGTGACTCAATTGAAAAACTACGTAAAATGAATGATCAAGCAGAATATGAAGTTGGAATACAAATATTTATTTTGTATTTTTAATTGTTTGCTATTTTTTATTATTTAGTTAAGTAGACAAATTCCACTAAGTGATATTTTTCGACGAGATTATGCTCATTTAATTCAATGGTTAGCAAAATTAAATGAATTTTTAGCAAAATTTATTGAAGAAATAAATAAAATATGTCGAGAAGTAATTTTTTCCAGAAAAAGAAAAAAACAGATCTGATAAACTTTATTTTTTTTAAAATTAAGATTGTAACTGATGAGCAATTACTCGCAGTATTCAATGATACAAAATTTGTGTGTGATAGATCGCAACGAATAGCACAAGAGGTTGTCAATAAACTTAATGTATGTAGAGACAAAATATCAAAAACATAGTTAAATTAAAAATCAAAAAAGAATTATTTTCTTCTATAGATTTCACCAATGGTTATTAATGAAGGAAATCTTGAATTGATTAGAAAACTTGTTGCTATTGTTGTTCAAATGAAAGTTCGTATAATGATATTTTGCTAAGGGGGAAAAAGAAGATTCCATTGATTCTGTGTGATTCCAGTACTATAAAATCAATTGTTTTCTCTTTGATTTTTTATGACTAAACAAAAAGCAATATCAGATTCGTGTTCAGAATGAAAAACTAATTGTAATCAAGATGAAAACAGCTGAATTCAGAGCATTGGAATCATTCTGAATCAACAGAATCATTTGGAATCGATGGAATCAGTAGAATCACCCGGAATCACTAGAACTCACTGAAGAATCTCAGTGATTCCGAGTGATTCTGTTGATTCTAGCTGATTCCAATGATTCTATCACCACAGAATCGACTTTTTCCACCTTGTATTTTGCGTATTTTATATATACATATTTTCTTTTTGTTAATCTGATTATTTTTTCTTCTTTTCTTATTAAAGGAATTTTCCGAAAGTGAAGGTTCTTTTTTGGAGTTACATGCGCTTGATGAAGCAAATGAAAATTTTAAGAAATTTATTCATCCATCACTTTTATCGTACGACTATTTTCTTTTTAAATATGCAATATGTAATTAGATTTGTTCTTTTTTCTCTCTCGGTATTAGTACTTATAAGCAATGTGTAGAAAGTAGTGTAACTCAATTTAAATCTGGTCTGAACCATCGTCCTGGTCTTGGTTTGTTACAATCGTTTCTTCATACACAAACAGAATCAAATGATATACAAACTAATAATTCTGCTATTAATCAAACTTTCTTTAGTCTCTGATAGATAAATAAATAAATATATATATGCTGTTATTTGTTCTAGATGAAGTAATCTAGCCATTATATTAATTTATCAAAATGCTTTTTCTTCATCAACTCAAAGTACTTTTATGGAAAAATTATATATTAAAGAAGCGCAGTCCTGTAAGTTATTTTAAAAAAGTATAATTTCATTAATAAATAAAGCTTTTTTTTCCGTTTTTTGTTAAATAGTTCGTTCTTCTATTTGAACTTTTCATTCCATTGGTTTTATTCCTAGTCATGACTGCGATACGAAAAACGCAAGAAGCTTCGTTTCATCCACAAAGTAGTTGAAAAGCTTTTTTGAATGGCAGAAAAAAGTATAGAACAATTTGAATGATTTATTTTTAGCCAATTATACGTCAAATTTTCTCGATCAGACATACCGTGCTACACCATTCCCATCGTCAGGAGTGTTTTCAATTCTTCAGTCATTTTGTCCAAAAACAGCTCCCAGCAATGAACAAGGTTTTAGTATTTTCCCAAATGGAACGTATGCCTTACAATCTACTTTAAAAACAAAGACAAATGAAAGTTCATGCACTCTTTTTTTCTTGTTTTAGATCTACAGAAATGTTAATAACCATTGATCGAATAACTCGAACAAATCCATTTTTTACACAAAATTTTTCCATGTTTGATATTGATTCTCTGCCTGACATGTATGAAACTTTAATTGATCGTCCAGCATTTGTCTATGATTCTTTATCAAATTTAACTTTTTCATTTACAAAAAATCTAACAAAAATTTGTTCATTTTTTATCATGGAACTCAATTATTCAAAAGAAGAATGTGAACTTATATTCAATAAAACAGTTATAAATACTAATCAAGTAAGAAAGACAACATAGAAAAGACAAAAAAATATAATAATCTATATATCTATAAATAAATAAATAAATAAATAAATAAATAAATAAATAAATGTATATATATATATATATAAATGTATCCTTTTCAGTCAAGAAAGAAAAGAGATTTAACAGTAGGTGGAAATTTTGCTGTAACAAAAATAATACATAACACTTTTCTACGCTCTGTTAATGTTCGCACTCGAGTAACATTTGTTTTCTTCTTCTTTTTAACCATATTCATTTGGATTAGTCAATTGAAATTAACTAATTTTTTTTCTTTTCTAAACAGATACAAAATGTTTTTCCACATTTATTTGGAAATTTAAGCGATGGTTCACAAAATGATACTGAAGATAATTTAAATCTTATTGAATATTATTCACTTTTACAAATATCTCTTTCACCAGATGAATTCTCCGCTGTAACACAATTATTTGGAAAAATACTTGCAACGAATTCATTCGAAAATTTAACTAAAGCTGAACTTCATCTATTGGCAAAGGCTATTAAAGTAAATTATTATTTTTCGATTTTTCATGTTAAATATTCATTAAATGTTTAGATAACATTTTTTCATCGTGAAACATTGAAAAAAGTTTTCTGTTCAAAAGAAAAATTCAATTTAATTTATCAATTTAACTCAACAGCTATTAATAAGGTATATAAAATTGTTTTTATTTTTCTAATAAATTAATATCGAACACTTAGACCGATTTCCAACAACGATTATGCAATATGTCAGATGAACAATATCAAGAGTTATCCAATCTTCTTATGAATTCAATATCGGATGATGAAATTATTGATGCGGTAAAAATTCATTCTTTTTATCTTTCTAAAACTTTACCCATGAGAAATTTGTTGATTTAGTTTCAATTGGAACACATAGAAATATCATCTATGCTGTTTCAATTAGATGATTACGTTATTCAAGTAGGAAAATAAATTTTTAAAATTTCAAAATGTTTCGTTATTCTCTTTTAGCTTGAAAAATATGCAGCGTTTGAACAAGGCTTAAGAGATTTATATGATATTGCCAAACTTCTTCGAACGAATTCTTGCTCTATAGATGAACACAATAATACTGAAACATCTACATCATCACGACCAGCTGTCACCTTTACTGGCAATGTGGTAAATACAAGATATTAATCTTAAGATTTTCAGAAAAAAATGATAATTGTGTATATGTCTGTGTGAAATATCTTATTGAGAGTTTTCTGCTATTTAACAGTGTCGAAAATATGTTAACGTGAGACTTATGATGAAACACGATTTGAAAGAAATATTGAAGTATATGATTGAAAAATTGTACGCTCTCCTTCTATTAGGTGCGACTGAACATGTAGTGTTATCATTTTATGCTCATACACTGACACATAAATACACATGCAAGCAAAATCTAGTATAGGATTAGTTTGAAGTAAATTAAAATTTTTTTAGATATTTGCTCAGTCCGTTGTTGTTACATCCTGCTAAATAGTATGATGAATATTTTTCTTTACCAATGTGGATCAGCAACAATTAGTAATTGATACGTTGAAACATTTGTTAGCGAATTTCTTCATTTTAAATTCAAGTAGCTGTATAGTGTTTCAACTTTGAATACTTAAAATATTGCACTAGTCATTTTTTTCGTTAAATTATGCATATCAGATTGATTTGGTAAACTCGAGAATTTTCACTACGGTTTAATTGTAATTTTGTTTTGCATGATTTTATTCGATTAAACGGGTTGGCAAATCGAATAGTATATTTATAGTAGACGTCTACAGTACCATAAAATAATTTTTTTATTACCATTTTCTATTTAGTATTGATTAGAGTTTGTGGAATTCTACATTCCCGTTCGATTGATTCATTTTTTTCTTCAGATCTAACTAGTGTTTCTAGTTTGAATGAAACTTAATAGGTTATATTTGAAAAAAATCTTGAAAAATATCAACTATTTTTTTATGAATAATTTTTATTCTGCGATGAAGATATACTCAGTATTCGTATTAGACAAGCTTGACGATACTCGTATAAAAATCAAGTCATTATTATCTGTTAGTTGTATCATATAATCCGTTGAGTCGATCTCTCACCTAGTCAAGTCAAGGATCAATCTAGTGAACTTAAAATTTGATATAGTATATATATATATATGTCATGGATTTTTAATACTGTAACATGTGCTGACATTAATAGTTTTCATGAAGATAAAAACACAAATGTAAATAAAACTTATTCGCCAATTAAATGTAGCCCATAGAGATGAGGAAAACTAGAGAAGAGATAATTCAAAATATGTGAAGTCAAATGAAATATGAACCTCTCTTTGAAAACCGGAAAGAAAACTTTACTCAACAAATATTTGAAGATAAGTGTAGTCGAAATGAATTTAACTTGTTATATTGTTTGATATGAAAATTATTAGTAAGATTTTTAAACTTAATTTTGTTTTTGTCTGTTCATAGGAGTCAGTTGCAATGAATAAATTAAAAACTAAAAAAGGATTTTTCCCTCTATGGCTTGGAATGCAAGAAGCTATTTGCGGTATTAGACCAAAAACAAATTTAAATTCTGATCAACAACTGAATGGTGATCAACTACCTGATCTTGGTTAGTTTTCTTTTCGAGGTCTAGAATAAATTAATCTATTTAATTTTTTCTTTTATGAATTTTTAGCTGAATTAGGAATATCGGATAATCAACAACGACAATTGGGTCTTTTATTTTATGTTCTCTACGGAAATTCTTTAGTTTTATATGCACCGAATTCAACATTAATTGATGGTGTCATATCAAAAGCTAATTCAACATTTGTTTTACTTGATACAATAACAAAATATGCATTTGAATGGAGAAATGTATCCAATGTTCTGAAAACATATTTTCTTGCGAATGGTACAGACAAAAAAGTTGATTCTCTACGACGGGTAATAAATAAAAAACAATGTTATTATTATTGTTAATAAATAAAAAATATTTAATTTAGATGAAAAAAATCGTCGAAGAATTTGGCCCTTCAATTCACTTATCATCAATGGATAAAATTGTTAAAATACTTAAAAATCTCAGCGATCCATCAATAGATAATTATATGAAACAAATAACAACAATCGATAAAGCAGCTTGCAGTTGGATAAGTCTTATATCAGGAATTAATTTAAATGTATACAAAGGATTTGCTAATGAAAATGATTTAGTAGAATATTTTCTTCGTCGAGCATATCATGACAATTATACTGTTATTGCTAGCGTAGTTTTTACTAATGTTCGTTTCAATGATACGGAATTACCTCCGAATACAGTCTATAAAATTCGTCAAAATGCTTCATTGACACCATCAACAAAACGTGTTCGAGATCGATTTTGGGTACCAGCACCAGCACAAAGTGGATTTCTTTATTATGATTTTGGATTTAGTTGGGTTCAGGTAATCAAATTAATCTTATAGATTTTTTTTTAGTATTAAAATTCGTTCATACAACAGAACATAATTTGAGCTGATTAGCAGGAGTGAGACAAAAAGTGTTTCGGTGAAGTAAAAATCTACATTTAGTCATGCTTTGGCCATATAGAATAAATCTAAATGACGCATTTTCCTAACGAATAATGATAAGTTATGTCGATGTTGAGCATGTACTGATTCAATCTGTTCATGGCTAAAGTCTGCTCTACTCATCATACTTCATTTATGAACACTATAAATACATTGTTGGATCATATTTTGTCTCATGTTAAGCATTATTAAAATTGAGAATTATTGATCTCATTATGTTGTTTCTAGCAATTCTTATGTTTTTCTTTGAACTATGAAAACAACTAGTGTGTCATGCTATTTTCTTCTCAAATATGAGCATTGTATCGATCATACTAGATTATTGTTTGCTCGTTTCTGTCATTTTACTTTGAGATTTTGTAAAAATCATCGTAATAGTTTATTTTTTTAATTTCAAATCTAAGTATGGTGATCACTGTGACATATGAAGGAAATCTATTTTATTTTTGGTCTCGGGCTACTGTATATTATTCGAACTAATCATGATTATAAACTAAATTCTTCAGAAAAACATAATTTCTATTCCATTTTAATTTATTGTTCAAATAATTATCAATTAATTTCTATAAGATGAAAATATTGTATAGTTTTAATAAAATAAATTATAGAATCATTATTCTCTGTATTTATTAATCATAAGTACGAAACAATACCATGAATATATTTAATATATTTAATAGGAAGTGATTGATCGTGCAATAATCGATACTCAAGTTGGTCGACCTGTTATTGAGCCTGGTTTATTTTTTCAAGAAATGAGTTACCCTTGCTATACATATGACAAGTAAGTAATTGTTAATTGTTAATTATTTTTGTTTTAATTAGAGATATGAAAATATTTAGTTTTCTTCAAATGATTCAACATGCCCTACCGTTATGTTTAACAATCTCGTGGGTATATGCATTTGCAATGTTAACACAAAGTATCGTTTACGAAAAAGAAGTTCGTTTAAAAGAAGTCATGAAAATTATGGGTTTGAGCAACGGTGTTCATTGGATTGCATGGTTTATAACAATATTTAGTCAAACAACTGTTGTTATGATTGCTGTAACAATAATTTTACATTATGGAAAAGTTCTCTTGCACTCAAATGCATTTTTAATATTTTTAATATTTGAAATCTATGCTCTCTCAACAATCAGCCTTGCGTATGTGCGATGGAGTTTTTTTCTAATTTTATTATGTATATGCTATATCTTATATGATTCTATTCTTATTTAGATTTCTTGTCAGTGTTTTCTATTCGAAAGCTAAAATAGCTGCTGCTTGTTCAGGAATTATCTATTTATTAACATATGTACCATGTATGTATATATCGATAAGAGAAGACTTAGCACAAGATACAATACCTAAATGGGCTAAAATGTTAGCTGTAAGTTTGAAGAATATATTAGATTAAACTAATGTGATGATGAAAATCTTTTTCATTTTATTTTTTTTTAGTCTTTATTTTCCACAAGTGCTTTTGGTATGGGAGCTAAATATATAGCATTTTATGAAAATATTGGCACAGGTATTCAATTCGATAATATTCGATATAGTCCAGTGGAAGGTGATAGTTTTACTTGTTTTGAAACTGTTCTTTTTATGATATTCGACACATTGATTCATTTAATTCTTATGTGGTATATTGAAAATGTTTATCCAGGTATTTTGAAAAAACTTCAGTTTTTTTTTAACTAGTTTGACGCCATATTAAATTTTTTAAAGGTACATATGGAATACCAAAGAAATGGTATTTTCCATTTACTATCAGTTATTGGACTGGAGAAACATGCGTTGAGCCTGATTGGATAAAAAAATTTAAAAGAATTAGTTTATTTAAATGGTTTACATGTAGAAAACATCATATGTCCTATCAATTTCATTGGTCGTCATCATCATTAAATCCAATAACCAATGATTCTAATAGAAATGAAGGTAGTATTAATGTTATTATTAAAATTTCTCGTTTGAGTTTAGTCTATTGATTAGAATATCAATTGCTTTGTTTTATCTAGCAATAGTTCATTTAGGGACGAACATAATTTTGACGTGGATGTAAGTTTATTTTAATAATCAATTAAAATAGATTCAGTATAGTAAAGATGTCAAAAACAAGATAAAATAAAACAATTCAATCAGGAGGTAGACATACATTTGAAAGAAAACAAAATCTGCCATTTAACCATATCGTTTTCTCAAAGAGAAGCAGACAAATAATTGGAGTTAAATAAATGACTAATTGATAGTCTAATTTTTTTAAATAAAAATCACATGAACCTATTTGTTATTTTTTTTTAATCCATTTAGATTATTTCGAACGTGATGATCATCTAAACAGCCAAACAATTGGTGTTCGTTTAACAAATTTAACGAAAATATTTGATAGGAAGAAATGTGCTGTACAAAATTTGTCAATGGATTTATATGAAGGTGAAATACTTTCATTTCTTGGACATAATGGAGCTGGAAAAACTACAACGATGTAAGTATTATAAATATTCAAAAAGTAAAATGCCCTATGAGAAATGAATTTTTATTCAGGTCAATTTTAACTGGTCTAATACCAGCTACATCTGGAACGGCAACAATTTATGATCAAGATATAAACATTGATATGGATAAAATACGAAAAAATCTTGGATGGTGTCCTCAACACGTATGAAAAATGATTTCTTTGTTTGTTTGTTTTTTGATATTTATATTTATATATATGTTTTTTTTGTTTCAATAGAATGTTTTATTTGAAAAGTTAACAGTTGAAGAACATTTATTATTTTTTTCAAAACTAAAACAAGTTCAAAGTAAAGAAATGAAAAAAATGATTGAAAAGTAAAGAAATTCATTGTTACAATTGAGTGAGAAAAAAAAGCAACTTTTTTATTTCTAAATTCAGTATGCTATTTGATGTCGGTTTAACATCGAAACGAAATGCAACAGTATCAACGTTATCTGGCGGAATGAAAAGAAAACTATCAGTTGCTATGTACTATTCGTTTAAAATTTCATTGATTATGCTTAAATTAAATTAATTTTCACTTTTCAAAGGGCTTTTGTTGGAGATGCAAAAACAATCATTCTCGATGAACCAACTGCTGGTGTTGATCCGTATGCACGACGAGCTATATGGGAACTATTATTAAAACTTAAACGAGGACGAACTATATTATTGAGTAGTCATCATATGGATGAAGCTGATGTTCTTGGAGATAGAATTGCTATTATTTCGAGTAAAAACTTTATTGAAAATATTGATTTACTTGATAGACTTATTTTTATTCAGATGGACAATTAAAATGTTGTGGAACATCACTTTTTCTGAAAACAACATTTGGCGAAGGTTACGTTTTTACATTAGTTAAAAACGGTATGAAAATGAAATAAATTGTTATGGTTTCTTTGAAGAACCTATGTTTTATAGATCCATGGACAAGTTCAAGGAATGAAGTTACATCGACTATAACACAATGCATACCAAAAGCATATCTTAAAGAAGAAACAAGAAAGTTAGTTGATGATCGATTATATTGAATTTTTTTACAGAAAATGCTTTTGTTTTTCAAGAGAACTTAAATATGTATTACCATTAAAAAGTCGTCCTTTATTTCCGGAATTTTTTTCTCTACTTGATTCACGAAAAGAATCATTGTCAATCGCAGGCTATGGTTTACAAGATGTTTCATTAGAGGAAGTTTTTCTTAAAGTTACAGAACAATATAAATCATCACCTAATGCAGCTGACGTTGAAGCTGAGTTTAATAATAATTCAACAAATGAAAGCTCCATGGAAATATCAACATCGACATCGTAAGTTTTTATTTTAATCAGAATTCTTTGGTTTCCATTGAATTTTTCTTCGTATTTCAGGGGTTCAACAATTTCAAAATCAAGTATGAACACTAATTTTAGACTTTTCTCTTAGTTTTCCATACTATTTATTATTTAAGATATATCTTACGATCGTGTAACTGGAGCACGTCTTTATGCAAAACAAGCATTATCAATAATAATAAAACGTTTCATCTTTAATTATCGTAATTTACGTGGTTTAGCTACACAAATCTTATTACCAGCATTTTTCATAACTGTTGCAATGACTGTCGCATTAACTGCACCTGGTTTTGCTGATCCACCCCCAATAATATTATCAACTGCAATGTTTTCACATTTGAATTATCTTTATACGCCTGTATCGGATTTAAATGATTATAAGTTAAGAAATATTTCTCATATCTCAAGATTAAATGCAAATCCATATGACCTATCTGAAACAATTCAATATCCATCTGGTATAGGTTCAACTTGTTTACTTAAAAATCCGTATATGAATGAAACAATGTTAAAACTTGATAATCTAGTAGGATCATTGTGTGAAAAAGTTTATCAAAATGATTTCACATCTTACTCATTAAGTGATATTAATTGGTTACACATGTTTGAAGATAATCAGACATTTTTCAATCGAAGTTATCAACCAGATCAAGCTACAATAAACAAATATTATTCTCCATGTCAATGTTTAATAGATCAATCAAGATTTACATGTCCAACATTTCCCACACCAGAAATATATCGTTTAATATCAAATGATAGAATAATAAATATAACAAAAGAACAAAACGAAATTCTTTACTATTTATATACATCCGATAATCATCATTTGGATCGTTATGGTGGTTTATCTTTTGGTTTAGAACAAGATTATGTTCCAAATAATTATCCAATTAATGTAGATAATCAAATTTTACAGAAATTAGCTGTAAAAAATATTGCAAGAATATTTACTAATCATAAAGGCTATCATAGTTTACCTTTATATATTAATATTATGTCCAATGTAATTCTACGAGCTAATTTACCTTTTGAAAAAGGTCTGCCTTCTGCTTATGGCATTACTACAATTAATCGTAAGTGTAAAATAAAAGAAGCTTATTTCAATATATGTTCTGGTGCAAAATGAATGAGATTTTATTTTCATGCGTTGTCCTTTTTTTGATTAACCCATTTGATTAGAATTCAGACTCAATAAGTGATCAATGAAAAATACTAAACTTTCAATCTTACATAATATGTAATTCTCCTAATATTCAATGTTAAACAGACTTCCATTTCTATCTACTTATTTTTCAAATTCAATCTCTTTACATATTGAAGTGTAAACCGATTCACTGCAAAGTAACCGATGACGGCAACATTTCTTTTCTTCAGATATATAAATTCTTGGTGTTACATAATAAAGAATGAAATAATTGAAAGATTTCCCTACTTTAAATGTTGTTTTCATTATGCTCTGTACTACGATTTTCTCACTTTCTATTCAAGAAAAAATTCTTTTTTTGAAAATAACTGTCACCAAGAGTTGCAAATTCGTCAAAAAAACTCCAGCTGAAAAAATTGAAACTTTTATAATTCTTACGATCGCTATCAATTAATAGATCATTTGGTAGCTATTAAAATCAAGTTATATTCCGTAAACAAGTAAAATCTTCAGTGAAAACTACTTTAAAACGTCAAAATCAATGCTTCTATAAATTCAACTAAAAATTTCAAAGGATGTAGTCTGTAGAATAACAAAATTTCTGTAATTTCGTTTAATAAGTTTGAATAACAACTTGTTTAAAAATATTTAAACAATGAAATCTCTTTACAAAAATTTCTTGTACGATTTTTCATTAAGAAAATTCATTTGATCAGCACATTTTCATCACAAAGGATGACAGAAAACGTACATTTAATATTAATCCAAAAAAGAAATAATAAATCTTCATTGATTTTTAACAATTTCAATGGAATAAAAATAAAATATTGATTCTTAATGTAACTTTAGATCCAATGAATGAAACCAATAATATGTTATCAACAGAATTTATTTTACAAGGATCTGATGTTGTCATATCAATATTTATAATTGTAGCGATGTCATTTGTTCCAGCATCATTTACACTGTTTCTTGTTTATGAACGTGCAACGAAATCTAAACATATTCAATATATAAATGGTCTTTATCCATTAGTTTATTGGTTAACAAATTTTATTTGGGATCTTTTAAATTATCTTTTACCTGCAGCTTGTGTTATAGTGATTTTACGTTTATTCAATGTTCCTGCTTATGTTGAAGGAGAAAATTTTCTTGCTGTTATTAGTTTATTTCTAATGTATGGTTGGTCAATAATTCCTGTCATGTATCCATTTAGTTTTCGCTTTACTGAACCAAGCAATGCATATATATTTTTAATTGTTATCAATTTATTCAGTGGTATTACATGTATATATACTTCTTTCTTTCTCGAAATATTTGCGCTTGGAAGTCCAGCTACATCAACATTAAGTATTATTACAAGAACAGTGAAAAAAATCTTCAAAATTTTTCCGAATTATTGTTTGGGAAGAGGCTTAATTGATATTGCATATAATGTAAGTTCGCCTATTTTAGTATAAAAGTCGAAAATGTTCTACGCTTATTATTTTGTTTTCTCAATAATACAGCTGAGGAAAATAACATAAGTAAACTGATTTTCAAGTGTCAATATAAAATATTTCACTATAGTATGTATGAAAAATGATAGTTTATATTTAAGTTTCAGACTTTTTTCTTGTATTTAATCGTAAGATACACGTCTGCTAATGTGTCAATCTTTTTGTATTCTAATTAGTATTAATTTTGCAACAAAAAAATCTTTGCAAGCGTATAAATCTATGCTGAACAGAGCAAATGTATGTTTCTCTAAAGAATATTAAATTAGATCTTAATTGAATATCATAGTTTTTTTTTGTTCGAGATTAAAAAGTAACAACGATACTTTTATCTGTAAATATTACGAAATATTTCATTTTAATAGGATTATTACAATTCATTCTATAAGAAAACTGGTTTAACTGATCGTATTCGTACTCCATTTATGTGGGATATAACAGTATCAAATTTAGTTTCAATGGCAATATGCGGTTTGGTATTTTGGATTTTAACATTATTACTTGAATATGGATTTTTTTATTCTCCAAACGTTCCAGATGCATTACCATTTTCACACCTAGATGAGGATGAAGATGTTGCACAAATTCGTAGACAAGTAGTAAATAAAACTATTGATGATAATATATTAGTTATGTCGAATTTATCAAAATGTTATCGTACAAAAAGGCATAAAAAATTAATCGCTGTTAACAATTTATGTTTGGGAATTCGTTCTGGAGAATGTTTTGGCTTATGTGGAGTTAACGGAGCTGGTAAAACAACAACATTTCGAATGTTAATCGGTGATCTTTATCCAACAGCTGGTTATGCTCAAATTCATGGTTTTGATAGTATGAAACAAAAACGACAAGTTTTTAAATATATTGGTTATTGTCCACAATTTGATGCACTTTTTGATGAATTAACACCTGTTGAACATATGTCATTAATGGCACGTTTAAGAGGAATTTATTGGCAAGATGAAAATCACCATGTTCTACAATTATTAAAACGCTTAGATCTGTGTGAATATTTAACTGTACCTGTTGGAAAATTATCTTTAGGAAATCGACGAAAATTATCAACAGCTATGGCTCTTGTTGGTGATCCATCTGTGGTATTTTTGGATGAACCAACGAGTGGAATGGATCCTTCATCCAGAAGATTTCTATGGAATGTTATTAGACGTTTAATTAAAGAAGGCAAATCAATTATACTTACTTCACATAGGTAGATATTTATGTTAGATAAATTCAAAAATTATACTATATTTAAATCAAACAATGAGATAGATAATCACGCTCTTTGACTCTGTAGCAATATCAAAAACATCGATTTTTCATTTCTATATTGTGTCATATAACAGAGTTAGTTGTATTAAATTATTTTTATCATCACTTTTAATTTTCGATTTATTTTGAAAAATACGGTTAGCGAAAAATGTTTCATTTTATGGAGTATCATTTCTAGGTGTTATGTATAGAAAAAAAAATATTGAAGAGTTCTACATAAAATGAATTAATAGAAATGCTTTAGTCCTTTAATCAGACAATAAAATCTTAAAAGAAAGAATTTCACAAAAAGAAGTATTTATCTTTAAAAATATCTAAGTAAATGTGTTATTAAACTTCAAAAATGTACAAATAAAAATGATATGATGTGAAAAGTTTCACTAAAACGATATCATGAATATACTGTGTTGAGCACATATATGTACATTCAACTTGTGTTGATTTAGCAGAAAATATATCTTTTCAATAGAAAACATTTTGAAACATTCTTTGCAAAACAAGATCACTAGTTAAAAAGTTCCCTCCTGAAATAATCAGCACTGTCTGATGATATTAATTTTAATATTCATCTAGGAAATTTTATTTTCTGAATGATAGATTCTATTTTAAAAGTGAGATTAGAACTCACACTAGCTTGTAGGAAAATGTAAGAAAAATTCTCTATATATATACTCCGTTATTGACAAAACTAAGTTCAACCATAGAACAATCAAACGAAACTTTCCTAGCTCTTTCAGATTATTTGAAGAAATAAAATTCCGAATTGTCATTTTTCCAATAATACTCTAATTTGAAGACAAAATTTTTAATATTTGAAAATAAATTTTTAGTATGGAAGAATGCGAAGTTCTTTGTTCGTCGATTGCCATAATGGTAAATGGTTGCTTTCGTTGTCTTGGCTCAACTCAACATTTAAAAAATCGTTTTGGTGATGGTTATACAATAAAAATTCGTTTAAAATCTGCGTCAAATACAACATCAGATCAAACAATTCTCGATGGTTTCTCATCAAATTTTATCTTAAAAGAACGTCATATAAATATATTACAATATGAAATAGCTGAAGAACATGTTTCATTAAAGGATATTTTCTCTAAACTAGAAAATTTATTGATTAATGAACGCATCACTGATTACAGTGTGTCACAAAATACACTTGATAATGTATTTGTTAATTTTGTACGTGACCAATATAACACAACACAACAAACAAAAAAACCATCGAGACGAAGGCAAGAACATTTTGATGGTATTCTTGATGATACGTTTGATGATGGATCATTTATCGTTACAAAATCAAGAAGAAATAATAATAATAATAATGTAAGTCTGGAAATACCGAAGACTACCGCTTGTAATTGTAAAATAAACACAAATTCTCTTGACATATTGGATTGTTCGAAATTGTGATATAATTAGTTCACATATGAGTCATTGTACTATTGGTCACCTTTATATTTGTCCGATTGATTTATTTTATTGAAAACCGTCTTTTTTTAAATCAAATAATATCTTTATACAACGAAAAACTAAGTGCTCTTGCTATATAAATTTAATTTCAGTGTTTTTTCATCTGTGATCATAAATCAAAACAATTTTGTTTTCTTTTTGGCCGAAATTGAATCTAAGAAGCCGCTATATTTTTTCTTCCTGTAACGAAATTTCTCAGTATCAGGTGAACCATTACATAGTTCAATGACTCATTCATTTTTTTGTGCATATCTGCATCCGCGTTCACAATTTATAAATTTCTTTTGCTTCGCTGCTTCTTTTGCTGTTGCTTTTTTTTAATACACATTTTATTCTTTGTGCAATATTATGAGATTTGTCCGGTGTGTGTAAAACATGAGTTTTTTTTCTTGTTTCCGAGTCATTTGTTTTATGTTCTTTACTTGGTTTGACTCGTGGTGCTACTTGTGTATGTTTTCTTGAAAATATAACCTTTTTTTCTAATAAAAACACGGCTGCTGCTCACTAGTCTGCTTTGTGTCAATCTTAAAGCGACTGATAAATGCACGTAAAATAGCAATATTTTATTCGTAGACAAATCAATTTATTGTTGTACTCTTTTTAGGATCGTCAACGGATGATCGATTACATTGAACTCGAGTGTTAAAACAATTACAGATTAAATTTTTATTTTATCTTCTAGTCAGAAATATGTATTAGTGTATATTTTCTTTCATTCATTCTGTAGTTTTCTGTGATATATGACCTTATTATTCTTTTTTTTGTTATCTATTTATCCGAGAATAGCTGCTAACGAACGAAGAAAAAAAATTAATTACAATTAAGTAAATATATATATATATATATATATCATTGTATCTATCTATCTAGCGAACTTATCATTTGTTGTATAGTATTTCAGATTTGATTCAGAGTGCGATGCAAACGGAAAAAGTAATTGCACATATAATAAATTGGCTTAATGATTATCATAAAACTAGTCATACGAATGGTTTTGTTGTCGGTGTATCAGGTGGAATAGATTCTGCTGTTGTATCAACATTATGTGCTCGTACCGGTTTGCCTGTACTTGTCATCGAGATGCCAATTCGACAATCATCAAGCGAAGTACAAAGAAGTCGAGCACATATTAATTGGCTTCAAACAACTTTTCCCAATGTGACGGGTACAGAAGTTAATTTAACTGAAGTTTTCGAAACATTTGAAAACACAGTTAAAAAAAGTGAAGTTAATGAAGTTAATTCGTCGACTGATATTGCATTTGCTAATGTGAGGTCACGTTTGAGAATGGTAGGATTATTTTATAGATATTTCATTGATAATTTATTTAGTTGAATCTTATTCAAAGGTTAATTTATATTATTATGCGTCAATTAAAGGTTATCTTGTTGCAGGTACGGGAAATAAAGTCGAAGATTTTGGTGTTGGCTTCTTTACAAAATACGGTAAACTCATTCAAATTGAATCGTTCTCTTACCTTTGAGGTTCATATTTCATTTGAAGGTGATGGTGGTGTTGATATTAGTCCAATAGCTGATTTAATGAAATCTGAAGTACGTGCTGTTGCTACTGTATTAGGCGTTGGACAAGAGATAATCAAGGCACCACCAACTGATGGTTTATTTGGTGATACAAGAACAGATGAAGATCAAATAGGAGCGACATACGATGAACTTGAATGGGCCATGAATTATCTTGAGTTAAGTACTGAAAAACAAGGAGAAATCACATTTAGTGATCGACAAAAACAAGTTTTAGATATTTATAATAAGCGACACGCTGCTAATTTACATAAAATGGTTGAGATCCCACGTTGTATTATCCCAACAGAGTTAAAAGCCAAACAATCGTAAACATTAAATATAAAATATTTTTTCACTTGCTTAATCGACCAAAGCAAAATAATTTTTAAAAGAAACCTCTAAATATTATACAACTTCTCTTGTTCGTTGAGTTACAATATATATCTTTTATCTTGTGATAATATTTGTTTCTTTTTCTGTATGAAAACATATTTAAACTTGCTTAAAACTACTGATTTTTCTGACGAAATTAAAAATTACATTATTCTATTATTTCAATCATTTTTTTTGCTGTTGTTTCATAGTTATCGAATAAAATCAAGATCGTGCTGATACATTACTTATATATACATATATTAGTTTCTATTGAAAACTTACTTGTTTAATTTATACAAACTGATGTGATATCAATAAACCATGTCTTTCTCTTATTAGTGATGCGATACACATGATTGTTGTACATGATTCAGAATAATTCTATAAAACTTTAATATTTTTGTTAGATCTTGAACTATTTGACCAAAAAATGATGATGCCTCTATTTATACTTTCTTCGTAAATGTCGACTCGATCGTTTTTTTTTTATCCCTACCGGAAACTTTCAAACAATTAAAACAATAGATATTTCCTTTGAATTTTTTGTAAAATATTGAAACGAATTTTTAAAATTTATTTTCTTATCATTCTTCTTTGCTTTGAACATAAGTTTCCCTACAGGTGAAAATTTTGTTTTGAAAATTTTCTTCAAACTCATTTACATTATGTCTTAATAATCTTTGCATCGGTTGACCACTATGTTTTCTTCATGTTTGTCTCGAGAAACTCGCATACAGTTTTTTCGATCATATGTTTACTTACATTCATCATAGAAATGTCAAGATTACTGAGTGTCGTTTTATACACAAGGCTACTTTGTATGGTTTTTTTTGTTCGTAAAATTAAATATGGAGACTTATAGAAAAAGAAAGCAGTCGCAAAAATGACATGAAAGATCGTTTTTAGCCAATAAAGATTTCTATTAAAAATATTTTTGCAAATTCATATTTGCCTAATGAATTAATGAACTGCTATTAAATAATCATGTGACTATTAATCAAGAAGTGAATCATATTTTATATATTTTTCTTTTAGCATTCATGTCAAACTTAGAGGTTAAATTGAATCATAATTATAATTTTCAATCTTGAAATTGAAAAGCATACCTTCACAAAAAGAGTTCCGTCAGAGCTTATAAAAAAGCATATTGAAAGTTGTCAGTTGAATGCTAGTTAATTGTTCGAATGAGCTCAAGTTTTAAATTTGATACTGTTACAGTTTTTGGTCATTTGATTGATTTTCTGTATAACTGCAGAATCTTATAGAAATGATGATTACGAGTAAGATTCGGTCTGAAATTTTCTTCTTCGACAAGAGTTTTGATGATTCATGTCAATTTCTTTTATATTACATGAAAAATTGGAAGAATTTCATGTTCCTATTATCCAATCCGTTCAAATCGTAAACATATTCACGATGTAAGCTCAATAGTGAAAACGAATGTGCATCGTAGATTTTATCATACTCTATTCGTTTGAATAATTGAAGCATAGCCCAATGATCCAAAAGACAGTCAATTGATTGATTATGTGAATTGATAAATGCATTTTAACAGACAAACATACTATGGGCGAATGTATATCGTTTATAGTAATAGGTGCAACTGTTATATTATGCTGTAGAATCTAAATACCGAGAAATTTATTATTAAAAAAGTGAGAGACAAAGAAAAATTAATTGAAGAAATATATTTTGGATACATAAAAGAACAGCATCCAACGAAATTTATAAGATAGCTTTTAATATTTTTCGTCTTTTTCATACATCTATTATCAAACATAACAATTCTTATTTTTATTTTATTTTAAAATTTACGCGAGTAATAATTTCAGACACGTAACAATAAAAATAAGACTATTTTGTAAACGAGATAGAAAAATAAACACTAATCTATTCATTCAACCTTTGATATATTTCTAACAAATATGCGTTGATGCTGTGAGAATTTTATAATTGGAGCAATTCTTTGATTTTCATGTTTATGATTAGAAAAAGAATTGATACATACAACGAACGGTAGGGAAAATACAACACCATATGCAAGAAAGAAAATATAAAGCTGAGTTCCAAAGCCAAAATGTGCTCCTGTATCTTGAAAAGCTGCACAAGCATAATTATTGTTAACGGAAAATTGAGAAATAAATAAACAGCTGATATTGTTAAAATTTGCATTGACATGCGTCGATGTTTTCGCCATTGAATAGGTTGTTGAAGTCGTTTTTTATGTGCAATGACACGATAAAGCAAAGCAATACTAAGGACGGCAATAATAAGAGTCGGCAAAGCACTATGCATAACGGATTCACATGCAGCAAGAATATCTATACTTAAGAAACAAGGATTTGATCCACATTCAACTGATTTAAAATCAAATCGATTATGATATGGTTGTCGAAAAATAACGACAGTACAGAAACTAAATAGACAAACAATGATCAGTACAGGCGGAAGATAATGATAGAAATTTTTCTGTTTTGTTGAAACCATATTGTTATGAAATATAAGAATATGACGTTCAATGGATGCTCAGGCAAGTAGTATTGTTTGAACACTATATAAACTGAAATCGAAAAGCCACCATGTCATGCAGAATGCTTGTGTTGCTGATAGAATATGTCCTGGGCGGCGAAAGCTATCAAGCATCCAAGAAAAATCTGTAAGAATAATAGTTACATTTATCATAATGATCAGAAGAATAACATGGTTACGTAATGCACGACGTCGCTACGAAATAATATATATATATATATTGATATAAAATCAGTAGAGAACATATTAAAGAAGAAATTCCAAAAAAGAAGAAGTATCCAAAATTGCAGCGTATTTGATATTTGTCGTGTATAGAAATTAGTTGAATTTGTTTCACCGTGCGTGCTGATTTTGATTGAAATTTCCAATTGTTGCTTCATTATAACACATTCATGAAACAATATGCTACATATTCAAAAGAATTCGACAACAAATTTGGAAGGATGTTTCTCTATGAACTCATCGCATAACTTTGAAATATGCCTTACGAAGAATGCGTCACTACAATATTTTAGTCTTAATTTAAAGTACACAATTTTTTCATTTATTTGCGGTTGTCTACAAAACAATAATTAATATAAGATTCGATCACTCGTTTAGCAAAGAACGACGTAGAGAAATCAATCAGTAAAAATCACGTTCCACATACCGTAATTCTTACAGAAATAATGCTTCGATTAATATTCTGTTTGATCACCTGTTTGAAAATATATATTCAAAATAAGCATAGTTATTGAAAAAACAGTAAATTTAGTTCTAAATTCTAATCAAATACTTTCCAACTTTCCTTATTCATAGTATTAGGTTGATCGTATTGAAAATGTTTTGATAATCATATATATATAGGTTATTTATAAGAACGTAACCAGTACATCGCAATGCATTGTTTTCTTATCTTAATGGAATATGGTTTATAAAATATAATTAAAAAGAAGGAACATATCATGCAGCTAATTTGATGAATTTGAGCTCAATGCAATTCTCCATATTAGAAATAATTACAACCAACTTAGTTTGCGTTCATTATTGCATTTATATAATATTTCTTCAATTACTTTGCTAATGCATATCGTTTTTTAACGAAGAAACTATTGAAAGAAAAATCCATTCAATTGTTTTCAATCTTTTTTTAGGTAGCCTGCTGATGTTGAATTATTTATGTTGCTTTCGTAGAGTTTCATTTTGGGAAATACATATTTTGTAAATAGCGTGTGTATTGTATAGTTCGGCTAGAAATGCTCAGGAAATAAAAAGAAAAAAAGGCACTTGTGATAAATTTTGACAAAATATGTAATAGACAAAAAGTAATAAATAGAGATTGATCACGATAAAATGTGTTAACCCAATTGTTTAGTCAGTGTAAAACTCTTTGTAATCATAATAATATATGTATAAAAACAGTTTGATTATCTATTGATTGAACAAAGATATTAAAAAAACTTAATTTATGCCATCAGTTTAACTCTTTTGTTGATATGTTGAGAAAAAAAGCAGTATGCAAAATGTCTCTAAGACACAACAGGCCAAAAAAGATGTGTCATGCAACTTGAAAAATCTACGATAAAAAGCACAACATCATGATATTGCAATATTTGGAGTATACGATAGTGATATAAGAACTAAATATTATATAGAAAAAAAAAATAACACAAAGAATAAATAAAATACATTAGTGTTATTATCAGCATATTAAAATATGGAACGACAATCAAGTCGTTTTGACTGGGCTCATTCATCGATTTTACGTTTCTTCCACGTCTTATTTTGGTGGTGGCTTAATCCTGTACTTTCCTTAGGTTATAAACGTGATTTAACTGATGAAGATCTTGATGATTTATCAGCAAACGATAAATGCTCTAGTTTATTAGATAAACTTAGTTATTATAGCGATAATAACTTATGGATGACAAATACAACCACATGGCATATAGTTATGAAAGCGTTTTGGAAGCAATCTGTTTTTGTCATATTTCTATTGTTACCGTATAATGCATCACGAGTGGCTCAACCACTTCTACTTCGTGAAATTGTGTTATATATCATTAGTCAAAAGTCGCATTCAGAGTCATCGACAACTTTTTTTGAAAACTACAGAGGATACATTTACGCTTTAGGTTTATTTTTATGTTCAGCAATACAAGCTATACTTCATCAGCAAGCTTATTTTCGTACGACTCGTATGGGTATGCGTATTCGCAATGCACTATTATCAACGATATATAAACGTTTACTATCACTCAATTTAGCATCTTTACAACAGTCAACAACTAGTGCACAACTAATTAATTTAGTTGCTAATGATGCAAGTAAATTCGAAGATTTTTCTCAATATATGCATTATCTATGGGAAGCACCGCTTCAAGCGATTATTGCATTTTGTTTAATATGGCAGTCAATTGGTATCATACCTACTCTTTTCGGTTATGGTATACTCGTTCTTCTCGTTCCTTTGCAATTAGCATTTGGCCGAATATTTCGTCGATATCGCAAAAAGACAATGGCATGTGCCGATAAACGTGTACAAGCAATCAATGAACTTGTTAATGGATGTCAAATCGTTAAAATGTATAATTGGGAAAAACCTATCGAACAACGTGTGCATAATTTGCGACAGCATGAATTTGCAAGCATACTTCGAGCTAGTCGCTTGCGTGCAATCAATATGGGTTTATATTTTTCATCGTTACCACTTATTTCATTAGCAACTTTTGGTGGGTATTGGTTTATGAATCATAATTTAAGGCCAGTTGATATTTTTACGGCTCTTTCATTTTTTGGTATGATACGAGGACCAGTGACAAGTTATTTACCAACTGCTATTGAGCGTTTCGGTGAAATGTTGGCTGCATCAAAACGTATTGATACATTTATGAGATTAACAAAAATTCAAGAACAAAAGATATCTGATACACGACTAGGAACAACAGTAATACAAATGAATAATGCATCATTCTCATGGACAAAAACAATTTGTCTTGCTAATCTTAAAATGAATATAGAATCTGGTACATTAGTTGGTATTGTAGGACCAGTTGGAGCAGGTAAATCATCGTTGCTAGGCGCTATTTTAGGCGAAATGACTTTGATCAATGGAGATTCACGAGTATTGGGCTCGTTTGCATATGCGGCACAATCTCCATGGATATTTGCTGATACTATTCGAGCAAATATTCTTCTTGGTAAACCACTTGATGAGCAACGTTACACAAATGTAATACAAGCATGTTGTCTTGATATTGATTTGCATTCATTTGGAGACGCTGGCGATTTAACAATGGTAGGTGAAAAAGGTGTTAATATAAGTGGTGGTCAAAAGGCACGAATTGCCTTAGCAAGAACACTCTATGCCGATGCTGATATTTATCTGTTCGATGATCCACTTGCTGCTGTAGATCAAAAGGTAGCTCAACAAATTTTTGATCAATGTATTGGACCCAATGGACTATTGAAAGAAAAAACACGTCTTTTAGTTACTCATCAAACATATTTTTTACATGAAGCAATAGATCAAGTAATATTTCTAAAGGATGGGCAAATTGATCCTGATGGGCAACTAGAACCAAATAAACAAATGCAATCAACAACAAATGATGATGACGATGCAGAACAAGCATTACAACCGCTACTATTTGATGTATCCAAAACTACTACAGATAATAAACCAATCGTAGTTAATGAAACAGCTGCCATTGGCAGTGTAAATTGGTCTATATGGTATAAATTATTTTCTTCAACTTCTTTTGGTGGGTTCGGTTTTTGTTTACTTATTTTAATTATGATTATTGGTGAAGCCATTTTTGATGTTTCGAATCGATGGCTTAGTCTATGGTCAGCAAAATCAGCTGAAGAACAAAAATTACCCATTAACATGAATATCTTTCTAAGTTTAACATTAGGAACACTTATCATTGCTTTAATACGTGCTCAAGTTTTCTTTCATTTAATTCTACATGGTTCGAATCATTTTCATAACAGCATGTTATCAGGAATACTATATACATCGCTTCGTTTTTTTGAAAGTAATCCGAGTGGACGTATATTAAATCGAGTAAGTAAAGATCAACAAGTTATTGATGAACTATTACCAGTGACTTTGTTTGATGCTTTGCAATTGTTATTAATGACATTAGGTACATTAGTAGTTATTGGCATTGTTAATCCATGGGCATTACTTATACTTATTCCTCTATTACCTGCTTTTTGGTGGTACCGTCGTTTTTATTTGCGTTCAAGTCGTCAAATAAAACGATTAGAAAGTATTACACGTAGTCCTGTTTACGCACTTTTTTCTTCATCTTTACAAGGTGGACTTTCAACTATTCGTGCATTCAATGTACAAGAAGATTTTATACAATTATTTATTAATCGAATTGACACAAATTCACGTGCTTTTTTCATATTAATTGCTGCTGTTCGCTGGTTTGGATTACGACTTGATCTTATGACATCATTACTTTCTTTGATTACATCTGCTTTAACGATAGCACTTCGTCATCGTATTGATCCGTCCTCTGCAGCACTTAGTCTTATGTATTGTATTAATTTAACAATGCTTTTTCAATGGGCCGTGAGACAATCAGCTGAAGCAGAAAATTACATGACAAGTGCAGAACGTATTTATGAATATGTACAACTAGAGCCGGAAGAAAATGAAAATAATACTAATTTACTTGTTCAACCACCAGACAATTGGCCAGATCATGGAAATATCGAATTTAGCCAGTATTCAATGCGCTATCGAGCAGGATTAGATCATGTTCTCAATAATATTGATTTACATATTGAAACAAAAGAGAAAATTGGTATCATTGGTCGAACAGGTACTGTTCATCGATCTGATTGTATGATTAGTATTTATTTCTATTGATTTAGGTGCCGGAAAATCATCTTTATTTCAAGCTATGTTTCGTCTTATTGATCAGAATTCAGTTAGCGGTAGAATTTCTATTGATGGTTTCGATATAAAAAGTATTCCATTGCATCATCTTCGTTCTCGATTAAGTGTTATTCCTCAAACACCAATTTTATTTGCTGGAACACTACGTTATAATTTAGATCCATTTGAGCAATACACAGATGAACAATGTCTTCTAGCACTTGAATCCGTTCAATTAAAACATATCATTTCAAATAATTCAGAAGGTCTTCACCAATTAGTGGCTGAGTCTGGTAGTAATTTTAGTACAGGTCAATGCCAATTATTATGTGTTGCACGAGCTATTTTAAAACAAAGTAAAATATTAATGATTGATGAAGCAACAGCCAATGTTGATCAAACAACTGATTCATTAATTCAAAATGTAATAGCAGAGAAATTTAAAGATCGAACAATATTAACTATAGCCCATCGATTAAATACCGTTGCTAAAAGTGACAGAATTATTGTAATGCATCAAGGAAAAATCTTAGACTTTGATGTTCCACAAAATATTTTACCAAAATATGGACATGAACAACACGCCAGTAGTGATACAAATAATCAAAGTTGATCACGATATATATATTGAATGATTTCAAAACATTCGAAACCAATATATTTCATCAGATCACATTTTTTTATTTATTATTTTTCTGTTACTTGAAATATACTTTTCAAATATAAGCAATCGAGAAAATGTAATTCTACTGATTCGAATCCATATAATAAATAGTCGATTGCGTTTGTAATCTTGTATTGCTGATAAATCATTCATTTGCGATGCTGAACATCCAAAAAGAAAACAGATGATGCCTATTTCCATTACAAATCGGTAATAATTCTACTCGAGTTAAGGGAAATATAGTCGAACATGAGAAAACATGGGCGATATAAACCATATTGCTCTCTAAGAATCTTCGTGAACTTACCCTTCTAACCGTTCATATATTTAATGTCAACGTGAGTATCGTTTAAATAACAACATCGATTCTGTGATGTATTTTCATTGTGAATTACACATGGTACATGATTAGAAATGTGATGGATTGCTTTTTTTCCGGTCCCAGATACAATTCCGATGACCGGGAGCGGGATTGGTTTTACACATATCTAATTGGGATTCATTATATATTTTTTTGCTGTAGAATATTATCCAGTTGTGATTCATAATAACTTCTTTTGAGTACAAGGATTTTATTCGCTCTTTATACACTTAAGATCCACCTATAGGATTTAAAGGTCTTCTGATAGGTCGTTGCTACTCAGCAGTTGTACGATGAACGATAGTAGAATTTTTTGTTTCTAGTTTCAACTAATTAATGTCAACATCATAATCCAAACGAGAGTACGCTAACTCATTGAGCTTAATCAGATTAATCGACGAGTGAATGCGTAAACTACATGATGTAAGCGAAAAGAAAACAATAGTAGCTTTTGAATAAAAGCGATGGTATGATGGTTATTGGCTGCATCTAGTCTCTTCTTTTTTAGCGATAAAATTAGGGTTCGAATCCATAACTTTTTGATTTTGTGATTCTAAAAAAATTCATTTAATATTTTCTCCATTCATGAATCGCCAGTTGGATTCACTAACAGTTGTACTATGACGTGATTAGCATAGGCTAGTACATGTACATCCAAAACAATGGACAACTTTGAGTGGTTGTTTTGCTTTCAAACTACGGATCAACCATGAGATACCTAGTTCGAATTCGAGTATACATCAACATCCAGGGTGCGGGTGTGGTTGTAGCATGAGATGCCTAGTTCGACTTCAAATATAAATTGACATCTGAATAACTATTCACAATTCGAAAATAAATGAAAAAAAATCGCTCCCATTTAAAGACCATCCCAAAGCAAAAGCAAAAGATCATCTAACTGGCAGTGCATTTCTAATTGATGATATAGATTTAGATTTTCTTTTTATAAATTATAGAATTTATAAATTAGAGGAAACGTTAGTGAGTTTTTTAATGGCGCATTGGGATACGTATTTTATGTTTGGTCGGAATCCGAATATGGGCGTGGGTGTGAGGAAAGGCGGACAAACGCGTCTACACGCACACAAGTCAATTTACAAATTTTATAATTTATAAAAACTAAATCTTTTTCTGACGGTGGCGTGAAAACAGGAAAGTGGTTTTTTTGTGTACTCAAAAAACAAAAGTGAGTTGACTATAGATTCGGTCAGTGTGCCCGTCCGCCCGTTTACACGATAACTTCTGAAAGGCTGATCTGGTTGTGATAAAATTTTGAACACAGAATGATCTCATCAATATCTCAGTCGAGTCAAGAAATGGCTGTTATCGGAAAAATTATCATTATTGACCAGACCATCCCTGAGGGGGGGGGGGATTTGACGGCCCCGTGTGTCGTCACATGTCTTGTTTCTGATTTCGCGCGAGTTTCTCGCTATATGTTCTTTTTCTCTCTCTCGTCTTCATCGCTTTTTCTTTGTTGCGTTTTGAAATTGAATTATGTTATGTTTGGCGCGTCTAGTTAGTTGATACATTTTTGTTCTCTCAATGGGAGTGTGAAAATTATTACAAGAGCTTAAAGATATATATAATACATTATTTGATTCTATCTAAAATATCAACTATTAGAAGAATCATTATTCGTTTTAATCTTAATAATTATATGAAACTAACATTGCCGAATTAACTAAACATCGCAGGGGGGTACAGGGATTTTTTCAAAAAACCCTTTTTCTCAGTCTTATTCACAACATATATAAATCGACTCAGTTTTTGTAGTACACATAACAATCGGATGCAAATCCGATGTTTCCGCATTTATTTGCATTTATATTCAAAGTCGAATTAGGCAGCTATCCCTTAATTGAGTTGATTTCTGGACAAATCTGGGAAGGATTTATATCAGTATTCTGAATCACAAGGGTTACCTCAAATTGTATTTCTTACTTGCAAGAATTGTATCGATTGCAGAGATTCATTTCTAGAATTTATTCAAGTTTCTTTCTCAGTTTTTCTTTTCGAAATAAATGATCGAGACTACTATCGAACGTCAGGCATCATTATTCTTTTGACATGTCGAAGTGATTATAATTGAAATACAATTATCGTTCAAAAGAGAGAACAGAACTCATTGAATCAGTTACGGATCTGAAATGGAAATCTCAAAAATTTTCGTTAGATTCCATAAGTAAAAAGTGGAATTGTTTGTGGAAAAGTTCTGTTTAATCGACACAAATTAGATTTTATCCTTCTTCAACTCTTTCATATTTCTTAAGAAACACGAAAGGATCTATTTTGAAAAGATTAACGCTACCTCTGCTTCAACAGCATCCTGGGTGACATCATTCTAGACATCTCTACGTTGAATAGGCTAGTACTTGACTTGATATACTTCAATTATCTATATTGTAATGCATAGAATATAAATAAAATAATAGATGCAATGTTGCATGGAGTGTGCTTTTTTTATTTGATTTGGTGCTTGTAGTTTAAAGCAGAGGCAACCCTGTCAAATTCTTCTTAGCTAATTGTTTAAACTGAGTTGATCGGAGCTATCACAATTTTTTCAACTCCATTTATCAATGAATCGCCCGCTACAAGTCTTTCTATCAGCCATGCTGAATTATCGGTATCCAGTATCGTGTGAACGTATCAATAAAATCTAGAGATCAAACTGAATAGAACACAATTACTTTGGATTCTCCACATTTAATAATTTATGCTGTTGTCAATAGTACTCCTTAGACATCAATTATCACTTCAAACCAATTAGAATGCATACAAAAGACACTCACATATTATTTACATCGCCTCCACTTAGCTATTTTTACGATCATATAAGCCATTTAGAAGTGTTTAGTGATGTGAGGACTATTGTTAAATCATTTTCATTGCTAATGTTTCGATCTTCTAATACATTTTTTTTATCACTTGTACTTATTTCATACAATGATAACTTTATTCATAGATGCTTGAAATTTCATGTGTAAGGCAATATACAGTGGCTCCGAAAGCTATTCAGCCAGGTTTACATTCGAAATTTTCCATTATTGTTGTTACTAATAGGAGCCGAATAGAGACTTATGTATTTATCAAACTTTATGTTTTGTCAAATATTTTCGGCAATGCAAATCGTTTCACATCGTCGAAGGATAAAGTCTCTGAAAATTTTGATAGAAATTCTACTTAAAATGATCAAGAAAATAGTTTTCTAGAAAATTAAATATTTTTCCACTACGAACAGAATAATTTGATAGAGATACATGAACTTTACGAAATGCATAGAAAAGCTGTTTTCATAAAATTGATTTAAATAAGTAACCCTAGCGTCTTACATTAAGTGTGTATATTTTTGTCAAACAGTTCTGTATATAGATAGTTGAAAATTGTTTTATTTTGTAGAGCAGTCTTTGCGCGATCACTCTATGCAATGTAAACTGAATTATTTACATTATGTTTTTGCAGAAGTTTTTTCATTGAACACCCAAAAAATAATTTTCTTCGTATAAAATACTTGATAAACATAAAGTTCGCTACATCTCCATTACTACACACAGTCTTATTAACATTCAAAATAGTGAAAAAATGTGAATATAAATCTAGTTGAATGATTTTAGAATTCGATGTATCCCTTTGAACAATACCTATTAACCAATCCATTCAGCAATTTTAGCCACCATAGACTTGATGCGTATGTCTACGTAAAGAGTAGTCGTATCAAGTCGATTCATAACGAAGGCAAACGAGAGATTTTTTGATGGTACAGCAAAACCAATACTACCACCAGCACCTACGAACGATGGATTGAACATACTTTACATAGCAATTGAATATATGTAGTTATGAGTACTACCTGTATGACCAAAAGTCCCAGGCCCAAATTCTGGAAAAATATCATCAAACAGGACAAAACCCATACCAAACGTTGTAGGTACTTGATAGACGTAATCGATTTCATTTTTAGGTGTGTTTGATTTCGTTACTAATTTCAGAATATCATCATTTAATATTGACTTGTATTTACCATTATCTAAATCGCTAATTAATGATGAATATAATCTCGCTAATGATCGAGCATTGGTAATTCCATTTCCAGCTGGTATTTCTGCTTGATGTGCACTAGGCTTATTGAACATGTTTATAAGGGCGATATTCGATTCGTTCAGTGACTCTCTCGACTTTTCACTTAGTTCTATTGGCGATACCCGACGTTCAAGTCCAAGTGGTAGACCGATGTAGAATTCTAAACTCAACGGATTTGAAATTTCTTCTCGAATAAATTGTCCAAACGATCTTTTTTTGGGATCAGTACGTCTCACAAGTTCTCCAGCAAGCCAACCGTATGTTAATGCATGATAACCGTGAGTTGATCCAGGTGGCCATACTGGTGTTTGTTTCTCTAATTCTTTAATCATTGCTGTCCAATTGAGATATTGCTCTAATGGTGATGAAGTATCTGGTAATCCAGAACGATGTGACAGAATGTCTGCTACCGTAGTATTTTCTTTACCATTTTGTCCATATTCTGGCCAATAACGAGTAACTAATGCTGAATAATCGAGATAACCGCGTTGGACAGCAATAGCAACTGCCACTGCCACAAGTCCTTTCGTTGATGAAAAAACTAGCTGTAAAGTATTGTCGTCATAGAGTTTCGTTTTCGATTGATCAAACCAACCTCCCCATAATTCAATTGCCAATTTACCTTGATGATAAACAGCCACTGATGCACCTAAATCTCGATCGTGTATAAAATTATCTTTGAATAGATCCAAAACAAACTCCCATCTAGGGGTGATGGTTCCATGAATGTTGTAATCGGTAGTGTTGCCACCAAGAACTGATGAAGCAATGCATAACAAAATACACACAGAAGAAACCATCATGTACGTTATCGTACTGGATTCTTATGAGGCATTAAGATTTGAATATAAATGAATGCATGAAGAAGAATCGCACTGAGTAAATATCAGAAGAACACAGCAGTGCGAAGAAAATGTCAATATTGCAACATCGTACATGTGAATGACATTTCTTATTTTTATTATAATGTTGAATAGTCGAGATTGAATTAACATAAAAGTTAAAGTTTTTCAACCGATGAAATCCATCGGTAAATATTTTTTTAAATAAATCTCTCATATTGCAAGTAATTTCAAGCTTTTCGTAAAAATGAAAGCAAAGCAAAATGTAATTATGTCAAAGTACAAAAGGTAAAACTATATACATCATGTACACCCTAACGTATTCATTCAACATTCTGTTCAAGTGAATCAATTAATAAAACTATCGCATTTTTAAAGAAAATTTATGTCGAATATTAGCCACATTTCATAATCAAATGTTTCCAATGAAGACATTAGTCTCATTAGAAGGGAAATGCTAATATTTTTGTAAAACTTGACTAAGTATCCAAAACACAGTACTTAAGATCTAGGGACATGTTTGAGTATCAAATGGGTGTCTACATATGTAAGAATATGTGCAATTTTCTATCTGGATGACGTAGTCTTAAAAACGATGCACGCTGTCGTTGATTCGCATCTCGGTATATGAGATAGTATAATTCCCATTGTGCGTACATGTGAGCTTGACTGCAGTGTATTATGAAAAGTCTCAGCAATAAAACGATGATCACACGAAAAATCTCGCTAGAAAGCATTATATCCACTATAAACATCTTTAGCCGTTGCGCACTTTCATCATCATAAGTTGTCCTATGAATCATGTTTTGATAAGAATATTCTCACAATTTCAAGAAATATGAGCAGATTTAATGGTGTGATTCACTACACATAGAAAATTTTTCGATTTCTTTCTATCTAAAACGATACT
The DNA here is from genome assembly GCA_905331475.1 of Rotaria socialis. Classification (NCBI taxonomy): domain Eukaryota; kingdom Metazoa; phylum Rotifera; class Eurotatoria; order Philodinida; family Philodinidae; genus Rotaria; species Rotaria socialis. The sequence goes on along the minus strand of CAJNYU010003101.1, from coordinate 69,714 downwards.
CGTCTACTAACAATAGCCAACACGCGCTGAATTATATCTGTTGGTAATAATATAAAAGAGCACTTTCCGAACATGGCTCAATACTTTAATGTATCGCATCGTCTTTTGACTAATTTCAATCAATTGGAATTCAAACCAGATGTATGCGAATGAACTATTTCATTTCAAATTGTTGCTAGATCTAATTCGATTGCATTGGATATGCAAGTGCTGAACTTCATCAAAACTGTCACAGTCAACGAGTTATACACTCAGTTTTTATTGGTCTAGATTTTCCTATAGAAGCAAAAGGAAGGAAAGAACTCATTTATTGTAAGCGACAATGCACATGTCGCAGTACGTGTAAAATTCATATCATCATATATTTGTACTACTACATATATGAGACAATCATTTTCTTGCTTCTATCAGTAGGCTAGTTGCCAATCTCATACAAACTTGAATACCAAGCTGGAATGGCCAAGAAAGGTACCATTATTTTGTAGCTGAGTAAACGTAACTCGGCTAATTGTTCGATGTTTATGTCTGAAAGAATCAAATAAAACAAAAAAATTATCTTCAACAAATCGGATCAGAAGGTAAACATTTTTAGAGAAATTAGCTCGAGATAAAAATGTAACAGTTTATACAATCAACTGAATGGTAATCAAAGAACTCAAATACATCTATAATAGTTAGTCTTCTATGCCTTTGAACACCAGAAAATGAAAAGTATTGTAACTGTATACAAATCTTGAGCAATCTTATTTTAGATAATGGCAGACTTGCTGGTAGGCTCTCGTTTTTAATTTCTCAACTAAGAATTTATTTGTTCAAGAAGTCCATGAATGGTTTAGTAACATGTATATTAAAAACTGTGATGCAGTAGAACTACTGCCTATTTATTTTTCATGATGTGTGACATATTAGAATTTGTTTAGACCTGTCTCTGACTATCTATGATAATAGAAAATTTCATCTGATCTATCTATCAATCACGGTCTATAAAGGAGCATGCGATGGATTCAATATTCTCGTCATATGCTTTAACCTTGAGTTTGCAATTTTGCTTTTACTAGCCCAACAACATAATATATTGTTGCAATGAAAGACAAAATCGTATTATCAATAATTTGAAATTTTCATAATTAAAAAGATCTGATACTTTTTTATGATGATAAATAGATAATTTGTAATTAAATCTAATTCAGATAAAATAAGTATTTTTCAGATTTTTTACTGGCTACAAAATAAAATGTAAAGTAAATAATTATTTAGCTTCGTAACTCATTTGACTACCTGAGAAGGATTTAAGTGTCAACATGAAAACAACAATGTCAGACTTAACATCACTTGATAAAATTTGATTGATTTAATGAAAATATTCCATATATTTATTATTCACGATTACATGTCACAAAAAAAAATTTTCAATTATCATCGATTGACTTAGAGTTATTTCAGGTTTTCTATTTTATTATTACCGATAATATACTGTGGCAAGTCTCTCATAGTTGCTCATCTCTAACAATTGCACAAAATCATGTAATTTGAAATCCTTGAAACCATACCTTGTAATGTTACTAAACTAGTTCAACATAGATTAATTACTCAGAAAATTTCATATATAATTTTCAGTTTGTATTCTCGAATGAAGTATTGTTCTTTAACTTTTTCTTTGAAACATTCTAATCATGCTTCAATTTTGATTTATTTTTGGAAATTAATCGATGTTTGTTTTTAACGAAGATATTATTTACTAACTAGGACCAAAAATAGAAATGATGAGTAGATTATTATGCCTAAAAGCTTTTTTTAGAAAAGGATTTGTATATTCTGATGTTTAAATTATTCAATTATGTGTATTGAAATTTAAAAAAAATGAAATTTCCATTGATATTTCATATTTTTAATTAAAATTATGAGTACGATGAAATTAAAAATGTATTAATCACAATATATTTTTATATTGAAATAACAATGATAATTCATATTTAAAGAAAATGAATGAAACCCTACATAAACCATAATCTTTGCAAACGATTTAAGATTATTAACTTATTTTAATGAGATTTTAATTTCAATCTAATTAATTGATTGGTTTTTCTATTGAATAAATCAACTAGTATTGTACAAGGTAGAGTTTTAAAAATTAAAGTATAATAAAAATGATAGTTCAATTAATTAACTAGAGCTAATTATGACAACAATTAAAAAACAAAGGTTGGAAAAAATGTGCGTTTTCATTAACCAATACAGTTTCTTCAACATTAATTGGCACGAGCCTTGTATTTAAGTATGTCTCCACGTTCTGTATGGCCTTGTTGCGAGAAAAACAAGAATTTCATTAGTGACAAATAGGTGGGCGGAGAAGTGTGGGTGGAATACTTGAGCGTTCTTTTTTGCGCTCCATTCAAGACGGAAAGTAACGAGAAAAGCAAGAACTGTAGGGAAAAAAGTGAAGAAGAAACGCTGAACGCACATAGCTACATGAAAGCATTAATCTAACAGAAACATATATATTAAGAATATGTGGGCGAAGAACTAAAGAAAGAGAAGAAGAAAAAGAGACGATATTTTTCTTTTTTTTTTCTTCAATAGTTTTTTGCGAAGTAAGAAAAAATCCATTGTTTCCTCTCGATTTTTTTCTTCTACGAAGCTTGAACGGGCCTACTAGAAAGACACGACTCTTGGATGTAGCATATCGTGATAGAGTGTGAGCAATAACTAAAACTGTTAACCCAAAAGAAATACTAAAGACTCTTCTAATAAGCTTTAGTCAACTTTCAGCAGCAGTAACAAAGAACAATATATGGTGTATCTTTCTTTTAAATATCTCAATTAAACATTATTATATTAATAAATCAGTAATCTTTGCTAAACTAGAATAAATATGGAGGTTGGAGTCGATTGTATGCGATACTTTGGTGTTCGATCTTATCTTGATAAATTTTATGATCGACCAGGTGATTATGAACAACAAGGAGATAATCAACAGAAGTAAGTTCTATTTAATTATAAGTACGTAATCTGATTTAGATTTTATATTCAATGAGAGCTTTTATGGAAACATCATTGAGCCCAAATAAATAGATTTTTTTGTTTCTGAACTGAATTTTTTATTTCTAAACTGAAGCTCTTTAATTTTTGTTTAGATACTTAATCCCATCTAATCGTCCAAGATTTTCCAGTCGCTGGTGGAAAATAATACTATGGTTTGGCATGTTATTGGTTATAAGTGGTATCTTTCTACTTTTAATTGGCTTTATCCTTCCGCGAAAAAAAATAAATGTTGACGATTCATCATCTGCTAATTCTCGCGTTATCATTGTTGATCGGCAAGCACTTGCTTACAATGCTAACTTGGATACTAGTCGGTTACTTGGCGTCTGTTTCGTTGTAGTAGGAGGCATTTTATTTACTTTATCCCTTGTAATGCCCACTTTTTGTTATATGTGGTGTGCCACGGGAGATTCAAATGATGAAACTGATCCTTTAAAAGTATAAAAACAATTTTTTTCCTTTACATAAAATTTTCATTCTTTCTTTTTGTTTTAATATTTAGTTACGAATGGAAGTATCGAACAGTGAACAAGTGACACCTGTAATAAGCAGTATACCAAAATCTATTCAACCAAATCATCGTAAAAATGAATCGAGAATAACAACAGAAGGAATTGTGCCTGTGTCAACACCTTAATAGTTTTTTTTGTTGTTGTTGTTGTTGTTGTTGTTTTCATTTTTCGTGAAATACATATTGAAATATGTCTTAGATGAACGTGAAAAAATGCATCGAGATGATATTATTTATTATTCAAATAAATGTTATCTTCATGTTGTCATCATGATCGAACTTGTATCTTTTATTATTGAAAATTCATTATAACATTTATTGCCTTAAAATATAAAATAAATACTCTCTTTCTGACCATAAGAGAAAGTTTTTAATTGGTTCTTTGACACCATCTATCTTTCTTTTGAACCTCTTTCTTGTGTCACTCACACTCTAGTACTAAATTCTCAAAAGTTCAATGGAGAAAAATAATTTTTTTGATTGATTTGAATTTCAACGATAAAAAAGCGAATGAGAACGGTTCCATAGTTTACCATAAAAACAGAATGATTTTTTTGTCCCTTTTTTTTTATCATTAACGCAAACTATATACTACCTATTACCTTCACTCGTTCTATAATGTTCGCTTTCTATTTGATTTTTCTACTTATTTGATTAGTCATACATACGTTTCACAAGATTATTTTTTTCCTGTGTTATTTTAGATTTTCATTAATCGTTGAAATACACAATGCCCGTACCAAGATCAAGAATGCATGACACTAAGCTATATGATTTACTTGAAGTTTCACCTGATGCAACAAGTGCACAAATTGCTAAAGTATATTATCCATTTTATTATTATTAATTTATTTATTTTATTTTAGGCCTACAAAGTTGCAGCCATGAAGTATCATCCGGGTATGTTTTCTTTATGCATTTTCAAAATCATCGTTTTCAAAATCAAATTCAGATCGAAATCCTGATGCACCACCAGAAACATTTAAAGAAATTTCCGCTGCCTACGATGTATTAAAAGATGAACATAAAAAAGAAATTTACGATCGCTATGGACTTGAAGGACTTAAAGAAGGAATGGGTGCAGGAAGCAGTGGTTTGTTACTTTAATTTTGTTTTGTTTTGTTTTGTATTTATTATTTAAAAATCAATTTTATTATATAGGTGCAAGTAGCTTATTTGATTTGATCATGGGTGGATCGAATAGACACAATCATCATCATGGCCCAGCAAAAGGTGTATCAAAAGTGATTCCATTAAAGTATGTGAATATAAATTCTTTTTAGTAATAAGCTCAAAATCAATTTCCCTTTTTTACTATAGAGTTAGTTTAGAAACTCTATATAATGGTGAAACAAAATCAGTAGCTTTTACACATAAACTAATCTGTAAACAATGTAACGGGTATTATAGAAAATCTTAAATTATTTTAAAACTCTTCATTTTAATTTTTAGATCAGGTTGTAAAGAAGGTAAAAAACGAGTGCACTGTCGTGCTTGTCATGGTCAAGGTAAATTAATATATGATTTTGTTAACTTTATAATTAAAAACGTTCGTATAATTAGGCATACGCATGGGAATATCTCATATGGGACCATTAACCTTTCAACAACCAATTCAATGTCGTGAATGCGATGGCGAAGGTACATTTTAAGAGAAAAACAAATAAAAATTTTTCATCATTATCTTTCTAATAGGAGAAGTAATCGCACATAAAGATAAATGTCACCTATGCCATGGAAATAAAATAATAGAAGAAACAAAAAGTCTTGATGTTGTGATTTTACCAGGATTTTCAAATGGAAAAAAAATTAAATTTCGTGGAGAAAACGATCAATTAGTAAGTTTTCAATTGATTCTAACGAATAGTTATTCTCTTTCAGAAAAAATAAATCTTTTTTTTTAATTTTAGCCCGGTATTGAAGCTGGCGATATTTATTTTTTAATTGAACAAGAAAAACATTCAGTATTTGAACGTATTAACGAATATGATCTTTTGACTAAAATGAAAATAAATATAAATGAATCATTAACTGGTTTTAAACGAACTATTCAACATCTTGACGGACGACATGTACTTATTCAACACCAACCAGATCATCCAATCATCCCAAGTTTGTTTATTATTCTTCAATATTAGAAGAGAGGCAAAAACAGTTCTTTTTTCTTTCTATAGATTCAATGAAAAAGATACCAAATCAAGGTATGATCAGTATGGAAACTCATCATACAGGTGATTTAATTATTCAATTCGATGTGGAATTCCCGCCAATAAGTTTCTTTCAGCATCCAAATATTATTCAAGTATTTTAAAAAATTTATTAAAAATTTGTTGTTTCTTTTTCAACTTTTCTTTTTCCGTTTTATTATAGCAATTAGAAAGTATATTACCACCAAAACCAACGTTAAATGTTCCATCAGGAGTTAATCTTGATGAAACATCATCAATGATTGATTATAAAAGCGAATCCCATTCAAATAAACATCGTTCACAGAAGGCGTCCAATGATAGTAATGAAGAGAATGGTTGTGGTGGTGATGGTGATGATGATGACGATGATCAATACGTTGATGATGATGACGACGATGAAGATGATGAGGACAATGATGGTCAACCAAAAGTTCATTCTTGTCAAACACATTGAGAATATTTTCTTTTCTAATTTAATTTCTTAAGAAAACGAAAACTTTTGAATTAAAAGAAAAACAAGAAAATAAATAAAAAATTTCACATATTTTGTAGATTGCTATACAAATTCATCTACCTTAGATCGTTATGCCGGACTCAAAACTATATGATTTACTTGGCGTTTCCCGCACTGCCAATGAACAAGAAATTAAAAAAGTCTGTTGGAAAAATAAAAAGAAAGAAAACTTATCTTGTTTGAATTCTTTTAGGCATATCACAAACTTGCAAAAACACATCATCCAGATAAAAATCCTGAATCGGCCGAAAAGGTATTTATGTTTGAAATTGGTGTAGAAACCTTTTTTTCTTTTGTTCTAGTTCAAAGAAATATCATTCGCTTATCAAGTTTTAACAGATGATAATAAAAGACGTATCTATGAGTATGATTTTAGAATTTTATTTACCGAGAATTAGAAATAACTCATTTTCTTTTTTTCTATAGCAACTATGGTCTTGAAGGACTTAAAGAAGGTGGCGGCAACAGCGGTGGTGGAGGTTAGTTATTTTAGTTGAAACATTAGCTACGTGTTCAAGATCTCAGGATACAAATACGTCGTGCGGTTGCTTTCTATCTTAGCTAACTATTTGTCATAAATATCGATTTAAAAGTTGTGTTTCACATAACTAGAGTTCTTTTGGTCACAAAACATGACCTAAAACAATCCATCTCGTTAGGTCTTCGTTTTGTAGAGATATTAAATATTAAAAACATGATCCCCTTTTCACATAAACGAGTATAATAACAATTTTTTCTATTTGAAATTATTATCTGAAACGAATAGGATTCGTTTTTGCTTGAATCATGATCATTCTAGTAACTATGAAACGTATTTACGAGCAAAATCTCAGTTAGAAATTCTTGTGATCGGGTGGGAAGAGAAGTCTTACATGAAGAATCCGTATAAGCTCTTCTTTATCTTACACAGGTCGATACTGGTGAAAATAATATGAACTTGAATAGATGTGTTCAGTTAGATTTGTTTCTCTTCTGAACCATATTACATATCGTTAAGGAAGTTAATAAATAAATTAAAGAAGAATTTTACATAATGTAACGAGTTTATTACATAAGATATATTTAGGTTTATTTTTGTAGAGAGTTTTTTTGATTGAAAATGAATAGATAAAAAATCTATTATTTAAAATTGAGGGATTCTCCAGCATTCGAAAGAAATTTCACTTTGATTAATATTTTATATATATATTAGCCGACATGTGTTCAATTGAATTTTCGTTATATACAACCGAATATCTCTAAATAACTATTAAAAAAGACAAATTATAATTCGATACTGTAATGGTAGTTTTCTTCGTATAAACATTAATTGATATCTCAAATTTAAGCTAGTTAAAACCATGAGTAGCAAAAACATGCATATAAAATATTTTAAAACAAAATCAATCTAGTAGTCATAATGTGAGGAAAATAATTCAAAACAAATCTTTCTACAATTCTCTTATGAAATATTCATGTTGTATTGACGTTAACTTAATTATTTAGGAAATATGGCAGATATTCTTGGTCAATTTTTCGGTGGCGATTCATCCTTTGGTGGCCATCATTTTGGTGGTCATCCTTTCGGAGGTTTATTTGGTCATTCAAACATGGGTGGAGGAAGACCTCGACGGCGTAAAGGCGATGATATTGCACATCCACTCAAGTAACTATTCATACTATTCGCAATATTTCTCTAATTAGTGATCATTTATTAAAACAGAGTAACACTTGAACAACTATATAAAGGTGATACAAGTGCACTAGAAATATCTCGTAAAGTCTTATGTCCAACATGCAATGGGTATGTCATAAGTTTGAGTTTTTTAAAATCTTTTGCAAACAATAAAATTCTTGTAGTGTTGGGGGCCGTGAGGGTGCTAAACAAACATGTACGTCATGTCGTGGTCAAGGTATTCAGATAGTCACACGACAAATAGGTCCAAATATGATGCAAAGAATGCAACAAGTATGCAAAGATTGTAGTGGAGAAGGTAAATATTATTTTATTTTTATAATTTGAAAAAATAAATTTTGATTTTTCTTCCGTAGGTGAAATAATCAATGAACGAGATCGTTGTAAAAATTGTTATGGTAAAAAGACAGTTGATCAAAAGAAGAAACTTGAAATTGTTATATCACCAGGTTAGTTTAATTATATTAAATATGAAGATTTTCTGAAAATAAATACATTCTTTTAGGTAGCAAACATGAACAACAGGTTCGTTTTCCAGGTGAAAGTGATCAAGCACCAAATATGGAACCTGGAGATGTTATTATTGTTTTACAACAAGAACCACATGCTGTTTTTCAGCGCAATGGAGATAATCTCATTATGAAACATAAAATTAATTTAGTTGAATCCCTATGTGGTTTTAAACTTGTCTTAACACATTTAGATGGAAGGAAAATTATTTTAAAACATCCACCCAATGATCCGATTGCGCCAGGTATATGTTTATCTAATTTATCAATTCAAACTAAAATGTTTTATTTTTTAGAAACATATCGATGTTTGAAGGGGCAAGGAATGATTAATATGCGAACGCATGACACAGGAGATCTAATTATTCAATTCGATGTTGAATTTCCTTCAGAAAAATCTCTTACTGATCCTCAAGTACTTAAGGTAAATACTAATCATTTTGATGATTTTATCAATGCTTTACTTTTGTTTTCTTGTTTTTACAGTATCTTGAATCACTCTTACCAAAGCGGCCACATATTGATATTCCACAAGGTGAACATGTCGAAGAAGCCCATATGATCGATTTTCATACAACGAAATCAGCGCATGATGATCGACGGGGTAATCGTCGAGAAGCATATGAAGCTGGTGGTGATTCAGATGATGAAGGAGGTCATGCTCATCCAGGTGTCCAGGCATGCAGATCTCAATAAGAATAATAAATTATATGCGAACTTTCCATTTTTTCTCTTGATTTTTGTCGACATTTCAAATAAATCCAAAATAAACGAACAGAAAACATTCATTTTGATAAAATAAAACTTAGTTTTTTTCGTTTGCCCTGTTCTATCTGTCTTGTTTCTTTTCCTTTCTTCAATTACATATTTTGCATTTGCTCGTGTTTCTATTCTCATGTTTGGACGTTTTGTTGAATAAACAAATCCAGAGATGAAATTTTTCTTTTTTTCTATTAAAGAACCGATAACTCATAAGAAAAAGGGAGAACAAGAGATAAGAAATGAGGCAAGGTGAGTGTAATTGTTTTTGTTTGTCTCTATTTTTTGCAGATCTTTATGATGAGTGACGATGATGATATCGACTTTACTTCGGCCAATCAAAGGTTTTAAAAATTTATTTAAAAAATTGTATTTAAAAAAATAATCATTAATTCATTTTTTCCTATAATAGTTCTAGAAACTTGGCTTCTCTTTTTCATGGTAGTGAACCAGCAGTAGCAGCACCGACTGTAGCTTATGTTCCACCTAAACAACCTAAAAAAGGTATTTAAAAGAAGAAGAAAAAAAAGAGGACAACAATAACAACAACGGAGAAGATCTTGTGATTCTTCATTTTCTTTTTTCTTTTTTTTTCGTTAAAGATTCTCCACCAAAGATCATGACAGCAACTGCTGTTCAAGCATTTTCACTGTAAATTTTATTTTGTTTTATTTTTCATTCTTCTATTTAAACATTTCAGTGGTGCCGATCAAAAATGGGCGCCACGAGGGAAAATGGGTGTTGCTATATTATCAACGGATAATACAATGTTTCAACTTATTCTATATTTAACAAAAACTCAACATATTACATCGGCACGCATAAATACTTCATCAGTCTTCACAGTAAATATGCATTGTTAATGCATATGTTTTTTTAGTAACGAGTTCATTGAATTTTAGTGCCAAGTAAATAATTATTTGGCGTTTCAAGACGATGGTGGTATTAATTGGTCAGTGATGTTTGATACCAAACAAACACTTGCTGACTTTATTTTACAAGTTATTATTCGGTGTTTTTATTTTCGTTTAGAAGAAAAATTGAAATTTTACTTTAGATTGTCGTGGCAAAAGCTTATTTGCTCGGATTTAAATTCGATTATATTATACAAGATATTCGAGAAGGTGAAGGTTCAATTTTAGCTGATCATGACAGCGCAGAAATAGCAGTTAATCAATATAAGTTACTTGAAAATGGAACAGTTGCATCTGCTGATGTAAAATTCATTTCGTTTATTGTTACTTGAAAGAACAAGCGTTTTCTTCTTTTATTATTAGAGCGGAGAAACTAAACCACTAAGACTGAAAATTGGTAAACAGCAAAATGGCAAAGTAAATTTTTAAAACAAAGGAAAAAATCTTGTCTTTTGACTTCTGAAATAAAATTTTCAGGCATTTGATGATGCAATTCGTGGAATGAAAAAAAATGGTCAACGTATAACAATGATCGGGAAAATACTTTATAATATAGAAATTATTCGTGTATGTCGATTGAACATATGTGTTCTTTTCAATTCAACGAATTTTTAATGCTTTTTCTTTTGTTATAAATTAGGTCAAACGAGAAAAAGAAGCTCGTTCTAGTTCAATAACAATGCCATCAGAAGAACAACCAACTGTGGAACGAAAACATACAATTACAGAAGAGAATGAAGTTGGTTAATTCATTTTTATTTTCACCTAAATTAGGAATTTTTATTGAAAGACTAATGATGACAAAAATAAAATGTTACAACGCATTAACAAAATGGGTGGAGTTTCAATGCTTCCTAATTCAAATCAAACAAGTGCATTTACTAATCCGCATCAACACCAACTACCTGCATTAGGTGATGATGATTCGATTAATAATGAATTTATTCAAAATGCTGTATCATCAAGATCTGTAAATAGAAAAACGAAGATAAAAAATGTCTTCTTCCTTTCTTTATTTATCTATTTATTATAGATGCCAACAGCAACAATTCCACCACCAGTTCAATTCGTACCGCCCATGTATCAGCATCAGCATCAGCTTCATCATCAACAAGCTGCTTCTCATTCTTTAATACAACAGCCACTTCTATACCCAGTACAGCAACCATTACATGATTACAATAGTCGGCCAGGTAAACAATGTTTGAAAAGCAGAGTTTCTATTTTTTCCCTGTATTTTACAGGTTCATCAATGAGTGGAATGGCTTATCAGCAAGTAGCAATGTGGCCTTCTTCACAATATCTTCCGGCTACACCTACTGGTAATATATAAGTTTTCTTTTAAAACATAAATTATATTATTTAAATAGCATTGCTAGAATATAGTTCATTATTGATAACTTTCACATTTTTATGATTCTTATTAAAAGCAAATACTTCTCATGCAAGAGAATTCCGTCTGTTTTCACAAGGATATGAGCATCCCATATGTTGTTTATAAAATATTCTTAATTCATGAGTTAAAATATTTAAACTTTGTTTTTCGAAAACTTAGTATAGATATTCTTCTCGCTGTTTAATATGAATTTTAATTGTTAGCAATACAGTTGAAAATATCTTCAAAACAAAATACCTAACATATATATATATATATATTTTTTTTTCCCGAATATCCCTAATATATTATCAGGAAGTTTTATGAAGATATAAAGACAAATTTTAAAAAAACTAATTTATAAAAGAAGTCGATACTCACAGAACTAATTAACTTATATAATTATAGCTCCACCAACAGATACATTCTATCAGCAACAACAAGCACAGGCACAACCACAACAATATCCAAATGATACTCGTCAATTATTTAATCGACTAACAGAAAAAATCGATTTATTACATGAAAAAGTATTGTCCTTTTTTTTAAATCAAAACATTGAAAAAGAACAAAATGATTTAGTTCGATACGAAAAATTCAACAACATATCCTACCATGGAAACAAATATACTTCTTGCAAACATTCAGCGAATTGTTAAAGTATATTTCGAATAGTGATTGATTTCTTGTAATTTTATTCGAAAACTTTTTCTTAGGAAAATGATACTATGAAAAAAGATTCATTCGATCGTACTGCAAAAGTTGAAGAGCTTAATCTAAAAATATCTGAATTACTTGATAGAAATCAAAAGTAATTAATTCAGTTCTCTTTGTTTATCTTAATTTTGTTTTGAATATGAAATAGGCTAATTGAACAAACACATCAAACAGCTGAGCAACGAAATGTTGTTGTTAATAACGTATCCGAACAAACGGCACAGAAAATTCTTGATTTAGAAAAACAAAAAGTTGAATTAACAAATAATTTAAGTATATCAACAAGTAAAATAGCTGATTTACAATTACAAATTAATAAATATACGCAAGATACAAATGAAAGTCAGTCACGTTTGATTACATTAATGCATCAATGTGATCAATATAAAGATGAGTTACAAAAATCGGAACATCAACGTTTAGAAATTCAAATGAAATTTGATTCAACGCAAGAGCAATTAAAAACTGAAAAATCTATGAAAAAACAAGTACAAACTAATTTAAATACATTAGAAGAAGAACTAGCTGAAACTAAAGTTACTTGTGCCAATTTCGAAAAGGTAAGCAGTTATATTACAAAGATTTCTTATGAGGGGATAGCCTTCTAACTAATAAATTACTTTGCAATTAAGATCTTAATCTCTCATAGCGAAATGAGAAAAACTAGGTTCGAATTTCGACTTGAAATTTGACATAGAGATAATAATGAACACGAGTAGTTTATTGTCTACATATCAAATATTTCCCGTTTTACATTAGCAATGTAACAAACACGCTATGACCATGACTGTTTCCAAAGATCTGAACAGTCACAAAATCTAAGCATTGACCAAAAAGTATTCATGTCAAAGTTTGTCTCGATGCAAAGTTGCAACTTCAAACTCAAAAATGAACTTTTCTCTTTATTCCCTATAGGAGTTACGATATTTATTTTACAAATAGAGCAAAATGCAGTCTTTCTACAGAAATAGACTAAAAACTCAATCTCGTTAATTACATGAAATTCAGAACACATGTAAACTCACCTTGGACGCTAAGTAACGATACAAAAGCAATTTTTTACTTTCGAATCTTTGATCTTAAGTAAAATTTATTCGATTTAACTAAAAGAAGATCACACGATGTTGATGGGATTTCTTTTTTCCAATGAATTTTATTCTTATCATTAAATAGGGAGGAAACTGGTGTTTAATGAATAACACAAAAACGGTGATAAATTAACGATACATCTGTAAAAAAAAGTGCATGCTTAGTAGATTTTTCTTCGATCGAACTATTTTTGTAATAGTATCAGGTGATAATATCAGGGAAAAGCAGAAAAATATCATATAGATCTATTATATTTTGTACTTCTAGAATCATTTATCACAGTGATATATTCAGTGTCTGGTTCTTTCATCGCTATATTATGTCAGAAAAGCTATGTGTTGCTATGTCCTCGTTCAAATGCTAGATACTACACATTACTAATTATTTCAATAGCCCAGCTGATTTCAGTTTAACTTACTGCATCAGCTTGTTGAATCGGTAGTATTCAACGGCATGCAGCATCTCATAGTATTAATATTTTTCAAGGAAAAATCGTAATGATACTTAATCTGAGCAATCGAAAACTAAATAAAACTATTTATTTCGATTTTCCCAAAGTTAAATTGAATTGAAATCGAATATCTATGACTTCGTACAAAAACAAAACTAGATAAGAAATAACGCTAAGTTAAATTTTATCGCCATAGAAAATCATCAAAATGTTTAAAAAAATTATTTAAGTTTTCCTTTCATGGAGTTGCCACCAAATTTGATTTTTTGCCCATTGCAATAATATTTTAAATTAAAGAAAAACTCAATATTTTACAAATTAAACGTTGTTTTGTTTCAATAGATACACAACGAACGAAAAGCGAAATTCGAAAATGAACGTAAACGTTGGCAAGATGATATCGACGAACAAAAACAATCATATGAAAAAGAACTAGATGAACTAAGAGCTAAATTACGTAAACAACGAACAAATGATACTTTGACAACGAATCAAGAAGTTAGTTTTACTTTTTTGTTGTTCATAAAAATTGAATAAAAATAAATGTATTCGTCGAATAGATTAGTCGAGTTGAACAAGATTTAGAACGTGAATGGCAAGAAAAACTTGATAGACAACATGCGCAACATGAACGTCTATTAAATTCCAAAGTAAAAGAATTAGAACAATTGAAAACATTACACAATGAAAACGAAATTAAAGTTAATCAAGTGTTTTTCTTTTATTTCTAATTTTAACCTGATTTTTATTTCTAGTTAAAACAAACAAATGAAGACTTGCAAGAATCCCAACAAAATCTTCAAGCTTATGAAGAACGAGTAAATAATAATTCACATAATCAATCTTTTCTTTAGATTTTTATTTTTGTTTTTCTCTCAGTGTGAAAAACTTCAAGAACGTCTTGTATTAATGAAAGAAAAATTAGTCGAAATGAATGATGAACAACCGCAATTAATCAATGACCAAGTCAAACGTACGATTAATATTATATTTCAACGTTTAAAAGCTCGCATTCGACTAACAAAACAATATACTGGCGAACAATTTCTTTCTCGTTCACTGGATGTAATTAAGAAAGCAACATTAAAAGTTTTATCGGATAATGATGACGCACAAAATGAACAATCAACAGATGATACTCAATCAGACGATGAAAATGAACAAGTTCAAATAACAGCTGACAATGATAAAAATGATCAACCCTTAAATGGAAATTCTGTTGATCAAAAAACATTAAATGAAGAAGTTTCATCAATAATAGAGAATCAAAATGAACAAATTTCATTAATAGTTGAAAATCAAAATGAAAAAACTGATCTCAACCAATCTGATCTAACAGTGTCAACAAATAATCAAAAAAATGGTTGGGATACTATGGATGATTTTCAACAGGAATCAAAAAATTCATCTGAAGCACTGGAACAAAGTCAGATCGTTATGGTTACAGAAGATACAACATCTGTTGGTATGAATATTTTTCGATAACTATTCACATATGAATACGAAATTAATATTTCATAAGACGTGGAAAGCACACAGATCTTTTTCTAATTAGGATGCAGAAGAAGGAATCTATAATCATTGATGTGTATAAAAGAACACATTCTGTATATTCTAGATGTAAATTAAGACAAATTTAGCTCACAAATATTTAATAGATTAAGTTTAAATTCGGATGTTTTAAACTTGAAAATAGATGATTTGACAAAGTTTAGTACAATTGTAAGAATCATTAGGTTGCATCCTTGCAATGATCTTCTGTTTACTGAGAATGATTGGATACCCCATATTCACACCCTGAATCCATGCCAAAGCCAAATATTGCACGTCGTAACAAACGAAAGTAATTTTTTTTCTAAGACAGTAGTATTATCACTAGATAAAATAAAGTAAACAAGTAAAATTTGAAAATAGCATGACTCAAGATGAGACTAAATTGATAAAATAGTCCGCTAGAACTATTCATTAATGAAGTTTTAACTTTTAATGGCGCTGATCAGTTTACATCATGAAAATATTTTCATCCCAAATGTAGACTAGTCACTGCTGACTCAGTGCAATTATTACTTGTTAGTTTCCTTCTCATCTTATCACACCTCAGACTTCATCAGTTGTTGAAATAAGTTTGTGAATTCTTCTTTTCATCATTGTTTTTTTAAATTATGTTTAAGACAATGAAACTGACGCAATATCATCAAGTCTTGTGAATGAAAATAACAAATCCACACCTTCGTCTGAAATCGTCAACAACGATCATGCTGGTAATGATATCAATGAAGAAATTGAAAACAAGAATGAAGAAAAAGATGAAGATACTGAAAAGAATGATCAAAACACGGATGTGAAGGATAGCCAGTTACCACCGGACTTGGAAATACCAAACGAGAAAACTTTGAGTGATGATGGTAAATCATACTTTGTTTTTTTACTTTCAGTATCAATTTTATTTTTCATTCTAGAGAATAATGAAGAATTATTTCAATCAACTCGTCCATATATTCAAGATAGTATTGCATCGCCAGTTGTTACACAATCACCTGCACCTCCTAGAAACGTATGATGAATAATCCATCTCATCTATTTCTTCATTTTATTTTTTGTCTTTTCTTATCAGTATAACTTCAATGAAAACATTCCATTAATGACAAATCTTAACGACTCAGAAGATGAACTTTTCAAATAAACGTGTTTAAAATGTCTATCGATTGTTTTTTGCTTGATTATACATCGACAAGACATAGAAGTGAAATTCTTATCTTATTTATTTATTTATTTTTCCGATAAATCAATTGAAATTTTTTTGTTATTCTATTTTTTTCCGCTAATTTATCTCATCAAACATATACGCAATATATTGGTCTACTGTTTTACATGCATTTCAATTTAAATAAAGATCGAAATAAAAAATATAATAATGTGATAATGGACCATCTTTGAATTTAAGATTACAAACGAACGCGTTTTTACCATCCCGATGGTTCTCTTTCCTGTACAAAACGATAATTATATCCTATTATTCTGCATTACTTCCCCTTCTTTGTCGCAGATGACTTAAAAAGAAACTGAAATAACAGACTCTTTATAAGTTAGCTATGCTTGAAAGACACGGTAACCGCCAGACTGCAAAAAAAGTTCTAATTAACAATATTTTTATTGCACGCATCGAGAAATATCAAGGGGAAAGGCGGATTTGGGATTTTGAAAAACCCAAAATCCAAAACGTGAATGATGGGATTTCCATCTGAATTTTTTTCCATGTGTAAGTCTCATGATGCTTAGAATATTATAAAATTTTCAGCGCAAACGAATTTTTTCTTCCCAAGATAATGAATGCGCGAGAAATGCTCATTTCACGGCACGGTCAGAAAATCCAGTTTTTTGAAAATTCAATATTTTAAGAAGGAAACATTTGGTCGAGTGGAAACTTTTAGGATCTTCTATGAACCATGAAACCTATATATGGGAAGAATTTCAGGTCGAAACTAGGTCATTCAGAGGAGGGGAGGGGATGCTTTTCGATTTTGAGATTTTCAAAATCTCAAAATCCGCCTTTTCCCCCTTGAGAAACATTGTTTTAATAAAAAGAAATCATTCGATGCAAGAATCTTTTTTCTTTATTTAAATTATAACGGTTAATCTTCAGTTTCAAATTGTTAAGTTTCTAATTTCAAGTAATTATTCGAATAAGATTTTTTTCCCGTTTACATTGACACAGCATCATAGTTAATATTAACTCCATATCGTTGTAAATGGTCAGGTCCTTGAAATTTGAGAACAACTTGATAGTTAGCATCAGAATATTGAATAAGTGTTTTGTCTTTAGTTGTTACGTCTGTTTCTTGATTATTAAATATTCGATAGACATGTGAGATGCCAGATACAATTTGTTCATTATCGAAATATGTAGTATAAGGTTGCTTTTGTGCTGTAAACGGTGTTTGAATAATTAATGTTAAGTTATGAACTGGATAAGACCAAAAAAAATTTGCCGAATTACATTTTGCATAATCAGTGTCAGTTAAATTAACTGTAGCTGTATCGCAATCACCGGGAAACTGAACCACAGCCTTACATGTATCAATTTGATCGACTTGACCTTTGCATGAATTACCAGTACTACTTTCAATAATTAGAACGAATATCAAAAGTAATAAAACAGGTGATGATAGAGAAAATAACATTAACGATAAATCTTTGCCAAGTTTGGTACCCTAATCGACTTTTATACGGCGAGTAAATAATGACGAAGTTTAAAAAAAAGATGAAACGAAAAAATAGCAGATGCCTAGGATTATAGATAACGTATACTGATTAGACTAAAAACATTCTGCTTCATCAATATTAGTTATTTGACTTCGGGTAAAAAAACAAAACTGAAATATGGCTTGTGCTTTCATGAGGAGAAAATGAGCAGTTTTTAATGACTCATGTCGATACGTAAAGAAAAACAACAATAATATCAGTTACATTCATTTGTTACTTTTTATTTTCCAGAAAATATCGTCAGAAAGAAATAGAAATTGTTGATTGTCTCCCAAATGATTTTGATTCAAAATGAAGGTTGAACAATGGCTAATTCTTTGAATTTTGTTTCATTCATCCGAGCTATTCTGACAATTAGATTCATTGTTTGATTTGTTTTTATATAATTAACTCTTGAACTTGCAATAATCGTTCCTTGATCATCAACAAAAACATCAGCAACTCGAAGCTGATTCACTTCAAGCTGAGTACCATAATCTACAATATTTGTCATATCTGTGCATTCAATATTTCCACATGCAATAAACATATATAGAGGTTTATTCGATGGATATTCTGCACCAATGAAATGAAAAACAGGTAAATCTGTTTTTGGATCAATAACGTGCTGAACTTGAACACCATATAATTTTTGCCTTTGCGTCATTCTCGACGGTATTACATATTGAGATTGAATAGATTTCGTACAATCAGGATCAAGACATCGAATATGAGTTATATCTTAAGTAGAGAGTTCATCATTTTCAGATAATTGAAAAACAAAAATAATACCTGATTGTGACGTTTGTCCATTAGTCGATATAGAAAATCGAAACTGAGAATCAACAGCTAAATAAACGAAATAAACATAATTTTGATTAACACTAAATGAAGCTACTGATGTTTGATTGCAGGATTGAGTTAAGCAATGTATTAGATTCAATTCAGGTCCACACAAAGTTAACCAAGTTGAAAAACCAAAACGATTGAGTGCAACATCAACACTTGTTCCTTCACAATAAGCTTTTCCTGTGAGATTAAATGGTAAAGAAACACTCGAATAAGCTAAACCTTGTTGGCATGATGGATCTTGACATATTTGAACTGTATAACCAGTGACACGATTATCTACAGATGCATAACTAGCTTGTGGTATGATTAAAATAGGTAAACCTTCTCGAGTAAATGTTAAACGCAATCCTGCTTGACCGAATCCTGGACTATTTACTGTGTTTTGAATCAATGGCTGATTACATTTAGAATCTGATGGTAGACATGTGACTAATTCAACATTTTTATTCGGTGTTCGATAACCTAGCGACAAATAAAATTGAGCACCATTAATATGAGGAGAATATTGTTGAATACGACGAGGTGATACACCCGCAAGAGCAAATTGGGCTGAATACAGTCCAGGCATAGAAACAATCGAGATATTCGAGCATTGACGTGTATAACATATAAATAAAGTGGGAGTATTATTATAACTATATTGAAATATTGATGGTCGTTGATCAGGTGTTAATGAAGCCGAAAAATCTGTATAGAAAGTTTCAGGATTATTTGCCCAACTTGTACTTGATATTAATGAATATGGACGTAGTAATGATTCACTTCGCGAAAAAATAATTGCTATAATAATAATTTGATACATTCTCTCAAAAAAAAAACAACTTCAGTGGCTAATGATTGGTATCCTATTTTAAATGAAAATATTTCGAACAATGTGAATATTAACATCTGTTATTTATTAAATTAGAAAAATATTTTGTAAGTTTCCATTAAAATTCATTATTTATCGATAAAAAATTTGTTGGTATATTTTCATAATAAACATATCTTTATTAAAATGGAAAAAAAAACAAGAGTATTACTCTAATCAAGATGTCATAATAAAATGCATTCACTGTATTTTATTTGTATAAGGCAAAAGACAATAAGCATGGAGTTCTAAGGAAGAAAAAGACACAAATTATTAGTCCCATACAAAATCTGACGGAGAATATTATGTTCACTTTTATTTTATTACGATAATATTCTTATTTTAGAATAGACGCTTGCTTTTAGAATTAGCTTTTGCTAATTTATATACATCACAGTCGACTTTATTGTGGAGATTATTCTGAAACAAGGAAAAGTTAATTTTTTCGTGTTTTTTATGATCAATAATGACTTAAAGAATGATTCGAACGGATTTATGTCAAGTTTGTTTCTCACTGCCGTCAATTTTAAAAAGAGTGACAGGCTACAGAAAATTTTATTTCTATTTCTAATACAAGTTTCTCAAAAATTACAACAACTGCTTGTTTTTTCAAGAGCAGACTCTTGAAAACATCAATAGGAAAGTTTTAAAAATATCAGGATTCTAGGTTAATTTGACAGATGGATAGAAGGGAAAAGTCTCTGACAGAAAGAATTCTTTTCCTTTTCTTGACAAGTTTTCGTAACTGCCATCGTTGAATCTTAAGAAAAAGTAAAATACATTTTCTTTTTCTGTTTCATACGTCTGAAGATATGACCACTACAAACAATATATCTTTGTAAAAATATCCTAAATATCTTGTAAAGATTTCAATGAGTAGAGGCTATTTTACTCTATTAATTTGAAGGATTCACATAGAATGCTGGTAACAGAAAAAAGAGCTTCCTGGTTGGTTTTTCAGAGACTGTCTATGCAAAAGAAAGAATGATTTTCAAAAACTTCTACAGAAAACGATTTCTCCGCTTATGAGACAGCGAACAGCATTGGAAATGAACTTCATCAAATCATTTTGCGAGTCATTATAAGAATATTTATATAGCAATAGACAACAAACTAATATTTGAAATTGATCTTGAATTTCATGATCAATTAATATATTAAAATGTTGTAAACGTTGTAGATTTTCATCAAGATTTTGAAATCCATCATTTCTACGGATTACATCTTGTTCAATATGACCTATAGTTGAATTTGATTTATTTCTTCGAGATTTATTGATTGATGACTTTTTCGATGAAGATTTTTTTGATTTTGAAGAACAACATAAACGAATACAGAAGTTTTTTTCTAATTCATCAATTTCATGTTCAACATCTTGAAGACGTTTACTGGATTTATCAATTGTTGTTTGACATCGCTCTAAAGAAAGTTTTCCACTGATGTTTTAGCCCTTTTTGAACTTAATATATATGTGTGACTTGCAGATCAGTTCACGTCCTTTTTGTGTTTCTATAAATAATTAAACAAACCTATTTGCTTCGTTTGTAATGTGTTGATATGATTAGTTCGAGATGCAAGTAATTGTGAACGTTGAATTGTATTCTCAAATTCTTTTATTATAGAATTTAGATCATCTTCTGTAAAAGATGTTCGATCTTCAGTCATTTTCCTTTCAAGAGTAATAACCAAAATAAACGAAGCACAAATCTATGAATTATATAATTAAATAAACACGGCCTACTTTAGTCTGAAGTAGTAACTAATATAAATTAAATTTCGATAGGAGAATCAATAGAAATGCGCTTAATGTTAATGCAAAGTCTGCTGTTGTAAGCAGAAACAAGCTGTTTGAGCTAGAGACCTGCGGGACAAGCTTTGTCGCGCCCGAATCCCGTCTGTCACGTCCCGAACTTTTTCGAATTGTCCCGTAAAATCCCGTTGGTCCCGTTGGCAAAAAAATGTTTAAATGTTGCGCTGTTGCGTCAAACAAAACAAAAGACCTTTTCTACCTGATCAATAGGAAAAAGAAGAGTGAAAATTTGTCAAGCAAAATTGACCGAGAAATTTATAGATAAAAATAATTTTTTTTTATCTAAAATAGGAACTGGTACTTTGAACTCTGCTCAGAGTAAAGAAGGCATTTGAGAAAAATAGTACTCTCCTGTTTCCATAGTATATTAGCTTTTTATATAACCGACGAAGAGTATGTTAGTCTAATCATTATTGGATCAGTCAAACCGAGCTTTTTGCGATAGATGCTATTTAAAATGTATTAGCTTATTTGACGTAATGTATGTCTATAATAACTTCGATATATCTGGCACACATGTGCTCTCTTTTATATCAACAATTAGTCTATCATGGTGTGAAAATTCTTTTCTTGTCATTATCTAGCTCATTATCAACTACAAGTTCTACTTAGAAAGATTTTTTTTAATGAAATTCGACTAATCTTCGTATGAAACAATTAACGTCCATCAATTTTCGTATCGATTAATTTTCATACACTCGGACAAGCACATACACATTTATATACAGATAAAATTAATAATTTGTTATTTATTAAGAGAAACATACGAGTTTTAAATGAAACTTATACTTTAGTTGTTGAAGTGTGCAAAGAAAGAAAACTCAACTGACTCAACACCTTCTGTAACATCAGAAAAAAATAAAATTAATGACAGGAAGTCAATAATTATATGAAGGAACCGCTGAAAAAGATAATGATGATGAACAGTTTTCAGCATATCTTCTAATATTTCTTTCTTTCTGCTTTCCATTTAAACATTAAGATATTTATTATAAATAAAAAGTTTAAAGTACATCACACGTTTTTATGTAATTTTAAAAATTCGGGACATTGGATTTTTTCGAATTGTTCCGATCCCATTGTCCCGTCCCGAAAAAATTTCGGGACTGTCCCGCAGGACTCTAGCTTGAACTATTCGTTTGAAACAAAATTATCTTCTGATTGAATTTGATTCATTTAAAAATTAGATGTTGATGAATTTGTGATATTAGTAGTTATAAGTACTGATTGACTTGTTCGATTTTGATACTTAGTATTGAAATTAGTGCGAAGTCTTGCTGAAGAAAGTTCATTTTCTCTAGCAGCAATTGGCTGATGATGACGATGATTTCGATGAAAAAGTATCTCATATAATTTTTTTCGAAATAGTTGTCCAGTTAATGTATAAATATAAAAATGTCCAGCATAATAAGTTTGTTGCACAAGCATTAAATTAACTTTACGAAACCAATCTAAGCAAGAACGTTCACGACCAGCATAATTAAATATATCATTGATTTCAGTTGGTAAGCAAAGTAGAAGAAATGCAAATGTTGTTCCAATTAACATCCAACATAATTGTATATCTTTATCACGTAATTTTAATTTTCTTTGTTTATTTGACGTTGTCTGAGACGTTTGCCCACGTGTTTCTCTCGAATGAAAACTATAATAATAATATCTTCCTTTTCTATTGTAGTGCATTGTTTTTCTTGTTTGAACTATTTGATATATAATCAATGATGAACATACAAACATAATAGAAAATGGAATAAAAATTAAACAAAAACTTTCAATATATGAATCGTAGAAGTGAAATAAATTCTTGTAAAAAATGTTGTCTGTACGTATGTTGCAATCGTAGGAATCATTAAATTGTTTATCATTTAAATAGATTTTTTCATAACCAAATAGAATATGTCCATTTGCAAAGAAAATAATAACCGTACTCATTAAAACTAGAAATTTTCCTTTACGGATGTTGCAATAGCGTTTCGACTTTGACGGACAATGAATTAGAATGAATCGATCGCTAAATAAAACAGAGGAAAAGTCATCTGCACATCTATGATACTTTCAATTTGATGAAAAAACCTGTTATACATATTACAGATTAATAATGTAAAATACTAAATATGAAAACGTAAATAACTTTTGTATTCATAAGCTGCTTTTTAATGAATAGTTAATTGGTATAACTTTGAAAGAGATATAGTTTTTCAAAAATTAAATGAACTACATTTATTTTCATTGAAAAAATATATGTTGCTTTCAATTTTGTTTTTAACTAAAATAAACTATTTTTAAAGTGTAAGTGACATTCATTTAAATGAAAATATGATCAGTTCTTTTTGAACAATAATTTATGAAAAATCCCATTGTTGGTTTCAGCTTATAGAAAACTCTGAATTCTTTTAGGATGAAAAATTTGATATAGTTGATAAAACTTACATGGATGCTAATGTAAGTACAATATTTGATAAATGATTTGAAAAGTAGATAAGAAATATTATTATTTTACAGACGCTATTGTGGATAACTATTAAATCTATTTGAAAGCTATATGGTAAATTTTCAATGATCACTGTTAATAAGTGTATTGAATCACTTATTGCTAATATCAAGAAATAAAAGCAGCATGATTTTCGTCCTATTCAATAAGAAAACAATTTTGAAAATCCAAAAAACTTACTTTCAAAGCAAAAACTTACGAAGAGACTTTCTTGAAAAAACACAAATACTGAGTATACTTGAAATACTGCCAAGAAGAAAAATAAATGTACCAACATAACGAAGAATATCGTTTGCCAAATTACATTGTTGATAATCATTAAATGTAGAAAAATTTTTTATATTTTGCATTGTTGCAAACGGCTTAGCCAATAATTAAAGCTAACGAATACAATACTGAATAAATCGAATAGAAATATATTAATTAGGTATACTTTTGTTTTTGTTTTCTTTACTATTTTTTGCTAAAATTAAGTCAGGAACTGAAAATTTGATGGTTGTTTTGCTCAGCAAATAATGAAATGAGTCGAGAAAAAGGAAGAAATAGGGAAAGCAAAAAAAAAGAGAATATTAGTTTTGAACTTTTATCTTAAACAAGCATTTGACTCTTTCTATCAAGAAAGGCAAAACGTTTCACATATGCGGATAGGGAAATGTTTCAATTGGCAAATATTGTATGTTACCGTGGCATGCATATTCATTGGATAAAATAAGTTTTTCTAGTATTTTAATATCTAATTGGTAGATGATTCTAAAAGGTACTAAATAAAAAAATATTCAAGCGCAATTTCATAATTCAATTGGTTTTCTCTAATAAAAATTACAGTGAACGTGTGAATCTAAACAAAATGAAAGTTCCACATGAAGTTTAACGTGTCTACAGATTATACGGGTGTAAAGAAAATTCTGACGTACCAGAATAATATGTTCTTTTCTGAAAATTTCTTTAATAGATTAGAGATAAATATACTTAGAAAACATGAATGGTTTTTCTTGAACAATGAAGAAGAGATTTTAATGTTTGATTTCCAGAGTGCATGTCAAACTAAATTAAGAGCTAATCTGTATGCATATCATGATCATGAATATTTTTTATCGCTAAAAACAACGGACTTCATCATAAAAACATCTTTTCTATCAAAGGATTACCGAACGAAAATACATTTACCGATATTCTTCATTATGATGTCTTGGTCTGATGAGATTTTTTCGTAACTATTATGGAACTTATTTATATCATAAAATTAAGTTTTGAGACGAGTGCATTAGATACTACAATTTATCATCTATTTCTCATAATCACCAACTCTATCTCGTGTTCATGTTGTACTAAGATGTTCTGCAGTAATCATAAAGTTTTTTTTTCAAGAATAATTTTACAATAGAAACATCTTTTTTTTTGTCAAAAATGCAATTCTTTCTTAGATTGTTTTCACTTTTATGAGTTTAGAAAGAAAATTGACAATTATCTACGTTCCCTAATGAAACTCTTACCATTACGCATCAATTTCTAGGACAAGAAAATCATTCTCTAAGCATGAATCTTGACGTTTGCACAGGTCAAGAATATGAAAAACAAGTTCATTGAGGATTTTATTTTAAATAAAAAACAACATACACAAATATCTATAACGATGACAGTCAAGAGTAAACGCAATATTTTCAAGACAATTAATGTTCAATTATCTTGTCTTGATTACTTTTCTCAATTGTCGAAGTATGAATAATATATAGTGTTTGCTTGCCAAACAAAGTCTCTAGTGCCCTTTGTACACGTTTAAATGGAAAAAGAAAGAATGACATATGTAATTAAGTGTAGTGTGTCCGACGTGGTTCGTTGTAAACCAGAAGCGATTATCGATCATATTACTAGAGAAAAAAACTCCAAATAATTATGTGTAATAATTTAAAAATCATGCAAAATAATATCTTCATTTAAATAATGTCTTGGTTTGTTCTACATTATTATTTGCTATTATTTTTATATTTTTATTAATTTAATAATGGACTT
Organism: Rotaria socialis; assembly: GCA_905331475.1. Taxonomy (NCBI): domain Eukaryota; kingdom Metazoa; phylum Rotifera; class Eurotatoria; order Philodinida; family Philodinidae; genus Rotaria; species Rotaria socialis. The sequence goes on along the minus strand of CAJNYU010003101.1, from coordinate 43,714 downwards.
ATTGATTTAATATTAAAATCTACAAACGTTCTATGAAAAAAAGCATTATAAAAGACTAATCTAATATTTACAAAAACATAAAACTTTTCTTCGGAAAATTAATTTAATGTGCATTCAATTATATATTTTAATATTTTTCGTCTTTTTGGAATTTTAACATAAAAGCTACTTGAATTTGATTTTCTTCGATCTTTAGAATATTAAAAATACCTTTGAAAAAAGTTAAAATGCATGATTCCTTCAAAGAGAGAGAGAGAACGAAATTCTAAAACTACACTTTACATATTGTTATAGACCTAAATAAAGACAAACTGCTTAAGAATCATCACTTTAAAATTGCGTACGAGAATGTCAAGTGTTCATAAAACATCTGAGATAGTTTCCATGTGTTCTTCAATAAGCGTCTCTTAAAGATCATTCGATACTCTATCGACGACACTCTTCATTTACGTATGTAACATTTAAATATTTCAATAATCTGACTATCGGCCATATTTCGAAGACACTCTAATTTGATATAGAATCTGATCAAATACTATATAAATTAGAAATAAAATGTAAAAGATATAGGTTACTATACACTAAAAAAATATAGTACATAGAAGATACAATGATCTATGAGCACTAATCATTTAAAAATATATTACGAAAAAATGTAAAGCTTTTTTTCTGAAGAAGTAATATTTACGTATCGAGTTTTTTTAATCTTTATTATCAATATTCACTTTAGTGGCAACCATTGGAGTATCTTTTTCAAATTGGGCACGTGTAAGAAAGCATTTTATCTTCATCTCCTGTTCGAAACCAAATTTGATGAAATCATATATATCAAATGAAAGGTGATATGCGTTGTATCATTTTCACGCTCGATTTGAAACATTTTCATTCTTTCATAGTTCTGTACAGAATTTATTCTTATGATTCTTATGATGAAAACCTATAAGTATTGAAATCGCTGATCAATATGAACATTCATCCGAAAGAAAACAGAAATGCGAATGATTATCGGTACAGCGTCTCATACGAGTAAATTGACTATAACTCCTTCAAAACTTTATGGAAATACGATCACGTATTTACCATATAGATGTGCCTCGACTAGTTCTATAACATATTGAAGCGAACCTCTCGATTTAGAATTCATTGGTTTATTCGATAGTGTCTTTTAATGAGGATAATTATTTTATTGTCTATCTATCTGTGACTTTATCTTCAAAAGCACGGTATAACTTCATACGTGTTCCTCTTTTCTTTCTAGTAGTAAAAAAAAGGAAAAGTACAATATAATAAAATAAGTGAATGTTCTTGGGTGTTCCGAATCCAACCGTAGTCTTTATTTGAAATAAAATAGCTGATGATTTCTTAGACAGGCTTCAATCTTTTAAAATATTGACAATCATTTCTCATCAATAATTGTCCAAGGAAATATTATGTCGATCAGTTTTATTTATCATATGGCATATTTCTTTCCGCAGCATTCGAAGAACTCCGTTCACTAAGATTTTTAAACTAGCCGTGAAGCACGTTTCATCAATCTAGTAATAGAGCGACAATAAGGAATGCATCAATATAATGGAGATACAAAAATGTAAGATACAGGATAGATTTCAAGACGACCTAGTACATACAAAACAGTGTTCGGATTGAAAATTTCTATTTTTGAAAACAGTGCCTGAGTTATGATGCGTGCACAGAATAGTGTCTCATCTACATTTTTATTTTCTTTCGAATCTATGTTCATATTGATGGCTAGTAACAACATAGGTAGCTTTTCATTTCATGTATCATAAGAATAAGTCTCGGAGACAACGACGAAAGAACAAAAAGTGTCTCACTCAAAGGTGAAATTAGAAAAAATACTGATTATTTTTCAATGAATATATGATTTCATCAGATTAGGCTTTGAAAAGGAAACAATTATATATTCAACCTCCTTTGCTCTAATCGTAGATTTGTCTTGCTCGGCTGAAATCTAATTCAAATCATTTTCTCGTTAATAGAATGTAAATGAAAAGATTTGTTAGAGTAACACCGTTGGCGTTGAAATTTGAAACACAAATATATAATTAAAGCTGACTATGCTAGTTAATAATAGGTTAAGTAAAAAATCTTTTGTAAAAGTCTATCTTATTTCTAAAATCAGCAATTATGGCAGTACCCATTTGCTTGTGATGGTACTGGGACGGAATTTGTGCATCACTGTCTATAATGGTGATCTCAGCCGATTGTTAAAATCTCTAATTGACAAGATCTTGGTTCGTTTATAATTTTTGTGATGAAAAAAACAGAGACGACACAGCAGCATAATTAGTGGGCGTTGAATACTGATTAGTGATTGAATGGAGAGATTGGTGTACAAAATTCTTGTGTTTTAATTTAGACTTACGATTTTCTTTGAAAACATATTTGAGTTTGACAAAAGATTTATTTTTATTTCATTCATCATTTGACTTCGGAACAATCAAATATATAGACGAAAAAGTATCAAGAAGATATCTAAGAATTTAATATATAGAGCATCATTATAATATTTGCTATAGAAATAGCATTACTTTCGAAATCCATGCTACTAGGGGCGTAACCAGGGGGGGGGCAAGGGGGTAGGGGGGCTGGG
>CAJNYU010003101.1:0-41090 GCA_905331475.1 Rotaria socialis | reverse complement strand
CCCGCAGCCCCCCCTAGAAAAAATAAAACCCTGTGAAAAAATAAGTTTAGCCCCCCCTACCATGGCTATGACCAACGACTTATCCCCCCCTACAATTTTTTTCTGGTTACGCCCCTACATGCTACGCCTTTTGCATTCTCTTTCATATTGTTATCTGTTTACTTCAATAAATATACTAGCTAACAAAAAAAATCAAAGTTTTCCTAATCCTTTTTATCTTGTTTGAATCGTGTGGATATTACATATTGCTCGTATCGACAAATTCGTTATTAAGAGAAATGTTCTATGTAATGAAGTTCTTGAACAATGGCAAATAACATTTCAATATTATTGTTGTAACTCATGATTAATGAACGATGGAATTAGTTTTTTTTGTTGGTGACTGTTTTTTAGTGTCATCTATTGAAAACTCTGCATGATCGTTTGTCCTGTAGTATTCTGATATATATGCAGCTGCGAGCTGCATCCAATGTTAATAATTTTTAAAATTTGCTCCATCATGCTTGAACTAGATGCGAGCTGCTTCACGGTTTGCACTGTCATTTTTACACAGCAATCAAATTATTTCTATATATACATATATATTGATCTTTATTTGCAACATTCCATATTCAAATTATCACGAAACGCTAATGTCAGCACCTGATTTTCCAGTTGTTTTTGTGACGCATGGAGCGTAAGAAAGTTTTTGTTGAAAAATGATTACACGTTGCTTTCTTTCTTATTAAATTGTCTCTAGTGGTCCAATGATGTTCTTTGAATCACCAGCATTTCCTGTTTTTGGTGAAATCGATAAAAACAGTCCAGCAGCTCAATGGTTTCGTCAATTATCTCAACAATTAGCTCTACCGTCATTACCCAAAGCAATTCTCGTCATAACAGCACACTGGGAAACATCAAATACTATACATATTAGTGCACAGGAAAAACATACAGAACTTCTTTATGATTATCATGGGTTTCCATCAGACGCTTACAAACTTAAATATAATCCATTAGGTGATATAAATTTAGCTAAACGAGTTAAAACATTACTTGAAGAAATTGGCATATCTGCTAAACTTGATGATAAGAGAAATTTTGATCATGGCGTTTTTATTCCGCTCAAACTTATTTATCCAGATGCAAATATTCCAGTTGTTTCGATGTCTATCCTACAAAGTTTGTCTCCAGATCAACATTTAGCTATCGGCAAAGCTCTTGCACCATTGAGAAAAGAGCAAATATTAATTATTGGATCAGGTTCGTCTGTGCATGGATTTCAAGTAACTCAAACACAAGCAAATGCATTTATGAATGAATTAACTAAAGCTCTTACACAATATGATGAACATGACCGTGAAAGAGTTTTACTTAATTGGGATAAAATATTACCTCATGCACGAATGAATCATCCACGTGAAGAACATTTTATACCTCTGCATGTTGTTGTTGGTGCTGCAGGTTCAGATCGCGGAGTAGTACTCAATCCAAATGTAGCAAGTGCACAAGCTTCTTTTAAATTTGGTGTTTAGAACTTATGAAAATATATGTTGTCTTCTAGAGCTATGAATAAAAAAAATAAAAGGAGCTTGATCGAATTTGATTTCCGAAAGAGCAATGCGTGTGATTAACAGAAGAAAAATCAATATTCTTTGTTCTCTTCTTTTTTTTTCTTAGTTGTCTAATTCGATTTTGTTCTGAGAACTCTCTTTTCTTCTTGTAACTCTAACATGATGATGGTAGATGGGACGAGCCAAGGGATAGGCGCGAAAATAGAATGAAAATCATAAGAAAAGAAGGCTCAAACATTACTCCTGGCACGCATACAAGCGCCAATATAACCTTGTGTGCCATCTGAAACACACGCAAACGACGACAAGAACGATAGAACGCAATACATTTTCTATCAAGCAGTAATAGAAAAAAAAACCTTATTATATCGACCAGACAGATATAACAACGTACGTCTCGTTTTTTTTATTACTATCAATGTGGAAAAAGCTTAGAGACGTTTTATGTCGTAAAGGTAAGCTAATCATTTGCATTTTAGGATAAGATCGAGACGACCTTTATTTTATGTTGCATATAACGCTAGAGCTCAACAAGATAGGAAAGGGAATTAAATAGGTTGTACAACAAAGAGTGAATGACAAGTTTATTTATACAATATGCATGAGAAAAGTTCTTGTCATCAAACACCAGTGAAATAAACAGTCATGGTTCCCACAATTGTTCTGTAACCAGACAAATAATAATGAGGATAGAAAAAGACTAATAGCTTCTGTACATAGACCGTCTATTATCCATGGATATAAGATCATGTAATCGTTTTGATCAATATAGACGAGGTCGATGAGATGAGCAAAAAAGAACATACAGTTCTATTATTTGCACTGTAGAACTAATAGTTTATAACATGATCTTTCCTATGTTATTGATGAAGCATGAGAGAATGAATAATGTGTTTGGTGAAATTATCTGTAAATGGAATTTTAGGATGTAATGTCAAAGGCACAGAAAAACAAAAAAACAACTAAAGGTGAAAATACTTTACATAGTATACATTTATATGAATTATTCGTCTACCATCTTGTTTAAATGAATAATCTTTATTAGAAGAAAAGAAAAACAGATTACCATATTTAGTCCTTTGTTGAACAAGCGTTTTATTTTTTCTGAGAAGTTAGATCAATTTTGAAAATTCAATTAATTAATTAATAGTATTCAGTCAAGAGTCTTCTACTTCTTCTAATTATAAAAATATTTCATCCTTTTATAGTATTTCAAATAAAGAGAAGTTCAATGATTTCTTCGTTAAATATCCTAAAGTAGTTTGCTTGTGAATGTAAGTAGTGCGGTTTTTAATATAGTAGTTGCTATCAAGAAAAAGAAAGGTTTTCAACAAATATAGCCACATTTTCTTTTTTTTCCTTTTTGTTCAACGAGTCACTTAGCAGTAAAGAGAGAGGGGAGTAGCTTGTCGCCTTCCGATTTCACCTGTGCAATTCTTTTCTTGTTTTTCCTTCATGTAATTTTTAAGTAAGCTAAGTTAGTCAGTCGTCCACATCTCTTTTTTTTATAAAAGACCTTGAACAGCATTGTTAGATATTCAGCCGTCGTACTCATTTCGCTATCAATCAATTAATTCATACTAATATCATACATTGCAAGGTTTCTATCTACCAAAAAACCTTTCGTTGTCTTTTTTCCCTTCTATTCGTGGCCAAAGTTCAGCTATAAAAGCACTGATATTCAGCTAAATGTAACACCTTTGCTTTCGTTTTCTCTTTCTTTCTCTCTCTTTCTCTCTCTCTCTCTCTCTCTCTCTCTCTATCTCTATCTCACTCTTTCTTTCTCATTGTGGACGATACTTGATCCATTTAGGTGATATAGTATACTCGCTTACATAAAGAGAGAATGAGAATATAATATCTCAATACAACAATGAAACGATAAGCTTTCATCAAGCAGTATATCTCTTTTTTCTTCTATTTTCTCTCTCGCTCTTCTCTTATTATTCCCATTCTCTTGTTGACGTCGTGAAAGCGGAAACAATTGTTGCTTGTTTTGCTATTCTCATCGACGCTTAGCACATCACTATTCATCGCAGATCACTATTCTCTTCTGTGATTACTCGTGCAAAATGTTTCTGAAATTACTTGTAAATGCATTTGAACATGCAAAATCCAAAATAACTTCAACACGTTCGATTAATCGAATTTCATCAGGTTTGTTTGAAGTTTTTTCTCTTTGAACTACATCAACTCATTTAGTTTTAAATAAAATAGTACCATATTTTTCTTTTCTTTCTTTGTTTTTTTTGAAAGAATCAGATGATGAATTTGATCCAAACAATTCTAAACAAAGTTCTCCATATGTTCCATCAATAATTCATCAGCAACCTCGTTCATCTTTATCAAAATGGTTATGTACAACCACAGCATCTGCTAATAAATCGGTAAGAGAGATAAAATTATTTTTCATATCGAATATCACATGATACTTTAAATTGATTTTTAATAAGAAAGAGCTTCATTCTAATAACCTTCATCTAAATAATGAATACATCCAGGTGGTCATATCTTGAGGTCACACAAATTTAGTCTTGTTTAATTGAGCTATGATCATTTTCTTTTTGCTATGTTCCATTTGTCATGCATCTATATACTTGCCAATTATATAGAAAGTAGAGGATTCGCCCGTTCTCTTTCACCTTCCATGTACTTTTTTCTCGTTTCTCTCGGCTTCTTTTTCCTACATGCATACTAATGTAATATAATTACACTGTAAGTTGTTTTGTGATAACAGAAATCAGACGATATCTGAAGCACTTATTGTTTTATATGTACTATGTCTACCAGTCATTACTATAAAATAGTTACCACATCGATAAGAACAATTGCCTAATCGACATGCAAGTCACATACAAACATAGATGACGAGAAAAGAAAAATACGTGAACATAGATTAGAAATAATGCTGATGAGAAATCTACAAGAAATCATGTCAAAACATAGATATGCTATCAGAAAAAGATGGTAATTCAATGACATTGATTATCAATTGCTGTCATTAACCAAAAGAAGAAAAAACACCAAATAACAAATGTTTTGATAGGTGCTTTAGATAATCAAATCTATTTTTGTCTTGCTCCAATTTATCATTATCATTCATAGAAAACATTATTTTTCATCTATACATAAACATAGATTGTATCATCGAAAGCAAATAAAGTACGTCGAAGTACTTCATGGCGATCTCTAAAGGAGCGTGGAAATAATTATATCGAACATATTACTTCACGAGCATTATCTGTTGATGAGATTCATCAAAATGATAAAAAATACAAGCAAGACACTTCTATACGTAAAGAAAAATATAATCGACGCGATCGTATGTTGATTGCGTTTAGACGATTGATATGTAGAAAAACGATTTCTTTTTTTTTTATCGATATAGCTTCACATTCACCATCAACCGATTCAACTCATCAATGTCAACGAAAAGCAGGTCTTAATCGAATCCGTTTATCAAATTGTGATGCATCAACTAGTCTTCCAACAAATCATAATCATTTTTATGGTTCATCATCAACATGTGTCAATTATGCAGATAGAAATAAAAAACAAAATTTATCAACAAAATCTCATCGAAGAAACAATCGAGAAAAATTTCCAACTAATAAAATAAATAGTGTAGGTGGAGATTCTGGCTATTCAGAAGAAAGTTTTTCAACAACAATATCTTCCTATACACGTCCATTACATACATCATGCCCTCATTGTCATTGTGAAAATCGTTCATCATTTAATAATTATAAAAAATCTCATGACAGCTCTTTAACGGATTCACCAACGTCAGATACGACAATCAATAAACAAATTCATTCATCAGATTTTTATTATCATCTTCTTCAACACAAGCAAATCTTATCAGCTAGTCGATCTTATCCACATATTAAACCATTACCGAAAACAACGATTCAATCACAAGCAATTAAACCTTCAATAAAACAACAACAACAACAACAACAAAGACACAATAGATCGTATGGATCAAAAAGACGACGACATTTATCTTGTGATAGTTCACTTTGGTCTAGAACACAAACACAACAACCAATTCAACAAGTAAGATTTGAGAAATCAAGTGTCAATCGATCTAAATAGGAAAATAATAAATAGAAATTAATATTAATTATTACATTTTAGAGAGCATCGCCAGTAGTATCTGAACCTAATCATGCAATTCGTCAACGTCATTTCACAACGATTGGTATGATGCATGATGATTCATCATTGGCCTACTCAAAAACTTCATCGACTTTGCCAAAAATGAAACCTGTTTGTGATGAACTTAATTTAGCTGCAATAGAATTAGATTCTCTACGTACATTGGAATGTTATCGTACATCATTTTCATCTTCATATTCATCATCCTTAACATCATCATCATGCTCATTAAATACTGATAAACAATTAAAACAACCTCGTTCTCATCCGAAAAAGTCTTCTCGACCGAAAGGAACGTATCTTGTTTGGCATGAATATAAAAATTCTTCATTATTATCAGCAACAAACGGTGCAAAAATATTTTCAGTTATACGCGGTGATCAAGTACGTTTATTACGACGCATTGGTAAATCAACTTTGCTTGTAAAGAAAGAAGAGGATGGTTCAATTGGATTTCTACCACAATCATGTTTAGCACATGATGAGATAAACTCATTTTTATCTGTTAAAGGATTAAGAGAAACTGTTTTGTAATAAAACACGATCAGATTTTTTTGACATATTTGACCTTATACATCGTTTAGTTGCTTATTTCTATAATATGTCAACGTCCAATGAACAAATTCTCATAGAATTATTGAGATCAAAAATAACATAACATGACATTTCGAAATGATAGCTGATATATTGCAAACCGTTTTATTGTATACATGTGTATTTATTTATTTTATCATCAGAATTTTCTTAGAAATATAAGCGAATCATGATTACTAATGATTCCATTATTCTTCAAATTTATTATTGATATTTAATGTCTACTTATTTTTTTCGCAATAATAAATCTCATCATATATTGAAGAAAAAGAAAAATATATATATTTTTTCAAAAATGACACTAAACATTTTCGATTAAAACAAATATCTTTTTTCATACAAATTCAACGCTTCATGTTTGAAACATAATTTAATCGAAGTGAAGAATTCTTTGATAGAAAAATAAAGCACAAGAGCAATTCATGATGTTTGTTAATGATTTAAATGGCAAAATTATTTTTATTCAATATTATTTATAATATTTTGACAAAGATTACTCTTCGAATATTATGACCTATAAGATATTTACAACATATTGAATTACGTTTATTCACATAAGGGTAGAAAAAAACAGGAAGAAAATGTAAATATGATTAACCAACGCAACGTGTGCTGTCGATAAAACGAAAAAGGCAGTAGAGCATCCAACTCCTTGGAGACATCATATATCGGATGTAGTAGAAAACTTCCCTTAATCATTGTTGCATCAACATTTTTATTACTCAGAGAAGTAATTTAAAACTCCACAATGAGGGATACTTATTTGTTTTTAGATGAGAAAGCGATGCATAATAAGTGATAAAATAAGTACAACGTTTCCAGTTCCATTGTCATCTTAGCTCTATGTTGGATAAAAGCAAAAACGTAGCGTTAATAAATTGGAATTTTCTGAGAAAATTGAAATTTTAATCAGTAACTAACATCAAACCGTACTTTATCTTCTGTAATTCTAGCTAAAAATTCTTAAAAATTGAAGCTCTCAATGATGTAACATTCTTTATTTATATTTCTAAAATCTTCGTATTATTGTTAAGTGCTTTTATTTTAAAATTATGAAAATAAATGAAGGATACCAGAAGACTTTTGTGAAAAGTTTCCATGTTGGAAGATAATAGAAAATTGAATATTCCCAATTACAGTACTTGAGATACTAATCTTTGGTCAGAGTAGTTTCTTTTTGCATGAAAATATTATCATGGTATTTGCTAATAGTATTATTTGATCATACTTTCTTCAGTATTACTTTTTTCTGCATAAAAAAATCGAAGTCATGCTATGAAATGTTGAAGCTTGGTTATAGTCTATCGTTGAAAAAATAATTGATTTATATGTAATGAAGATAAATTGAAAAGTCAAAGATATCGTCGAATTAAAGAAAACAGAGAAAACATGCAGAGTTTTTAACACTTATTATTAAATGCTCTATTAATAAAATTTTATTTTTCTGTGTTTATTGAACAAGTTGCTACATAAGAAAACAGATACTATTGTAATATATTCATCGTTTATCTATTGAAATTATTAAATCTACGGTCTATTTCACAATCAAATTTATTTTATTTTTCATGTGAACGCTAATATATATGTATACATCAATATATGAGTAGATTCCCATTTCTACAGTTCGATCAATTGTAAAATATTGACGATGTAATCAGACAATTCAATGGTCGTGTTTTTTTTTCGTAATTTTATCCCGACTATATGAATTCTATGGCGAATCGTATGCTATTTGAAAATAAAAGCAATTTACAGTAACAATCGAGTGAGACGATTTATTATATTTCTATCATAAAAGAAGGCCGCTTATTAATCTCTTTTCAATAAAGAAAGATATAATTTCTTAAAGGATTTAGTACAGTTGTGTTTTTATTATCGTTGTTTTTTTCACAGCTTTGTCTCATATAAATTATATACACACAGAGTTTTGACACTAGTACTTATGAATCTGTTGTCTTAGGATAACAGCTAAAAGAAAAAATGAAGGAAAGAAAAAAATCCAGTGAGCATCATCTGATAGACACACACATACAATAGGATAATTGGTTGAGCAGAATAAATGAACTGAAAAAAATTAATGAGAAGAGAAAAAAATAAAGAACATAGCCATCAATATGGCATATACACATAATACAAAAGGCAGGAAGAAAAAGAAAACGCATGCGTACATTCACACATAGCAAGATTTAGACCAATTCCAAGACTTTAACAACACCTTGACTATTTGCTGCTAATAAAATATTTTCACGCTAAAAATAACAATAAAAACCAATAAATCTTAGTAAAATACAAATGAAAAACAAATCTTTTTTTACATACATTACTCCAACACATAGCGCTAACGAATTCTGTTCCAGTTTCTTCCTTTTTTGCTCGATCAGCATTAACTGTTGCTGTTTTGGCAGGTCCATTGTTCGTATCATCAAATTTATAACTAATTAATGGTCGAGATATTTCACGTTGATATAAATGTACTGTATTGCTTTCACTTCCTAAATACAATTTCAGTAGAGATTTTTAATTTTCTATTTAATTTTAAATAAAATGTAATTCTCACCACAGGCAATATAACCATTTGACACAGCTAAACCAACAAAATTCTTTTCATTAACATGTCCACGATATGTTCTTAAACATTGTCCTTCTGTGACACGCCATAAGCGAAGTTGGCTATCTGTTGATGCTGAGACAATTTCATTGTTTGATAGAAATCGAGCATACGACACAGCTTTTTTATGACCTCTTAATAAATGACAAGGTTCACGTGGATTACGTAGATCGAAATAATATAAATTATGATCAGCTGTGCCAAAAACAATATTGTATTGAGAATCAGGCTTAAATTTAACACAGCAAACATTGGATTTTGCATCGATGGTTGTTACAGAATAATCATTATGCATTGACCAAATTTTAACTAATATTAAATTCATTTTATTATTAAGATAGAAAAAGGAGACGAGACTTTTATTTACCTTTACAATCATCAGAACAAGAAGCAAGTAATTTTGGATCAGATGAACAAAAATCAACACTCCATGAACGCTTTTCATGTTCCTAAAATCAATTATTTTCCTGTTTTTTTTAGAACAAAACTAATGAAAGATTTTTACTTGAAAAGTTCGAACTTTTTGTGCTGTTGCCATATCCCAGATAGAAACAAATCCATCATAATCACTTGATGCTAAATAGTTTCTTAGATATGGATTCCAACTAATACAACTTAATTTAGCTGTACATAAAACTTCTTTTACAGGATAATGTAAATCAACTGTATTATCTAATATTGATTGATATTCATATAGCTTTAAAAAAGTCCATAAGAAAATATTTTTTGAATATCTGTCTTTCAAACTAAAAGGTTTTACTTTGATCTTTTTTGAAACACCAGCAACAGCAAAATGTTCATAATCTCGATCGAATTCAATACTAAATTAAAACAAAATTTTATTCAAAAACTAATAATTCAAATAAATTTTATCTATATATAGACAATTTTATCATTTAGATGATTATTTTATGCATAAAGAAGAACATTTTTGATTATTCAAAAAATGACATATTTTTCTAAATTTTCGATATGGCCTTAGATAGTGAGAGACATAATATCTTAGAGTTCCTTTGGTTATACATGAAAATAAAATAGCTATCTATCTAATCCATGTCTCAGAAAACTATAATCTTAATTAATGTATTCGTATAAACAGATACAATTTGAATTTAGGCTTTTGAGTTGAAAAATCGAGGCAGACTAAAGCTAATATGATTTCTAAGCTTTAAAAATGATTTCCTAAAATATTCAACACATCTTTCATATTTAGAAAAATAATAGTACACCTTATTTAATTAAATTAAAACTGATAATTTATCTTTCAGCTTCGTTTAAGCTAACTTGTATGATGAAAGAACACTTAACTCTTACATTCACCGAATAATTATTATTAAACTAGCGTTAGTCACGTTGTACAATAATTGACAAAACTTTAGCCTGCATAAGTGTTTATTTAGCAATATTGTCAGTTCAAGAAGTATGTTTCAAAACTAAATCATGCTTCTAAATGGTCCTTCAATTGTTGCTAAAAACATAACCGAAAACGTATAGAGAATAGAATAAATGAATGAGACCTTCAAAAAATAAGTTTTAATCTTAAAGATTTCAGGAACGTAGCAAAACAAAAATAAATAACATGTAGAATGTAAACTAGATCTCTGAAAAACTCTTTTTAAGTGATAGATTTTCTGAAGTTTTATCATGTTGACCCTTTCATTATCATTATCATTTGTACAGTAGAGTTTAATACAATATTCTTTGACTTATTTGTTATAATATTAAACAACTATTTACTAATTAGATACTAATTAACAGGCAGAATAGTTAATTAAAACTGATTAAATGAACATTGAACCAGCTTGTAATTTTACGCGTACGAACAATAAATGAAATTATTGGGAAAATAATCTTCATTAGGAATCAGAGTTTAATCAAAAAGGTGATCATATTCTAATTCGAGCGATTTTAATCATATATTTATATTGATTACTCATAGGTTTATGTTTTAATATTTCTAAGAAAAGGCTAGTTGTTGTTGTTGTTGCTTGAATTCAATAGAATAGTAAATAAAACAAAGGCAAACCTTGATACAATACTAGCTTGAGCAAAATTTTCTCCAACAAAATTAACAGTTGCAATGGGTTTACATCGTGAATATTTTGTAACAGCAGCTAAATTATCTCGAAACATACTTAATCCACTGTCACCATTACATGATCCATCTAAAAAGAGAAAAGCAAGCATTTTCATGAGGAAAAAAAACAATAAAAACTATTTCAGACCATTTTGAACAGTTAATCTTAATGAATTTCTTGTTGAAAAATAAATATTTGTTAAATCATCCATAAAACGCATCATTATTTTGGTTCGATTTTCAATATCATCATTAGTTATTAATCCATTTGAATTCGTTTCTTCTGGTACCTTGATTTAAAATTTTCAGTTTCTTTTCTTTTCTCAAGAGAAAATCAAACACTTACAACAGCTCCACTAGTAGCGATTCTCGATCCACGACATTCAGCTTTTGTTAAGGCTGATGAATTTGTAGTTGCTGGTGAAATCGATACCGAGGATATCGATGGTGTTGATCCTACTTGTTGTTTTTCGGATTTCATATCAGGTGTTGCATGGAGATCCTTGTAATCAATGAAAAATTTTACGAAATTACTTCTTTTTTTTTATTTCTCCAGTAATAATAAATCTCACTTGTCCACCTGTTTGTACCCAAGTAGGTACTGCATCATTAATTATTGTTGTGTCGTTTGACGTTGACGATGATTCTTCTTTTGTATCTATTGTTGAATCTGACGATATTGTTGGATTATCATCACTAAGTTGTTTAGAATTTGAATTCGTTGAAATATTTACATTTAATGATGAAGATGAACATTTTTGTCTTTTAGTCATTTGTTTTAAATCTTGATCAACAATATTTAATTCCTTTGTTAAAGATTCAATTGCCTATAGAAAACAAAACAAAACAAGTTGTCTAAATAACCTATAGAAAGAAACGTTTCATACTCCATTTCGTTCATGATGAACGTGCATTAGAAATATCTCAAGTAAACGATTGTGAACATATTCACTATTCTACAAAAAGTCATATGTATGAAACTAAGCAAGAATAAACAATTTAAAAAAGCACAAACGGAATCAAGTTTTTCTTTATGTTGACGAATAGCAGAAATAAGACGATCGAGATCTTCAGTATTGAATGTATGAACATTTGTTACCATATCTGAAATATGTTCAACAATACTCTGAAAATTAAAAAGAAAAAGAGATTTTCTAAGAAAAATGCAATTAATAAACATACACCATATTTGCTAAATGTTGAAGTTAATGGACGTTGTTGACGATATTTTTCAATGATTGCATTTACTATATTTTCAATAACAAAAAGATTACTAGTGTTAAATTAAACGGCTCACAAAAATATTTCATACGTGTATAGTTTGGAAAAATATCGGATGATTGAAGACTTAATTGACATTTTGGACATCGATGAAGCGATTCAACTGTTCTTTGAAGACATTTACTACTACAAAGATAAATAAGCAATTCTATAAAAGCTTTATTTCTTTAATTTAGGAATTATTTTTTCTTTTTCTAACAACAAACTGTAATTATGGAGATATTCATCAAAGCTTGAAATGTGCATTTAACTAGAAATCACTATTCTTAATTGTACGGTACAAACCAGTAAAAGATAGGATGTAAACTAATTTAGTACGAATATTGACAAGAAGATGGTTAGGCCTGTAAATTTAAATTATTAGTTTAGAAGAGAAAGAAAAATACTGATATTTCGCTATTGTTTTCAATTAACACAAATTCTATCGACAATATTACCAATCAATATGAAATTTTTTTTTCCAGCTACCTATTTCAACTAGTCTCAAATCTATGGACACAATTTTATTAATATATTCTTTCCTAAAGAGCTTTCTGTATACATCAAACTCTGTTCGATGTAATAATTATTTTGTATCCTCTAATTAATGAATGAGATAAAATAAGTTTTCATGATCAAACTTTTATTTTCATATAAAACTAATCGAATAGGAAGTAGTCTATAAATTAGTGTTCTAGCAGCTGCATCTAAGATTGACGAATAGAATACAAGACAGGTAATAATATGCATGATCTATTTTAACAACTTTTAAGGCTATGCAAAATTCTGCGTAGATCTATTCATTGAGATTTATCACAAACCTCTAAACGTTTTGTAAATTACTATCAATTTGATTTTAAGCTGTCATATTTGAATACTCTTAAAAATTTACATAAATCAATTGAAATTTATTGTATGAAGTTAACTATGCTCTGCCTTCTTATGACAAGCGAGTGAAGTTTTATCCAGAAATCCTATGAAGTACATGTTTGTCTTTTGTACAAATATGATAAAAAAGAACTTGCTAAGCTAACTATTATTTTTTACTGATATGATCTACACGATGTGTTCATCGATAATAGGTGGCTTAAACAAGTTTTTTTATCTTATATTATCTGAAAGAATACTTAGTATAATTTTCCACACCCTCAAGATTTTTGTTAAAATTTGTAGTGAAACTAGAAAAAAGAAGCTCAAATAGTTTTGGAAATATATTTGCATAGTTGATCAAGCTGACAATATACATAATTATTTACGGAAAGTTCTATCTAACAATCTTAGAAACATTTCATGATGAATTTATTTATTTAAAAAGTCAATTTGGACAACTAAGAATAAACGAGACATCATATAAAATACGACAGTTTTGATTAATTCTAGCTGGAACAGTTAACTCATCTTTTATTTTAAGATTACAACTCGAATGGAAATAATCATCCCTACTGGTATATGAATGACTATTTGAAAAAACATTCGATATCGAATAGATTTCAGTGTATCCATGTAGTCTTTTAAACTTATTAAAATATTATATAGACAAATGTCTAGGTTTATATTAACAGAATATAATATAGTTGATGGTAAAAACAAGGTTAAGTCTATTAATATCGAGTTATCAAGTTTCGGAGTATAAACTCTCCTGAAAACATTTCGTTTAATACAATTGATATAGATTGATAGAGAAGAAAATGTTTAATTAAAAGTTCACACGACATGAATCGCTACAATAGTTTCTCGTTTTGTTTTCGAAATATCTTTGGCAACTTTAGACCATTTCTTTTTTTTACTAATACAAAATTCTTACCAGAAACTGTGTCCACATCGAGAGACGAATGCTTCATTGATTAATTCAAAGCAGATTGGACTAAAATAAGGACAAAAATTTTATTTTGTTTTACCTAACGAAAGCATATTTTGCTGCTATACCAATTATAATCTTCTTCAATATTTGAAGTAAGAGAAGATGTTTTTTCAACTTTTGGTGATATTGTTGTATTGATTGTTGTTTGTGGCTGAGATGATGATGGAATTTCATCTGTACGAGTTCGTTTAACACCGGACATTTTATATCAAAAAAAAATCAACGATCTATTTCTAACAGATATATGTATACGTATAGACTAAACAAAAGAATATACGAACATCTTACTCGTCTTATATGATGTACGCAAATGATCGACGTATGAAGCGTTCGAATAATATGTAAAGAAATAGTTCACTGACGTTTTTTTTTCTTTCTACCAAACAGACAACGGACTAGTAGTTATGATTTGTAACATACAGAATCACTTGAATCATACAAAAAAGACTGTCTTTCCGTCTTTTTTCGTAATGAAAACGTATTATTCAGATAAACCTGTATATTTTGAATTTATTTTTGAATTCTTTTTTCCTGCAATTGCTAACTTATTTCTTCGATCGTTGAAATGACATAAAGTGAAAACTCACAAAAGGAGTTACACAGAATCATTTTTATTGGTTTAGACTGTAACAAATCAGATTGATAGGGGAAAAAAATTTAATTGCTGTACAAGACAAGATATATAATTGAATTGAATCTAGCTAGCTGATATTTTTATTTTGTATCAAACTATGTTTCTAGTAGATAAACAATATTGTTTTATAATCTACATAAGACTTACACTGTCATCTAATCAGTTACGTAATCATGGATTGATTGATCAAATATTGTATAATAAAATGGTTTGATTCAATAAGCAAAACTATAGTATCAAGCTTAAAAAAAAACAGAAAAATAGTGTGATGAGGGTATTTGGAGTGAGAGAAGAGGCGGCAACTCATGAGCTTATGTAGAATGATCCAATGGTGTTGTCAGAACATTTAGGACGGTTCTTTACTTCTGCTACATTCTCATCTACAGTTTCAACTCGTAATCTACAGTGATCTTCAGTACTGTATTCCCTAAACTATGATTTCGTTTGATGGAAAGAATGGACTAAGATGTAATTAGATGATTTTTTAACTGTTCAGTCGCTTTTGACTTCGTACGCTTTACATTAGGGAGACCCTAGTAAGATATGAAAAATCTTGAAGGAACAACCACCTTTAGGTCTTCTGTCGGCACAAATATAAGTATTTTATTTTATTGGAATTCTAGCCAATAGCATATAGTAAAAACCTGAGTTTAATCGATGCAATTACAAATACATTATCATAGAGATGTTGTATATACAATAAATATACGGTGTCCTAAAATACATTAGACTGTTTGTAATTTTAATATTTTTCCATTTTATCAAATTTGATCTGGCTGAAAGTTATACCATATTGAAGAAAAAATAAAACTTATGTAAGTTGAAAAATAAATTTTTTAGCATTATGTGCTAAAACTCTATGAGAGAGCGAGAAAAGTGAAAGTTGTCACTGCGTAGATCATGTAGACCTCTATTTTTCGACTGCAATTTTAAAATATTCGAGTTTTAATTGAGGACGTAGAAACTGTTATATATTTTTTTTACCAATTACAAGTAGCGGCGTAACCAGGATTTTAAGCTAGGGGGGGCTCGACCCCAAGACTCTTTAGAATTAATTAAAAACTGAATTTCTTCCACCTTTTTTAGGAGATGTTGTACTTGCTTGATGTTCACTAACATATTTTTCATGTTAAGAGTAGCATTTNCAAGGGGGGGGGCTCAAGCAGTTCTGGAGGGGGCTCAGCCACCCCCAGCCCCCCTCGTGGTTACGCCACTAATTACAAGAGAAGTTATCGAAAATTTTTTGTATTAGATTTAATGCAATACGTCAAGATAATGACAAGTTTGAGAATCATTGATCGTTTTACTTCTCTTTGGGAAAAATAAAAATGAAAGTGAATACCGATTTAAAATAAACAAAGTCGAGTTGAATTTATTCAATTACAGTTGAAGAATAGTTTTCAATGTATAGATGAAGGAGTCGATTGTTTTTCTTCATATATTAAACATAATTCATTATATTCTCAATCTGATTCATGAATGAGAGATGTAAGGACTGGAAAATAGTTTCAAATAATTCTTTAACCAGCACTTTATTGTATAACTAAACATTTCATTTTAGTTACAAAAATAATTGATTAATATTCAACAGAAAGATTTCATCCGCGTGCTTTTCGTCTGCATTTCAACAGATCTTAAGATAAGACGAAAAGAGAATAGATTTATATGAGACCATCTCATCATCTGGTTTTGATAAATTCTTTTCCTTTTTTGTTTTAGATTATTTTATTTTTAAATAGGGTTGCGATACTATTAGTGAAACACCGATTAGTTTTCATTATAGATAAGCAAATCCTGTGACCAATATATTTTCTCATACTTCAAGACATTTCTAATCAGTAAGCATATCCAACCATCAAGTTACTTTTGAGATACATTTCTTTTTTCCATACAACTCTAGCTTAAAAACCATTACTTGCTCTTAACCAATGAAAACTACGAACGATGTATAAGTGTACTATAATTTAGTTTGTATAACAAAAGGAACAACACTAAAATAGTAACCATCTTGAGAGGAAAAAAACAGATTTCAAGTCGATAACAATTTTATAAAAATAAATTGATATAATAAATATAAACTATACATTGCATAAAATGTATTTTACCAGTTGAATAACTGTAGAATTTTTGTTGGATGATAATGTGTAAATGATTTAAAAAATGATAATGTGACTTATGTATGAATAATTCATTCGAATAGAAACGATGAAAACTTGCAAGGAGATACATAACAACATTTTTATTGGTGTAGAATACAACAAATCATAAGGATAGAAAAAATATAGTTTCGATTGTTCTAAAAGGAAAATAGAATAGAATACTAGGGTCAATGAGTTTTTCTTTTCATTATCTACCGAAGAATACTTGTAACAATAAGCGAAATCGTTTTGTAATCTACACAAAACTATAATGATCACTTAATCAGTTATGTAATCATGGATTGAACTATCAAATATTGTATAATCACATTGTTCGATTCTACGTACAAAACTATCCTTTGAAACTTGAAAAACGAAGTAGAAAAACATCAAAATGAGTGCAACTTTTTTTAGATCAGATAAATACAAAAACTAAATGACCTCAACTACTAATAGTATAACACAAATCCGAGGTCAAGATTTCGCGGTCGGTAATCGTTTTGTTAATTTAAAATACCTTGCAGCTGGCGCTTATGGGATGGTTGTGTAAGTAATGTATTTCATTTAGCAGCAACTTTCTATTAAAAACTTCTTTTTAGATCGGCATTTGATACTCAAACACTTGCAAATGTTGCCATAAAAAAGATTTCTCCATTTCTTTCCAAGGTAAATTGCCAACGAACATTACGTGAAATTCGAATACTTCAACGACTTAAACATGAAAATGTAAAAATAAATTCTTTTATTTTCATCTTGATAAAATCTTATAAATTTCTTTGTAAAGATCATCAACATCATAGCCATTCTTAAACCAACATCACTGGAACAAATGAAAGATATGTTCGTATAAAAATTCAGATCAGATTTTTATTTTAATCTATCTTTTGTTTTCTTAAAGTTATTTAATTGAAACATTGATGGATACTGATTTATCTCAATTAGTTACACATCAAAATGGTTCAAATATTCTTTCTGATGAGCATATCCTTTATTTTACTTATCAATTATTGAGAGGCGTTAAATATATACATAGTGCCAATGTGTAAGTATGCAAACTAAAAGATTGTAATTTACGCCAGAAATATCTTCATTCGATTATATATTGTGCTAGCAATGCTACATACATCAGCAAAGCTGATATACGTTATTCTTATACGAAAAACTTCCCTGTTATTATTTTTCAATTGAACTGTTTGTTTCTCCTCACGATATGATCCAGTATTCGAACGAAAGTCGTAAAATATTCTAAGTTGCGTTGAAAACTTCATAGAGCTATTCAATTTTTAATATGTTCATTTTTCTGAGATTCCTGCAACAGTTCAGCTTTTTAGAAAATCATGTTTTCAAATTTTGGTTTGAAAAAAATCCTCATTTGAACATCTTTCATACTCTAATTTATTTAGTCAATATTTGACTTACTATCTACTACAGATGATTTTTTAAAATACGAAATATATGAACTACCAAATTCATTATACAAACTAGTATTTATAACAGAATCAAATGTAGACATTTGATATCTATTCTTCATAAAAGATGCAATTTAAATGCTCCAGATGAGAAAACTAGTTACCAGTTTATTTTTGAATTTCTAACTCGTTGAAAGTTCTCATAATGAAAAAACAGAATATTCTCGAATATCAATCTTAGAATTTAAAATTATTTAAAACGATATTGTAAATGATATTGCTCTACTCATGTTTGCATCTGTAACCTTCAACAATAATTTATGGTGACGGATACGCCAGATATAATGAAAAATTCTATACTTTTCAATGGTGAATCAGTCGGTTCAATTTCTTCACAACCTATGTTTCAGTCAATTTCCATCACTTATTCTAAAATATGAAACTCATAAAATACAATGATTGTATTTTATACGAATTCCATACAATATTCACATTTTTAAGAGACGAATTTACTTTTAGTTTACATCGTGATTTGAAACCAAGTAATTTACTATTAAATCGATCATGCGATTTGAAAGTAAGACGAAAAAATACAATAATGATTTCGTTAGTGAACGTTTGATTTTTTCATTTGATTCATTAAAAGATTTGTGACTTTGGCCTTGCTCGGACGGTGGATGATAAACCAAGAGATGACGGTTTATTAACAGAATATGTTGCAACACGATGGTATCGTGCGCCAGAAATAATGGTTAGCCAACGTTGTTATCATAAATCGAGTATGTTTCTATGTTCGAAAAAAGATCTCATTCATTTCTTTGAATTGATTTAGTTGACCTATGGTCATGTGGGTGTATTTTGGGCGAAATGTTACTTGGAAAACCATTATTTCCTGGTCGTCATTATGTCGATCAATTAAATCACATTTTTTCAATCATTGGTTCGCCAACGAAAGATGATTTAGCATCGATTCGTGATCCTCGGGTAAGAGTTCTCGTTTCGTCTGTGCAAGTTCAATAACATGTTTTTTTGCTCCCTTCATTAAAAGGCTTGTTCTTACATAAGTCGAATGCAATTTAAAGCAAAACGGTCATTCAGTGATCTATTTCCTCGAGGAAGTTCACTCGGTATGTTAATCTGATTTTTGTATAGTTCTAAAATCTAGAAAATATTCTTCGTTTAGCTTTTGATCTTCTTGATAAACTATTAACATTTAATCCATCATTGAGATTAACAGCTGAACAAACATTAAGTCATCCATATTTAGCTCAATACTCAGACCCTGACGATGAAGTAAATCATTTGTTCTTTTTCGTTTCAAAATAGAATTTTTCTTGATTTCTTTATTAATCATAGCCAATATGCTCAATACCATTTTCCTTAAATGATGATATGACTTGTGTTTGTACAATAGACGATTATCGTCAATTTATCTTTGATGAAGTTCAAACATTTTCACCAAACAATTGATTGTATATCTAGTCTTCAATTATTTTATATGTCAGATATTTTTGTGTTGACTACCTCTTCGGTTTTTGTTTCGTTTTTTGAAGAAGAATTTATTAAATTTTTTTAAAGATATAAAAGAAGAAAAATTGTAATTTGTTGTAGAAATGAATTTATATGAAATTCTTGGTGTATCATCCAACTGTACATCGGATGAACTTCGACAGGAATATCATCGGCTTTTACTTGAATGTCATCCAGATAAAATCAATTCAAATGATTCAATAAGTCGAAAGCGTTTTGAAGATATTCAAAATGCTTATAAAATTCTTTCAAATGTTGAACTTCGATTAAAATATGACCAAGAACAAGAACGTCATCATTTACATACTCTTCCACACACTAAAATTGATTCAAACGAGTTCGATGATGATGATGAATATATTTGTCGCTGTGGAACTGTCTTAGAAATCGATAAAGAAATTGATACTGATATTATTGAATGTCCAAATTGTTCAATGAAAATTCAACTGAATAAGAAATAAAAATTTGTTTGCATTTTAAGGAAATTATTTATCGCGTGTTATTTTGATCCGAAACGCATTATTTTCTATTGAATAGTAATTATTCCTCATAGAGAGCGTTATTATGAGTATAAATAGACATTAACGTCAGTGTTACCTTAGGATAAAACTAAAAATACTACAAAAAATACATTCATGATAAAGAATCATGGTTTTTTCCCTTTCTTTTTCTCTTTCCACCAAGTCAACCATCCGTATAGTCGAAGCATATTTATTATTTCTTCGTCTGTACTAGTCATATCTTAGCGGATATAACTCAAGTATTTATTGGTTTGTTTATATTAAAATAAGATCGATGGCTTATAATGCTCTGATAAAGTCGTTGGAGCCAGAAAAAGTATCTCCAGTATTCACGAATGATGAATCAAGTGAAAATATTAATGAAGACCTAGCTTTAGTATGGTTTGATCAGTATATGGATGAAATTGAAAATCAAAGCGATGTTGAAATTACGAAAGGTTTATTAAGACAAATACATCATTATGTTATCTTTTTTACTGAACCAGATGCATGCATCGATTATTTAAAATCTATTTCAAAAGAGAAAACATTTTTGATTATATCTGGATCGTATGCTATTGAATATCTTGATAAAATACATTCAATGCAACAAGTTGATTCTGTATTTATTTTCTGCCTATATCTAGAAAAATATTTAGGATTAAAAGAAAAATACTCAAAAGTAATCGATGTTTTTAATCAACAACCAGAGCTAATTGATTCACTCTCGAAGAATGTTGAATTAGCTGTTAGACAAGCAAGCATTTTTGGTTTATTTGATGGTAAAGAGCGTTCAACAAGATATTTAACACGAGAAGCGGGTTCATTTCTTTGGTTTCAATTGTTAACTGATGTTTTAAGAAATATAACAAAAACCGACAAACATAATACGGGTATTGAAGACATGCTCATGCATTGTCAAGCTTATTATCGAGGAAATCGTCTTGAATTAAAAAATATTGAAGAATTCAGAAAAAAATATGTAAGTTGATTTCAAGAAAAAGAAAAGATTCTAAATTACGAAAAAAAACATTTTCATTTATAAAGAGACCAGAAGATGCAATCGTTTGGTATAGTAAGCAATCATTTGTTTATCGATTAGTTAACAAAGCATTACGTACAGAAGACATCGATGCTTTATATACATTTCGTGTTTACATAACTCATCTACGGACTCAAATTGCAATTGAACATCAAAAATTACGTACAGCAGCTAGTACTTCAAAAACGAAGATAATTCGTTTATATCGTGGATTGAAATTAACAAAAAATGAACTTCTCCAAATGCGTGATAATGCTGGTTG
Organism: Rotaria socialis; assembly: GCA_905331475.1. NCBI lineage: Eukaryota > Metazoa > Rotifera > Eurotatoria > Philodinida > Philodinidae > Rotaria > Rotaria socialis. The sequence goes on along the minus strand of CAJNYU010003101.1, from coordinate 19,461 downwards.
TTTGATATCAATGAATGGATTCTTTTCTACTAGTCGAGATATTGAACAAGCTGCTCGATTTGCTACTAAAAAATCTCAAAGAAAAGAGGTTGTTGGAGTTTTATTAGAAATAGGTGGAAATATTGTATGGGATAAAATGATTTTTGCTGACATTGCTCAATATAGTGCTTTTCCAAAAGAACAAGAAGTTCTTTTTGATTTAGCAACAGTATTTAAAATTGTTCATGTCGAATTTGATGAAAGCAGAAAACTATGGATGATGCAATTATCAGGTAATATTATAATTGCTTTCTTATTAGTGCTTGGAGATTTCTTTTAATCATAATTATTTTAAATAATAGAACTATAATATTTCATCGTTGCATACAAATGAATAGATAATATACTTTCTATTATGTTGATAGAAATCTTTCATAAGAACATCTTTAGACTATTTAATAGTTTTCAACTCACTCCTTAGTTTTGATTAAGAAATCGCATTTTCATTAAATGTTTACGATTGATTTTCAATGGTGTTCTTGTTTTTGTTAATTATCATTGTTAGAATATATATATATATATAAGATTGATTGAGAATTTCATTATAACTATGTGTTTTATTTTACTCTACATGATCAAGATTTTAACATAGATCTTAAGAAATGCATTAAAATAGCGATCTTATTGTTTGATTTTATTCGAAAGATATTAAAGGACATATTAATTTAGGTAAGATAAGTGCTAACATTTTTACGAGTGGAAACATACGACCAACAGCGAAAGTGTCGTGCGCAAATGGAGAGAAAAATAATAGATTTCAATAATCTGATAAATTCATGAAAATGATATGAAAAATCCTCCTGCTTGCATGAAGAGAATCAAATAAATGCCTGTCTTTTTCTCTAGAATTCTTTTTACGATATAGTTATTTTTAGCATGTTTAACTATAGAAATAAATAAATTCAATTATTGATCAACATGTTTCTTAAGCTAAAACACCGCTTTTTCTCATAGGCTGTCAGCAGAATAAAACTTTATACTTCTGTTACAATAAACTATTGAAAACAAGAATGTTTCAATTAATTTATTGTTGTCTACAAATTTCAAAAGATTTCACGACCAAAAATTTCAGTCCTTTTCACATGGAAAGAAAAAATTTTGGTTCCGTTTATCATACAGAATATTTCGTTTTGAAAAAAAAAATTATTACTTTTCTGATTTTCGTAGGCGTTGATGAATCATCAAGTGCAGTTAATAAATATATTCAAAGTATAGGAAGAGAAACTGAAGAGTCAAACTCGATTTTATTATTTAGTCGAGTGGTAAGTTATTACTTTAGTATTGAAAAATATTATATTTATTGATGTAGATGTGTGATATGGGCGAATATGAAAAATCTGAGAAATATTTAAAACGTCTACTATCAGATTTACCATCAAATCATGATGATACTTCAAAAATCTATTTTAATCTTGGGCGTGTTTGTTATCTTCGCGGTGAATATAAACAATCTCTTGAATACTTTGAAGAAGCGTTAGCTACACAAAAACGGGAAATTCATCCACACGAATCATCATTAGAGATCGCACGAACATTGCATAATATTGGAAACATTTATTTGGATCAAAAGAAAGTATCAACAGCATTAGAATACTACGAAAAAGCTTTAGAGATGAAGCGTAAAATACTTCATGATCAACCGAAGCATCCATCCATAGCAACATCCTTAACAGCAATTGGGTCAGTTTATAAAAAACGAGGAAATTTATCTCAAGCACTAGAGTTATTGCAGCATGCGTATGCAATGAAAAAACTTACACTAGCAGCAGACCATCCGTCACTAGCTGATTCACTAGACAATCTTGGAACTATTTACGAAGAAATGAATAATCACGAGAAAGCAATAGAATGTTATAAACAAGCATTAAAAATAAAAAAGCAAACTCTACCAACAGCACATCCATCAATAAGTGCTACTTTGAACAATATGGGTATTGTTTATCGAAAAGAAGGAAACTATGATAAATCCTTATCATGTTACACTCAAGCACTCGCAATTGAACAAACAAAATTGTCATTGGATAATTTAGATCTTGCTGATACTTATAACAATTTATGTACACTATATTGTGAACAATCGTTCTACCAGAAAGCATTGGAAATGGCTCAATTAAAATTAAACATATTAAAAAAACATTTTGATGATGATGACGAACAAATCCGACTAACGAAAGCACTTATTGATGAAATAAGTGAAGAAATAAGCCCACAATCCGATACAAAAGCAATTGATGAGGATTCTCTTAGGACGTTTTTTTAAATTTACTAATTATTTGTATTCGGATCATTGTCTCTTTAAACACTTTCATCTCTTGTTCTTCTGCTAGATCGAGCATACAATCGATGCTATAAATTTGATGAAAGGCAATACTTTATTAGATCTTAAATCTATCACTCTTTTATATCATAATTTCAATAGAGCAGGAACGAAGACCATAAAAATTTCTATACTTGCTCTCTCTCTGTCGCTGGTACTGAATGCAAAAAAATCTGTGTATTCTAAATAATATTAAGAATTTCTCAAGTGTGACCATTACCTTTAATAATTCTTTTATTCATCGTTTCTTCTCCGATAAGTGTAGTAAAAACAAAATTACTGTAGAGATATTCCATTGTTACTTAATATTACCATAATTCTATATCAATATTATGCTGTATCGTATGTGATATGCATCTATTTTCCGCTTTGTTTTTCATTTTTGACTATATTTCTATAGTTAAAAGCACTAGGCAATCCTGAAAACAAGAAATGCTTCAAGTTAAACGTGTTTTTTAAGGTTAGAAATACTTTATAGGACTATATTGCGATTTTTCTTCATTTCTTTTTTAATTTCTTTCTCGATGTACGCAAACGACGTTGCTGTTTTTTGCTTCTATATGAGCTAATATGAGTATCACAAGTGTGATGACTTATTTGTAGTAATAGTGTGTTCAAGCTATGTATATAATCAACAAAGTCAACTTGAGACTTACTCATCATCTGATCTGACAAACTCGATCGAATAATTAAAGCATCTATAAGATCATATCTATAGTCTAAGGAAAAAATGAATGGTACATATGATCACTATCCGATTGATTTTCGAATAAGAAAAACTTTTCCAATCGATCCTTTTATTCTTTACATTAAAATTATAATACAAAACAAAACAAAACGACGACTATACATAATTATGATTGAAAATGTCCAAACTAGATGAATTTTCAAAACGATTTAATTATTTAGAAATGTTTCTTTAACATTTAAAATGAAACTAAAAGTAGTTTAGATATATTTATCGTTCGTGCTTATATTTTATTTCAAGTGAGCTCATGATGGTGGTGCGATTTAGGAGTTTATGTCGGTGATGTCCTCTCATTTGAACATTTAAAAATCAATCAGTTTCATAGAACAGAAATAGAGTTTCTATTTTACAGAAATGATTCTTCCATCGATGATGAATACAAATGTACTCTCGTTTTTCTATAAATTATTTCATTGCTTTCAAATAAAATAATGATTTATTTATATCAAACATATCTCCACATTAGCAAAGCGCCAGAATAATATTGTTCTCATTACAGATCATTCACAGTTCGATATTATGTCAAACAGGAAAAAAAAGAAGCGAGAAAAGAAAATCTCTCGTAAAATAATTCATTACATTCAACTTCGTACTCATCGACAATGGCCCAATCCACTGAATTACACATCCCATTTAGAAGCACATAATTCAATAATAAAACCAATTATATATGAAATCGATCATCATTTGAATAAGAAATGGATTCTAATTCGACAATCACAAGTAATTAATCAGTTCAATCAAATTTATCAAGACGAAATTAAAAACTATTTTTTACATAAAGTAATTTGATGAAAATGATAGTGTTTTGCTTAGTAAATGCTCTTTTGTTTGTAGATAAATTTAATTGATCATAGATATTTTTGTTTAAATAACCAATTTGATGAAAATAATAAATTTTTACGAGAAACATTTCTTCGTTCAATTGAAATAACAGATCATCTTTTATATTTATACCAACAAATAGAAAATAGTGACTATTATATTTATGAATATCGTTTAAATATATTAAAATACGAATTTAAACAAGAACAAGAATCATTAAAACATTTATTTATTGATCAACATTTAAATGAATTTAACAATCAAATAGTTATTTTAAATATTATTGAACAAGAAGATGTTCTCAAGCAGTTTATTGAGTTTCAATACGATAAACAACGATTAAAAGAAAGTTTTGTTAAAGACATAGCTATACTAAATGTCAATTTTAAAACACAAATTGAATTGTTACGTTCCACCATGAATAAAGTGAGTTTAAATAAAATAATGTAATTCTTTCCTTTTTAATTATCTGTAAGAATTTCATTTCCATCTATAAACAAAGATGTTCTTGTATACAAGAAAAATCAAAGCTATATATGATATATTGGAAACTAATACAGGAATCAACGAAAATAACAGATAGAACTGAATCGAAATTAAAACCAAGCATCTCTAAAATATTGCTATTCGACTTAAATTGATAAAATATGATTAATAGAATCCATGAAGTTACTTTCCATAGAGGAGATTTTAATATCTGAAGAAGTGTTAAAATTGACAATACATTTACAACTCGAATATTATTATTTTTATACGATTTATTTTCTGAATAAAAAAAAGATAAATCATCTTGGTTCAGTTTTGTGTGAACTTTCATATTATTCTCATCAGCTAGATAATGACAACCAATAAATATTTTAAACAAAAATGAGTTTTATATTTTTGATATTCTATGAATAATATTACGAGTTGTCTACTCAGACGACATCAAAATTAAAAGTAAGAGATATTTGTGCCTTTGACATTGCTGCATCTCGACTAGAAAATCGCTCTGTACCACTCGAAGATCTTCTAATATGTAGACATTTATTTATTCTATCATTGTGAGCAATTCAAAAAGAATCTTAGCAATAAAAATTTTTAGATCCGAAAATAAATATGATCGAATAGTTTTGAAAAGATAAATTGTTTCTTTATAAAACTATTCAATATACGTATATCAAATGTGAGCTGTTCTATTTCCGTAAATAGATAATCCATTCAAATAAGCAACAAATAGACGCCATTTCCAAACGTTACGATTATTTAAACGAAAAAACACGTAAAGCAAAAGAGCGTATCAATCAAGAAATAGCATCGATGATTACTTTAAGAAAACGAATTAAAGAAACAAAACTTCTAATTGAACAAACAGATACAAATAAGAATCATATTAATGATAAACTTAATCAATTGAAACAATGTTCATATTATCATCAAAGTAAAAAGAAGATTTTTTTCCAAATAACTTCACTAAACCAATCTTTTTGATCATTTTTTCTCTGACTATTTAGATCAATTAATTTGGAGAAGAACTTTTTCAAATATTTCTCAACGAAGCAGAGTTGAAAATTCTTTACGTCATCTGTCTGTTGTTATTGATAACAATAAAAAACGATGCCAAAAAAAACTATTAAAAGCTGAACGTATATTATTATTAATAAATCGATGTCGACAATTGGAATTCGAAGATGAAAATCTTCTTTTAACAATGTCACAAATTGATTTCAATCAAATAAATAATAAAATTATTTCACAAGTTCATTATCTTCATAATTGTCGTTTTGAGTTTGATTCATTTTTCGATGAATTATCTTTATTTTGGAAACGATTTGCTCATGTACAAATGGATATCTATATTCGAATACACGAAAAAAATTCTCTAAAAAACTCACAAAAATCTTTTAAGCAACAATTAAAAATTTTTATTTGAAGTTATATTCGAAAAGTAATAATCTGGCGTTGTTTCAAGTAAACGACGTATTACGTTAATTAATTTCTCATTACGTACACTTAAAACATCTGTATATGGTCTCAATTTACTAAAACGATATTTATAAGGATATAATGATAAGGCTCGATCATATTGATATACAGCACTACTTTCTGTATCATGTAAAATAACAACATCACTTCGATGTGAATATGACATTAAATCAAATTGCCGTCGTGATCCCGGTCGATGATCAATAAAAACCACCGTCCAATTCCTATATTCTTCAAGGTTCGATGTTGCCCACTCGATACCCATTTCACTCTTAATTTCAACGTATTTCAATTCATGGAGAGTATTGTTTACAGCAAACGAAGAAAAATAATTAATCCATCGACGATCAGAATCGGCTGATAAAAGAAAACGTTTTTGTTCCAATGCTAAACGATGTAACAATGGACTACTTGATGTTCCCATGCCTAGCTCAAGTATGGGACCTGATTTAGTTGCACATAATGCAGCAAGAAGTACAATTGAATGTGAACCATAATCATTAGCAAGCGGAAATTTTAAGTATTCATGAACCATTGAATTCCATTTAATTAAAAGTTTATCATCTTCAATAATTTCTAATTGTTGTTTAATTTTTTTCAGTTGATTTTTATTTATTTTGATTGGTATAAATATTAAATAAAAAATTGCGATTAATGAAATGATGCTAACAACGATGCATATAAACAATTTCATATTGTCGTTTTAATTCGTTTGTCCTTTGAAATTCGAACAAAACTTTTAGTTTGTATTTATTTCATGATATTTGCTATTTGCATAAAAGCGAAAGAACGAAAAAAATCCTCTGGCATTAAAAAGAAAAATAATATGCTTTTAAAAAGAAAATTGTTGGACTTTTATTTAATTTTAATCTTTTATAGCCAATCACTTGGTGCTTATTTTTCATTATTCAACTAGTTGTTGCACATTTATTGATAAATGTGATAAATTATATGTATGACAATAGGATCATTTTTATTTCTATCAAATACTTTCTTCGCTCAATTTTAACTTCATATGGGTTAATGCAATTGATGATGAACATGATATATTTCTGATAAAATGAATCTATTAAACTATAGTTTTGCTTCGTAATATTTCCGTTAATATATAGGGAAGCATTGAATAAATGTTTATCATTTCCAGGAAAAAAACCTTCTCTAAACTAAATATCTTCTCTCATATAGACACAATAAGTATCAATATCTAACAATATGAGTTTATCAAAAAACTCGTCACTTCTCATTTTGTTTTAAAAATTGAAAAACAGTTTTTAACATACATTCTTTATCAAGAATTGACTTACGTTGGTAAAGTTTGTAAATAGATTGTTGTCATATTATTTATTTTCTCTTCATTTCTTATACCAATGTAAGAGAGCTATTTTTGTTGTTGAGTTTAGTGATGTAGCTATGATAGCGTAAGACTACAAGTGGAAAATTTGAGCTATTACTAATCAATGACAGGCACATCAACAAAAAATCTATCAAAAGTACCAAACCAAAGAGAACACAGTGATCTACAATACTTATTTTCTATTGAAGAATCTGTTTATTTTACACCTAATCACTTTTAAAGCGTTGGTGATGTCTCTACCAGAGCTCTTCGAATGGAAGCAATAATATAATATTACATTTGAAAATGTGATTGAAAATAGTCGACAATTGTTATTCACATCTACTAGAGACATCTATAACACGTACGGGGTTCATCTTTAAGAAATTAATTTCAAAAAGTATTTCAATATAAAAACAATATTAATTAAACAATTTTTATGCAAAAATGATGAGGATTTCAATGTGGAATTTGACTGAAACTTAAACCAATAGAAATTAAATAGAAAGAAATCGATAAACAACAGACATCATTTTTTTCTATTTGTTTCTTCGAATTTGTGTACAGAAAGCATCGGATACTCTAATTTAACTACAATTTCTTTGATTATTTATTATAGATTTCCATCTTTTACAATGGGACCAAAAAAAGAAACAAAAGAGGCTTCAGCTTCAGCCAAAAAGAAAGATGCTCCAGCTGCTACGACAACAGCTACAGCTAGTGCCAAAAAAACTACTAAAACCGCGGGTAATACAACAACTGCTACTAAAGTAGTTACAAAAGAACGTAAAGAAAAGGTTAAATCAACGGCACTTAAAGCTAAACAACGAGTAGTTCGGTAAATAGAATAAATTTTCTCAGGCAAGTAACTAACTTTTTCTTATTTCTAGTGGAAATCAGTTAACACGTAAACGTAAGATACATACAAAACCAACATTTCGTCGTCCATTTACACTCCGTTTACAACGTCAACCAAAATATCCACGACGATCTGTACCAAAACGAAATCGTCTTGACCATTTTGCCATCATTAAATATCCATTAACAACTGAATCGGCAATGAAAAAAATTGAAGATAATAATACATTAGTATTTATTGTCAATATTCGTGCCAATAAACCATTAATTAAACAAGCCGTCAAGAAAATGTATGATGTTGATGCCGAAAAAGTCAATACACTTATTCGACCGGATGGGGAAAAGAAAGCCTATGTTAGACTTAAAGCTGATCATGATGCACTTGATGTTGCTAATCGAATTGGCATCATTTAAACATTTACCAAAATTATACAAGAAAAGCAAAAGAAGAATTGTACCACGTTTTTTTCTTCTTGTTTGTTTATGCTCGATTTTATAACAACAAAAAATAAAAACAAATATAATTGAGCATTGAAATTTTAAGGTTTTTGATTTTCTCAGATGTCATTTTAAATTATTCAACCTGTAACAGATTCAAGTAGATATTGGATATTGAAATAATATGATCGAGGAGACTAGTTTAACTTAAAATAGGAGAAAACGAAAATCTTAGACAACATCGTTTGATAAATTTTTCATAAAGAATTTCTTTTGATCACTGTTTGAAGATTATTCACTTCTTTATGATCTATTTCTCCTAGTTATGTAAGTGGGATAGCTTTCTTCATTTCCCGATCTTGATAGAGAAAAAATGACAAATAATAGTTGTTCATTGACCGGCACGATATATTTTTCACTGAATACTTACTTGAATAGATCTCAAGACAACATAAATCTATGATACAATATCTTCATTTTTAAATCAAATTAAAGTACCATTTTGGCTTTATCATCGATTCTATCAATTTTCAGTTAATTCATTGAAAGAAAATTGAAAAAAAGGAAACCTTTTAGCATTTACTCTGATGAATTTACAAGTAGTGTAATAAATGATCCAAAAACTAAACGGTAATAAATTTTCTAACAGCAATGACTAACAATGGTGAATTGTCTTCGAATTGAAGCTTTAACAAATTTTAAACTACATCAATGATTGTTGCTACACTACATGAAAATGCATGATAAACAGTGACTTTATAGGTTACATTATCTGAATTGTACGTGAACATGAATCAGTCGCGTCCTAAATAGAAAATCAGTTTTTGAGCGCAACATCAGCGTCTTGCTAAAAGTCAAGATATTTTTTTTATATGGAGTTCATTTTATTAATAAATAATTAAAGTTAAAATATAGCTCAGTATCTGACAAACCAAATACTACTGAAAATTAAATTCATTGATTTGAATGCTATTGTGTTTCGACCCTATTATTATTGCAAATGAAATATGCTATATTCTGAACAATACAAATTCTGAAAGCGAAATGAGATGAAAATGTTAGTATTTTATTTATGAACATTACAATTATTCCTTGTTCAGAGATCTCACCTGTTCAGGAATAGTTGACGTGGACAAATAAATTGAAAAGTCATCGAGATAATCATTATATCATGCTTTATTTGTTGAATTCATCAGACTTTAAAAAAGGTTTTTTCTCTATTCAAAATTCATCAATAAATTTGTATAGATGGTAGTAATAATAAACAAACAAAAAAAGTTGCCAAACATCAATGATAAAAAAAAACCAAAATGAAACCGATCAAAACAACTCTATATATGAATAACAAGAAAGAAACCAACAATAAAGCTCGAATCAAGATATGATAATAAGGATCCATTATTGAGTTCATGATTTCAACTTAAATAACTAGGCATTTTGATTCTAAAATGAAATGAAACAAATAAATAACAACGTAATACATCTGCCGTTGATGGTTCATCTACAAAACATTTCTTACCGAATAAACATTTTTGTTGTAAAATATGCAATAAGAATAAAGATCACTGAGCTAAGAATCATAACTATACGATTAAGACCGGGCATATTTGGTTTATTTGTTTGATCAAGTAAAATAAATCCTAGACCACCTAACGTAAACATAAATGAACCAGCAAGACCTTCCATGATATATTGACCATTAATACGCCATGGCAGAAAAGCAACTGGCTTATGGCGACCATGCTCATCGGTTGTGCTACCTGATTTTTAAATGCAAATGTAATAGAAATCAAATTTATTGTCTCTCTTATTTTTCTACTGACCAACACTAGGTGGTTCAACAATAATATCATAGATAACACCAGCACCAACAAGAAAATAAGATACAAGCAAAACAAGTAAAACTCTAAACATTAGAATTAAATATAACAATGGTTTGTACAGGATCAATCTTACATATTATTTGATGGTGTTCGAATCCATAATGGTTTCTTAAGTTTTACATTTGGGCATTGAATAAAAGTAAAAGGAATTCGATAAATACATTCCATTGTTTATATTTTGTCAGTTAACACAATATATCTGAATAAGAAAAGAAAACTTTTCTTGGCTAACATAAAAGATTCTGTGATTTTGAATGGATTTTCTTCGAATTTTTACCATCAAACCGATTGATGCCGATGACATGGCGTCTCAGCAAACTCAAAGCTACCTGAAGTGATTTAGAAGACCAATTATATGGCGGAAACTGGCTTATACATCACACAGCGACAACTATTGATCAGTTTGATACAAATATTTTCAGACTAGAAAGAAAAACGGAGAAACTTCATTCACTACACGTTAATTTATCGATCAATTGTTCTATTCAAATGAATAAGCATCATTATGAGAAACTATGTGAAACTCACTCGACTGATACATGATATGTACTTTTCTGGTAATTATTTCAGTTTGACTAGTTCGATCATTTTTCCAAATTGGAAAAATAAGAGTCGATTATTCAGTTCTTTCTTTATGTTCAAGGCAATATCTACAAGAATCAGCGGACTTTGTTTGGTGTTGTGAACTGTACAAATATTCAAAGAATTCTACTCGAAAATTATCAAAAATGATCTTTCTTCGATGTCGATACGTGCAACTTATCAAATAAATTGGTTTTACTTTGTAATCTTGCATTTTTTTTTCATCCATTCAGTTCAGGCAAGTATCTTTCATCCTATATACAGCATGAGAATCCATTTGTCTTGTTATTTTTGAGCATGGCCATAAAGAAGTTTTTTTTCAAATACTATTCTCTGCATTCACATATCATCATAGATATTATTAATATATGATTAGAAATCGTATATCAATGAATGTCTCTTAACAGTTTGAGAGTGAGTCAGCAAGATGTTTTCTTTTCACAAACAGTTGTTAAATATAAGGAAAGTATGTGTTTATTTACAAAATCATCAGGTTCAGCGAATATTTAGTTCATTTAATTTACATAAAGCATACTTTACGATATGAAACCGATCAATATCAATTCGTGTAAACTAAAGTCCACTCGTCCCTCTTCGATAGAATAATAGGTCCCTTAACAGGGAAACGCTTACTAGGAAATAAAGTTACTTTGATTACAAAAACAATATATTTTTATTAAAAAATTCCGATTTGAGATATCCAGCTGGCAAAAAAATTCCATCTTGATTCTATTTACTAAGTGAGTAGTATCGTGTTTTCCTGAACATAAACTTCTTGTAACATAAACTAAAAGAACAATGAACGGAGTTCTAAGTCAGTGTTAATCGATCAATAGATTATAGTCAACAGAAAACTACTTCTTTAAAATCTGCTAAAAATAGTGATATTTCAAATTAATATTTAATGAGAAAAATTCGTTTCGAATCCTATTTTTTCTCTACTTTTTAAGGAATAAATCGCCATGTTTTTTGCATAATTTTGTGAAAGTGGATCTACCGATAAACTATTGAATATTTTTTCACTTTTATATCAAATTAATCTTTTCATCTGTATTATTGATGTCTCAAGCATTGATTTATCGAATAGAAATGTTTTCCGTGATCATTTTAATCCTAAAAAAACATCAAGTGTTCAGATAATTGAATTGAAAATAAATTTTTATACTGTGAATACGGGATGTAAACCTTTAGAATTATTTTATTGTTGAATCCTTAACAAAAAAATTGAAGTCTTATAGGATATTGAGCTAGCTTCTCCTACCTATCGATTGATTGTCTTAAATGAAACTTTGATGAAAAATATTAAGCAGTATATTTTCAACATTCAAGTGTTAAAATTTCTCAGAAAAAAATTTCTGATTTACGTTTCATATTTATAAGTATAGATATATATAATCCAAAATCTTTTCTTTTGAATAAACGCGAAAGAAAATTCGGTTTGGAGTATGTTAATGTGCGTCCTCTCTCGTTTATTCATTGATACATGAGTTTATACTGTTGGTCGTGTTTTGTTTGTTTCGGCAAGACAACTAGATCGAAGAGAATGATAGAATAACATGATTAATCAATTCTTTTTTTCAACTAAAGTTTTTTAACTGGCGTCTTCACGTTTGATTAGAACATCGTTAAGTCGATCCACTTGGCAAGCATGGGAATCGATTACTGTTGTTCCATGTCTTACAAAAGATAGACTTTCTATTTATTCACTTCATCGTCAAGCATGTCTTGTAGGTAATTGTAAATTTAACATGATCGATATGTTTCAACATTATTTAGAATCATCGAAGTTTTTATACTGATCCTACTACAAAATTGCAAGTTCTCACACGATATGCACATCTACAACGAGGAAACTGTTGTGGTAATCGATGTCGTCATGTAAGCTTACAAAAATTTTCTTCGTTTTGATTGTCATTTTTGTACAGTGTCCGTATGGTCATATAAATGTTGAAATTAATCTCAATCAACCTCGAAAAATATTCAATACATCCTATTATGAATGACAAGAGCAATTAGAAAATGTACGATCGAATATTTTCACCTTGGGTTTGTCCGTATAACATAAGAAACACCAAAAATGTCTTGAATAAGAAATCTCTATGCATCATAGATCTGTTATGATTAACAGTAGTTTTTCTCTGAGGATTAAAAATCTAATGAAAATTTATATGTTATTGCTTTACTTAAAAAAATGATTCGATAGTTAGAACAAATTTTATTACTAAATAAATTAAAATTATTTCATTATCTGATTTTCAAACGTTTTAATCTTTTAGATGTTGTTTACATCAGAAATTGGAGGCCAACAAATCAGCAACGATGAGCATAAAATATGGTATAAATACAAAGAGTGAACCTTGTAAACATAAAATCTACCTAATAAAGTGATATATTTATTTATTTTTATTGTCAATTGAAAACATATTACTCGACTACGGATGTAAAACTAGTTTTGATTTACTTAATATTGAAAAGAAAGTTGAGTACATGTATCATATTGACGTACTATAACATATAAAAGTATAGAGACGAATAAAAAATGATTTATTTAATTTCTAGTGTTGTAAAATTTTTTATCTATTCTCAATCAATATAATTTATATATATATATATATTTTTTCTATTTTGAAGTTCTATTGTTCATAGAAATTTTATCTTGATCTCAGCTCTATTTTAATTATAGTTTATATTGAAAATACAATGAGCTCTGACTAAACTAATGGTCAACGGATAGTTTAATATTGATATCTCGTAATCATTAATTACTCCTCATGTCATTATATACTTCATATATCAAGTCCGCAAGCTGTGCTTATTCAAAGATATTCTGTTGAGTCTGTAAAATGTATCAAACTATTACTAACATTGTTAATTCTCGATAGAAATCTTGTTTTAAAATAAGAAACAGAATATTATCTTATGGATTTAACAATAACAAGAAGATCAAAGAAAAAAATCACTACGTTTGTGTAATTTTAGTGCAATATAAAAATTTGAATATATAATTTAAGCATGACACATTATATCAGTTTATTCCTTTTCCGTTTGGTTATTTGTCTTGATAAGAAAAAAGTACTAGAAAATTGAGCCAAGGTAATTATTTTGTTATATATTTTATGAGGTATTGTAGCGAGAAACACATTTGTTATAAAAAATAAAAATGTTGTCAGACAACAAAAAAATCAATGTTAAGTTTTCTCATTCAACTGAATAGATTAATTTCATTTGTTTTTTTTTCTGTGTCATATATAAACAAAACTGAACGAAGAACAAATATAAGATAAAATTATGTTACATATAAAATAGAACGAACTTCATTGAATAAAATATATTTTCCATGATTGATATCAATACGATTAAATTCTTCTCGTAAATCATTTTCGTCTGCATCAAAATCACCAATAAGTTCATGTCCTTTTTAAACTCATAAAAACTTATTCTTTTACCTTTATTTGTATTTAATTGTCCAAATAGATTACTTAATTCAGTGTAATAATATAGTAAGCCAATTAGACGTTGAAATTCTTTAAACTCAATAAATCCAGTTTAGAATTAAAACGGAAATTTTATACAAAAAAAATCATAACAAATGCGACTAAAGGAGACGAACTCGACTTGTATCGGCTGCGTTGAAGGCACGAATCATAGCTTGACGATTAGTACCAAACTCGGGATACCAGTGAATAACTGTCCGATCAACTTCAGCCAACGATAATATTCCATTACCATTATCAAATCGTTGAAATAACTATTTGTAATAGAATAAACTGTTCATCATCGCAAAAATCATTCATTTTAAAGTCATTTCACAAAACGATGTTAACCGTAAGATATACCTTTTTACACTCATCTTTACTTAAATGCTGAGCTATTGATATCTTATGATAAGCTGAAGTACGCTATCCTTAACATATTATTATCATATGTCAGCGCAAAAGAAAAAGACGTGAGCGTAGTTTTTTCCGTATTTTTCTTTCTTTTTTTGTACTCTCGTGAGCTAAATGAGTAACTGCTTATTCATTCGAATAGACGAAAGAACAACAAATGGCAGTAAATATTTTTTCTCTAGCATTTATCTGGCTAGGATGAATACTTTTTATCATTAATTCATTCATTTCTTCATGTTGGATGAGAACTAGACAGCATAGAATCTTATAATTATTTTTTAACATAATATTTGCAAAAAACAAAGATGAAGAAAATCTCATTCATAATTTATAGATAAAGTAAAAGAACTGATTCTTGTGATTTGTTTTACTACTAATCATATATAGCTTGCCCATTCGAATTATTCTAGTAAGAAAATTTTGTACTAAATCGAAAAGATGAATTATCACTTGGAAAGATTTCCTTCGATAAACAAGTCTTAAAATTTGTTTCTTATTGAAACAATGAACAATTCTGTTGATTTATATGCACTTAATTTTAATGTAGAATCTAATTAAAATGATGAAAGTACTGTGAACATCTTACGGATAATTATGCAAATATTTAATTCGGCTATCTTGATAAAACACTATTGATATCATAACTAAGATAAAAAGATGAACGGATTCCAACTACCTGCTAGATATGGATTATGATTTACATGTGATATTTGAATCAAAATCTACTTGAACGACCAGTAAAAATATTTATTTTATCTCCAGTTTATAATGCAGTTCTTTCTTAGAAGTTCAGATTGTTTGACATGAATATACTTTTTGTTAATCTGCTTTACACATTCTGTGCTAGTTGAAACGTAATAAATGATGGAGCAAACACTAAAAACAATAGATCATAATTATTGAAAATAATCACAATTTTTAAATATTAAAATCATAACATATTTTATCAAGGATAATTTATCGTCTTATTTCGATAAATGATGGAAAGAGGACAGGACAGGACAAGACAAGACGGGACATTTTTCAAAGATTGGAAATATACAAAAACCATATCGATGTCAAGCGATTTCTTTTTGCAATACAAAAGTCAAACATGGAGACAGGTTAACAAATTCACACAGACTTATGAGCTATTTCCTGCTTACCAGATATCTCAATTACAGAACGGATTTTTGTTTTTGTTTAAACAGGAGTTTTTCATGTTTTAAGTCACTGAGACACGTGCAGAGCTTGTAAAATGATATCTTACTTTGAATTTCTGCCTATCACAAGCGTTTTCGCATTCAGTTTCCAAAATTTTTTCAATCTTGTCGTGTCGGCATAGTTGTCTAGGATGACGTCCATTGCTAATGATACTCTATTACATAGGTCTACGAGAAATTTATTTTATCCCGTTTTACTGTTCTATATTTAAGTTACAAACACTTGAACTTATTTCACTTCCTTTACTCCTTTTAGTCCCTATACTCCCGTTAATCCTTTTAAACCCTTTTTTCGTGTTCCAAAAAGTGGAAAATCACACTGATGATGGAAAGAAAGTATTTTTATTTTTAAATAGTTTTCCTGCTAAAAGTTTTTCTGTGGATCGAAAGTAGACCGTTTACAGTTTAAAAGAAGAAACAAAAACAAATAGTAAAACTTAGAATATTCTTCCGAAAAACTTCATAGCATATTTAAATATTGTTTTAACCACTCAAGATACTGCGCGTAGGAAAGGGAGAAAGGAGGATGTTGGCTTGTAACATATGTATATATATATATATAGAAAATTAAAACTGGAGAAAATAAATTTTTCGTGGACGCCTCCTCTATTATGATTGGAATTGATTGGCGATCTTATAAAATACTAGTTCAATTCTGCCGAAGGAAGTAGATGTTTCGAAATCGTTTTCTCTTCATCTGTTATTGGCACAGATAATACATTTTGTGTGAGCGCTTAAAAAAGTTCAGTAAACAATTGGGAATTCTAGTAGCAAAGTAAGTCAAGTTGTTCTAAAAACTAAATTTAGGGTTTCTTGCAAAAATTAATCATGTTTTGGTAAGTTCTATTAGTATTTCATCGATGAAATAGTCGCACTACGAAAAATATCGACAGAATCGGAGAAAGAGACTGTATAAAAGCAATGCGACAAGAAAAACGCAACTATAAGCGCTAACTTCAACCATGGGTTACGTTTCCTAGTTTTTAGTTGTCATTATTCTTCTCATAAAATATCCTTTAGTAAAATATTAAAAAAATAGAAAAAAATGAATAGTTTCTTCAATGCTAATAAAAGACATTTTTATTGGTTCTGTGACTATCTGAAATAAATTTGATCATTTTAGAATGGATCTACTTGAAAATTTTATGAAATCGATCAGTTCACTATTTACACGTATTACTGTGGAACAACTTCGAGAACGTAAATGAGATCTGTTAGGATACAGGCAAAATTATAAAGTAAATTTTTCTAACAAAATCAACGATTGTCTTTTTCTTTTTTATCAGTTCAATTACAAGATTTCCTCCATGAGAAATATTGAAAATCATATTTCCAGCTTAAAAACGTATGCCTGTGAGGAGTGTTTGAGATATTTTCAGGAAAACAATTGATAAAAATAGCGATGATACGTTTTATTTCTCATTCACAAATTATCTGCTGATTCATTATCAAGCGCCGAACATATTGTTTTCAAGTATCTGCATTGCACTATTTTGGATTATATAAGATAGAATAGAATATTACATTTACCAATTCTAATATCTATCAGAATCAGAGCTCGGACGAAAATACTTGCACTTGTACTTTTCGTACTTTTTCAAGTACAAATAAGTATTTCCAAGTACAAGTAAAATACTTTTATTTGCTGTACTTGTACGCGCCCTATAATCTCAATGAAAGAAAGAATCGTTCGAAAAGAACGTCCATCATGTACCATGTGAAAATGCTATGATGCATGACATACATATCTATTGACTGATGGAATGAAAGCACTTATGCGCTACTGGCTATTCTAAATGTACTATATGAATCTTTTTTTTTTAAACTGGTGGATATATTGATACTAATATATATTTGGAATCAGCGCAATTTCAGAAACAAGTTCTGATCAATTTTAGGCTGATCATTTTCAAAATCTGGATAAAAAGCGCACCATACTGATCAGCTATGGATGAAGTAGATGGTAGCTCTTGATACTTATTAGCACTTAAATATCTACAGATTTGAGTTAATGCATCACAGAGTCCGGTTTCCGCGACCGTTGAAATCATCGGTATGCACCACATCGACTATTTTGGCCTAGTTTCTGGGTTTTGATATCTCTGACCAAGATGGCGCTAGTCATGACATCAACAAAATCGAGAAAGTGAAAAATGCCCAAGAGAAAATATGATATAGCGAGGTTTTAAACTATGCCTGATTTTTACGTGCAATTCGGTTTTTATTTAGACCAACTTAAAAAACTCACTGCACAAGTGCATTAGTGGATCCAATTTTGGAAGTGATGAAATGAACCACATTCACAGCAGTCAGTAGATCACATGTTAGAAACTAATTTATTGCAATATAGTTACTTTTATAAGAATAAAATATGACACTAGGAACAATATCTCCATCATGGCAACATGCATTTTTTAAAGTACTTGGTGTATTTGTTTCAATAGTCGCTTCTCTCGCTTGGTTAACAACTATCGTTACTTTATTTAGTTTATGGGCAGAAGATGATTTTGTTCGATATGAATCTGACGATGGTGAAGTAGTATATATATCTAATGTTGGTGCTCGACACAAATCAGTATTCATCGTTGGTACAGCGATTACAGGGATATTATTTGTTTTGACATTGATTTTTACTAAACTTTGTTTCGATAAAGAAAATAGACGACGATTTAAGAGAAGTATTTCAATGGCGTCAATTATATTTGGTATCCTTTCTGGTATATCGCTTAGTCTTCTAGCAATTTTGGATTCAGTTAATTATAAAATCGCACATTATACATTTACGGGGTTATTCATTGCATTTACTCTTCTTTCGGCGATTTTTTCTATTGTTTATCGATTTTCCCGAAATGAAGTTAATGTAGCGGTAAACATCCGAGTAGTATTTGTTTCTATGGTAACTCCTTTGGTAATTACTTTTGTTGTCATGAGTTTAATCAAACGATCGGATAATCAAACACAATTAAAATCCGTAGCAGCTTCGATTGAATGGTCTATTGCTATATTTTTTGTCTCATATTTAGCTGTATTTGCTCTTGATCTTTTACTCAGTATTAATCATGATTTAAATATTTGAGAAGCTATGCTTTTAAAAATGAATTTAAGTCAAATGAAAGAACTTGATAACAGTAAATTATGAATGTCAGGAATCTGAAATGGTATTTTTTCAAAAATATTTTAAATAGATTGGATACATTCAATTCGAATTTCAATATTTATTTGATAGGAATAATAGTCAATATCTAATTGATATATAGGATTACACAAGAATCTCGTTGATAAATTAACATAGATATGTTTTACATATTGCAAACGATCGATTTGATTCTTGTAACACATACGTATCAGTGTGTTCTTTCAAGTTTCGTTCTACACAATTTCAAA